>JACYFF010002017.1:54717881-54765797 GCA_017589665.1 Selenicereus undatus
GGGGGCATCTTCTTTACCTTGGAGTTTGTGAGTGCGACTGAACAATTCGACAATGGTGGGCTCCGTCCCAAGTTGTTCCCTCTATGTATGTGCCAGAAAGAATGATGTCAAGTACAATACAAAATACAGTATTAAACTTTAACGAAAATATAGCAAACATTAATTCATTTACCAGACGCCGTCTATGCTCATGCATGGGGATCGAGCCACAGGTGTGGAGAGATGGGCCACCACTTTCTGGAGTCCCCAGTCGGTTCTTCTGGGTTGTCTCACGCAATTTCTTGTAATGTTCATTCGCCCAGTGCTGTTGGAGTCCCTCCCATTGAGCATCACCGAGCCAAACAGGCTTCTTGTTATGCTTCCTTGCTTTGCCGAAGAAGTCTCTCAAGCGTGCGTTGCCTCGGTTTTCAAAATTCCTTCTCATACGATCCTCATGGATCGGATCCCAAGTAAACCACTTCTGCAATTATGAAAACAAAGAACACATCAAACAATGCAATACTAATATAGCACGTTGACAGAAATTGTTAATACGAAGTCACTGTAGTTACCTTGAACTCCCCGAACCACAAATCTCGTACTGGTTTGGGCACTTTGCTCCAAGTAGGCCAAGCTCCGTCAAACTTGCTTTGAAATATGAGCGAAATCCTACCAACAGCACCATCATTGGGGAGAAACCTAATTAAACATTACACATAAAATTCATTACTTGTTATGCAAAATTCATGTAGTACTTCGTAAGATATAACAAATGAAGACTTACCCGTTACCATCTGGCTCAATCCAAATCTTTGCTCGAGTGCTCCCATGACTGGATTGTGCTTCACTTTCACCACTTCCAATGTTCTCTTGGGACTGGTTTGTGTTAGGGTGAGTGGGTTGGGGAGTGGGGTGCACATTGTGAATAACATGGGGGTTTGGAGGAATGTTGTACGCAAATTGGCCGTACATCGTGCTTTGGTTGGGAATGTATGAGGTCTGTTGATGGAAAGCCCCAAATGGGGGAGGCAGGGGTCCTGAAATACCTGGTATGTAAGCAGCCATTGTCACTTCTGGCTGAACTGGTGTATGAGGTACCTGGGGGGAAGATGGATCAATGTCCATTGCGGTCGGATCCACGGCAGAGCTTCGACGCCCTCGTCCTCTACCTCGAGGGGAGGACTTTGCTCGACGAGAACTTGAATCCATACCTGAAATATGTGACAACAACGCCAAGTGCAAATATATAATGATTGTACATGTAAATCGTTTGACATCATACATCATAATCGGTATGTAGGTGACACAAATTTTGCAAAACTCATTCATACAACATAAGTAAAGTCCCAAACAATTGTTTGACATGCGAACTACTCAAACACATAAGAATTTGTAACCACTCAATCATCCGCATCGTCATATTTTGATACCCACAACCATATTCCTGAGGTTCTATTTCCCCATGACTTATCCAAAACCAATACCCTTGCACAAAACCCTTATACATAAGGTGCATCTTGACCTCATCAGGTGTCAAGTACACCCTATTTCTGCATTTCGCACAAGGACATCTATACTTTCCCCCATTCAAAAACTCTGTCTGTGTACGTGCGAATTGATCGAATTCGTTTACTCCATCCAGAAATTCTTGCGTATAACCACTACGATCATGCAGTAATCTATTATACATCCACCTACGATGTGGAGGACCATTCATATTCTGCTCAAATAACAATAACCACATAAGGTATTTGATAAGGATTAATTTAAAACTCAATTATAATAACTACGTAAATTACGCAATTATATTTTTTTTTTTGCTTACTTCAAAATTTTCACATTCACCCAAAAAAAATCATTACAACTACGTGATAAATACACTTACATTCTCACGAACATCACAAAACTAATATGAGTTACAACTTCATACAAACATCGCATTTGAACAAAATAATAAACTAAAGCATCTCAATCCACCAACATATCAACTTTCAAGTTCACATCACCAAACCTAAACCCTAAATTGCATTTATCAAATTCTTCAACCAAATTTCAACAACATTATCAATTAAAACATTTCATTCCACCAATATACGAAATTTCAACTTCAAACTACCAAACCTCAACCCTAAATCGCATTTAACAAATTCTTGTAACGAATTAGACCAATAACCTCACACAAATTGCACATTTCAACAACATTATCAATAAAACTATTTCATTCCACCAATACATCAAACTTTAACTTCAAACTACCAAACCTCAACCCTAAATCGCATTTACCTCAATCTTGAACCAAATTAGACCAATAATCTCACACAAACACCACATTTCAACATAAATATGAACTAACTACAAAATTCTAACAATGTAATACAAAAATTTGTAGAAATTTCAAGTTGTTTAGGTGAGAAAAATACCTCAATTAGCTTCAAAAAACCGGCGGTAGGGGGTGGCCGGCGGCAAGGGGCGGCTGAGTGGCGGCGGCGGCTGGGCACGCCGGGGGGGGGGGCCGGCGCTGGCGCTGCTCACGGTGGTCGCTCGGGTGTTTTGCTCTCTCTCTCTCTCCTCGACTCGACTTGCAGTGAAATGAAACCAGATCTGGTTTCATTTAAAAGACCTGGCGACGGAATGGCGACGGAAATTCCGTCGCCAGTTTGAATTTTTTTAATCGGCGACGGAATTTCCGTCGCCAGTTTGAATTTTTTTAAAGTGGCGACGGAATTTCCATCGCCACCTTTCTGAAAAAAAATTATATTTTTCTTTTTTTTTTAAAAAAACATTTTAGGCGACGGATATTCCGTCGCCAGGTTTTTAAGAAAAAATTAAATGTTTTGGGCGACGGAAATTCCGTCGCCACACTCCAATTTAGGCGACGGATTTGAATTTCCGTCGCCATGTCTGTCATCAAATCTGACTTTTTAGTAAAGCTATTTATCCGTCGTCATTTCCGTCGCCAAATCTGTCGTTAATATTTTCCGTCGCTGAGTTCCGTCGTTAATGTGAACTTTTTTAGTAGTGTCAATTCACATTGGGTGGTCTTGCGGCTTTTGGTACCCAAATTTGAACTAACCTAGGGCTAGATTTTCTAATGGGGCATGAATGAGACATATGACCATTCTTTAGGCAGTAATTGCATTTAATATGAGATTTGTTTTGGGAGGTCGAATGAACAAAGAAGTTCTGATAGACTTTCTTTTTGTTAAAGACATTATACCCAATTTCTTCTTTATTGAATGACATCCTTTGAGAGCATAATAATTTGTCCAAATTTTTCTGTCTCTTTGAAAACTTTAAAACCAATTTTTCAAAACCTTCACATTTAGATTGAATTTCTTGCTTCTTTGTTTCAAGAGTACCAATCTTCATATGAAGTTCATCATTTGATTTTTGTAAGACCTCTTTTTCAAATGATAAGTTTCGAATGACTTTCTTTAAAGACTTTATTTTGGACAAATATTTTTGCTCACATTCAATGCAATTAACCAAGGCTTGGGCTAATTCATCTTTAGAATATTCAAGAAGATCATAATAATCTACATCATCCAAGTCTTCAAATTCAGTTTCTTGGACGTCATTTGCCATAAGGCATAGATTTGCAATTTCTTCTTTGTCACTGTCACTGGAGTCACTATCACTTCACGCAGCAATCATGGCTCTCTTGAATTCCTTGTTGGATTTGTGCTTGCGTTTTTCAGCTTTCATTTGCAAGACTGGACAATCTTTAACAATATGTCCTAGCAATCCGCATCCAAAACAAGGACCTAAGTTAGAATCATTTTTGTTGTTAAGAAATTTCGTACCTTTTGAGAACTTCTCATTTTTGCTTAATGGAGATCTCTTTTTGTAGAACTTCTTGCGATCAAATTTCTTTGATTTGAACATTTTCTTCAATCCTTTAGCGATCATTGCCATAGTATCTTCACTTGACTCATCTTCTGATGAAATGGCTTCTTCACTTTCAGTTTTGAATGCTACCCCTTTCTTGAATTGAGTTTCTTTTTCCTCTTCATCTTCTTTAAGATGAATTTCATGCGTAAGGAGTTTTCCTAATAAATCATCCAATGCTAGTGTCTTGAGGTTTTGGGCTTCCTCAATTGCAGTGACCTTGGGACCCCACTTGTTTTTAGAAAGACACCGAAGTATTTTTCTAACCATCTCCTCGTTGGTGTAGGTTTTGCCAAGGGACTTGAGATTGTTAGTTATATCAGTGAACCTCGTGAACATCTCCTTGATTGTTTCATCGGGTTGCATTTTGAATAGCTCGTATTGATGAACGAACATGTTAATTTTTGTCTCTCTCACTTGACTTGTCCCTTCATACGTCACCACCAGCTTGTCCCATATTTCTTTAGCTGATTCACATGCATAAATACAATTGTACTCATTAGCATCTAATCCACAATACAATATATGCATGGCCTTACAGTTTTTTGACAGCCTTGCGAAGTCTTCTTTAGTGTATTGTTCTACAGTTTTTGCAAAGGTTTTTCCGTCAATCGTGACTTGCGGAATGTATGGTCCTTTTGTCACGATGTTCCATAATTCATAATCTTTAGTCTTGATAAACATCTGCATCAAAATTTTTCAATATGAAAAGTCAATCTCTCTAAACAAAGGTGGTCTAGTAGAAGAGCGACCTTGATTATAGTAACCTTCTCCAGTAGCGGCCATGATCATTCCCACTGGACGGTGAAGTCAAAATGTAGTGGGTCTAGCTCTTATACCAATTGAAGAATCAAAGGCTATAAGATCACCCTAGAGGGGGGTGAATAGGGTGATACTCAAGGTTACTAAACAATCGAAATGTAAATGCGGAAAAGTAAATCGGGACAAAACACAATCGATTGTTAACGAGGTTGGGCCTCAACAGGCTTAATCCCCACCTAGAGTTCCCTCACTCTAGGATTAACCTGAACTTTTATTAGGAGGATTGATTCCAAAATTCTAGAGTACCCTTACTCTAAGTTCCAAGTCACAAGTTGAGCCTTTCAACTAGGCTTGGTAGAGCTGACCATTCAACTCTATAATCCTACACAAGTACAAAGTGAACAATACAACTCAAATGTAAAGGAAGCAAGTTGAAGTGCAATGGATGCCAATGTATTGCTTGAGTGAGTAGTATGCCAATGAGTGCTTGCAATTCTTGATCTCCTCCTCTCTGATTCAGCTTTGTGTTTATAGGGAAAACTTGGAGGATTTGTTGGAAACTAGCCATTAGACATATTCTGAATTTCTGCTTCAGTTCAATGCCTTGGATTGCAGTTCAGTGCCCTTGAAATTTTAGCAAAATCAGCAACCAACGGCTATGAGCTATTTTTGGCTTGTTTTGATCTTCCTTCAACGGCTCCTTCTAATTTTTGAGCTAATGGATATTCTCAACGGTTACTTCCCATTCTTTTTGCTAATGAGGATTTTCTTGGCAATTGCTTTCCAAAAATTCAAGTCAGATATCAAGCATTTAAAGAGAATTTAAATCTTGATATTTACTTCATAAGGATCCCTAATAATAAGGAAACAATCATAATCAAAGGGATAATGTCAATCATAATATTTTTCAATTATAATCACCATTGAAATCTCAAGATAATACAAATATAACATGATGAATATGTCAATTGATTAATCTCTTTTTGTCTTTCATCAAAACATATAAAAAAACTCTTTAAGAAAGCTCACGTAATTAAATAAGACACCAAATTTAACGTGGAAAGTCATCTAGTATGGAGGGAAAAACCACAGAGCAAACCGAAAGAAAATTCAACTATAAGAATAGTAAGTAGGACAACGAGTAACCATCTCGAATTATTTGCCCTAATTCGAGACCCACAACCATTCACTACAAGAAAAGTGGTCATTTACGAAAGGAAAAACTGTCGTAAATGACTTCAAATCCTGTCACTAAAGCTTTTTACGATAGGAAACTGTCATGTCGTAGATGTGGCCAACGCAAATGATCTTTTGCGACAACCCCGTCGTAGAAGATATGACATCTTTTTATGACGGGTCTTGTCTCCCGTTATAAGTAGTGAAAATTTTTATGATAGACCATTGTTCCTATCGTAAATAAGAAATCCACATACAACTACTTCTCCCGTCGTAATAAACTATTGATTCAAAATTATTAAGAATGTGTTTGTGCAGCCCTTATGATATTATATTTCATAAATCAATGCTCCAAATAGTATATATATATATATATATATATATATATATATATATATATATATATATATTCCTCCAAAAGTTTCAATACAAATCTAGCTTACTAATTCTACCAAATGAAAAAAATTGTACAAAAGCATAAAATAAACTAGCAATTAAGAGGCATAAGAAAATAGCTAGCGAATACTAGCTAAGAGATCATATAATTAGCTATATATAGAATGATTGGTTTCAATACAAACCCCAAAAGTTCCAATGCATATATATGAGGCTATGAAGTATATATTAGCCTGTAAACTTATCATCAGCTGTTGTACAAAACCCAACAGCTCAATTGCATGTGCTATGAAGTGATAACTTCTAAACTGGTTAGTTTTTATACAAGATCACAAAAGTTGTATTGCATAAGAAGCTTCTCTCCAAAAATTATATGCATTTTCCAAAAAACCAATGAACCGCCCTACTTAATCTTCTAAATCCTGCCACCTACAACAAACAAGTATAAGCAAAGCCAATATCAGTTTTGACATGTATTATCCATATCTACCAGAATATAGACAACTTAATGTGGTGAATGCTTTCGATCATTAAAGATAATATGGAATTGAATACATCAGAACATGAGTTTCTAATTGCTCAAGGTGGCAATAGAGAGAAGTTGCTTGCAACACTTACCCAGAAACAATGTCACAGAGTGTTATTTGATGTTATGAGTATCCCATACCTTGCCTGTCAAAATCACTCCTAAATTAGAGTAGATCCAAGTATTTGATAGTATATGGTTACAATCTAAATCGTATGGTGATATATCACTAAGAAAAAAGTTATTTCGAGGAACCATAAAAACAATCTGACATTTCAATAAATTAAACAACCACAACTGAAGCTTTCATTCAAGACCTGGACTCCTGAAGTGCATGGACATTCAAGTTACTCAGGCACTTGCTTAAGTATCAAAGGCACATGACAGTAAATAGGGACATTTAGATTCAATGAAGCTCCAAAATCCAAACCTGAACTCCTGAACCTCCAAAATCCAAACCTCCTCTAAAAATGAAGTAACTAATGCAAAAGAAAGAGCTGGGGAGGTTAACTAAATGTATGGACACTAACAATTGTAGCCTTGCAACTGGCTATAAAAGAATGTATAGTTTTGATTTTCGTAACATTATGTTTAGCCAGATTGAGGGTAAAGTCCGCAGTTTTGTAACCCTTGGATGAATGGTACAATAATAAACAATAATTCCTGCTAACGTGGAATGCAATGTACTTAAAAGTGGTAAATTTTGGTGGCAGACTGCATCTGATTCCTGGGGATTATCTATGAGTTTCATTAGCATAATCTTGCTTCCAATTGTGGGAAATGCAGCAAAACATGTTGGAGCTATCATTTTTGCTTTTAGAAACAAGTTGGATATAAGAAGCCACCTAAAGCTCTCTAACAGCTAGCACTATTCAGTTTCCCCCCCCCCCAAAAAAAACCATTTTGGAGTCATTTGTTTGATGGCATCAGTTACTCATTGAGGTAGGAAAAATCAAGGCAAGGCAAGGCAAGCACTACCCCACTGCTTAATTCAATGAAGCTCCAGCAGAATTGTCATATTCAAGATTATAAAATATTTAAACTATGATTCCTCAATAAAATCACCCCAATACTTTCAGCAACACTATTGTTCATGAACCATGTTGCATTGGCTGCTATAACATAGCAAATATCATGCAAAAACTTACCAACTAAATAGCAATTAAAAAGGACATTCATTATCAAAATATCACCTTCAATAAGCAAAATTCATTTCTCTCATCTACCACTGTCTAGCTCCTCCATTGAAGAAAATACAAAATTGCATGATTGTAGAGCTGAACTATAAAGTAAATGCTCCTTAACTAATAAAGCCATTCCCTAAGAAGTCGCTGATAAGTGTTATTCATTCTTTAAACTGATGTCCATATATATTAGTTGTTGTAAAGAGACTCTGGCATAAATGCACCAAAAATTATTTCAACTTAACCCTCTTATCCGCATCTATCTATGCACAACTTGTAACAGTCTCATGCAACCCTCATGAAGAAGGCAAGTTAAGACAAGGACATACAACTAACTTTGAATGCTTAAAACTAGGCTTTTCAACAAATTTAAAAAGCACATATATATCGATTATTTTACCAATTATAACTCCAAATCACTATGATTCAAGACTTGTTATTCCAACATGCTCAGGCAGTGGTGGCTGGTGGAATATGGCCTTGAGTGCAGGGCATCGGACATTAGCATTCTATGAATACATCAACCATGATGAACAGTAAGGAGGGGGAGAAAGAAGAAAGGAGAGTGAGAGTGACTGAGTGCGGCATCTGGACTTGGATGACAAAGGCCAGGATAGCATTGCCTCAACCAGTACGTGGACAGTGGACAAAATAAAAAAGGTTGACTATAAGTGCCGAATGCTGATCAAGAGGAAAATGATTAACTTGAAATGAAGGCCAAATAACACTAAATTAGTAATACCAACTGCATCAACATTCAAAGAAGTTTCATGAACTATGTTGCATTGACTAAATATCATGTAACATATACCAACTAAATAACACTAAAATCATTACTTGGCCACCAGTTGACCGGCAACTATGATTAACAGCAATACCATCCTCAAACCAAGTGAAACATCCACGAAGATCAAATGCTCAACCCAAGTGAAACAACCAGAAATATTTGAGTGACATATACACAAAAATCACAATGATACCATACTCATGTTTTTCCAAATACTGCCAAACACAACAAAGATAGGGCCTGCATTCATGTGTATAATAGCAAGGCCCCCATTAAACTGAAAAAGGAAAAATTGAGTATGGAGGAGAATAGGATGACAAAAGAAAAATAGTAAGAGTATAGAGAAGATCAGAATGGGGTGTTAAAGTAGAAAGAAGCAGAAAGAAATTAAGAAAACTAACCCAAAAAAGAGAAAAACAAGCCAATGGTACATACCTGACAAGTGCATCCCATGAGGCCTTTGGTGAAGAACTAATTTAGTAAGTAATTCAAGTTTATCACCTACAGTAGCCATGCCCTTGTGATGAGCGTCTTCTATTTTAGTCATATCTTGCTAATGAGATACTTTCATTTCAGCCATTTGCACTTCATGAGCAGTTTTCATCTCCTCAGTTTTCTTTTGATGGTTTGACTCTAAAGCATCCACACGACCAGTTAATGAGTTAACTTGCTGATTCTTTTCCTGAATTTCTGTCATCAGGTTAGCTTTACTCGGTTGCAGTCCTCGAACATCTTTAGGTGTCACTCCATGACCAAAGCAAACGACATGATCATGATCTTGGAGTAACAATTGTCATACTTGAGCTTCATATTGTATTAAAGATAAACATTACATACCGACGTAGCCAACTTATGAGATATGGTTCATTAATGACACTATCTCATAGCATGTACAGGTACTCTAATTCAATTTAATAATTAGTTATACACGTACATGTACATGTTTCTAGTTTTTTTGGGGGGGTAAAAAGGGAGATGGTGAATAGATTAGAGAATATTCATGTATGCTGGGTTAACTTACCCTTCTAATTGCCTTCACAGAAGTTCAGAATCTTCAGTATCTAATAAGTGCTTAGTGTTGTAGATTATCAAACATTAAACAGAAATGCAGAAAGAAAATAGAAAAGCATCAAGCTGTAAGTAGTAACTGATTATTATTTCTTTCGAACAAGCACGATCCAACAGAAGCATGCATATGGAGACAAACAGCAAATTTAACAAAATCAGGCGAGATGAAAACTCTTATCGTTATCAAGACAGAGAAAGGTAGAGAAGAAGTGAGCATCGTAGAATAACCTTAGGCAGAAACACCTCACCAGGCAATAGCCTACCATCATTGACTTCTAAAAGCAACTAAGCTGGAGACGAAGCTTAGTAGCACCAACGAAAATTCTGATACATATAGTACAAAGGACATTGACACACAACAAAAGGCATCAAACAATTTCAAGTCAATGATAAACTAATTTTAGACTCATAGAGCTTCCACCTTCATGCTCAATGCTGTCACATATATCCTTTTGTCATCAAAATAATTTTCAGATTCATATTTAGATGACTCCTAAGCTGTCTAGATGTACAAAGAAGTTAAAAGCATTGGAATCAAATAATTCAAGATACCCAAAAAAATAAAAAGGATTCATGTGACCCAGAACAAGAACTACAGCAAAATATAACCTTACCCTGGGACTGCATAATAGAAAATATCAAATCATTTTAACCTTAACAAGTCTAAACTAACATATGAATTGAACAAGACAATTCTGTTTATATTTCTTAGCAACTCAAATCCCATTCAACGACTTAGCAGAAACCACACTCAATTATGCATAAGGGTTTCAATTTACCGTAAAACAAAACAAAAAACATAAAAAGAGGGGAAGATTAAGTAAATTCCAGTTGACAGTACATCAGAGCCAGCATTATGTATTACCGGTAAAAAGATTTATATGACCCAGGAAAACTTGAACAAGAACTGCAGCAAAATACAACCTTAACCTGGGACCTAGGCGAGGTATATGAAAATATCACATCATTTTAACCTTAACAAATCTAAACCAATATATGAATTGAACAAGACAATTCTGTTGATATTTCTTAGCAGCTCAATTCAATGGCTTAATTAGCTGAAACCACAATCAATTATGCATAAGGGCTTTAGTTCGCTATCTTGTATCTGCATAGGTTTGGCTAGCCTTCTTCCAAGGTCAAATGATCTCTACAAGCTTGCTGAGAGCTGCATGTACAGCCCTATGTATCGGAACTACTGTTGAAATATCGTACCATTGAAATATCAAGGCAAATTTAGAATAAGATTTCTGTAGTTTTTGATCCTTCGTTGACTTAAGCTCTTTGTTCCTAGTATCATTCATTTTTGTACTCTTTACAATCTTCCAATGGTTTGCGATTGAACTTTTTGCATGCTTCCTTTTCATTTATGAAGCAGCAACATCCTTCTTTTTTTTAGACTTTGCTCTTAGCTTAAGGTTCCTGACTAAATGGAATTGTTTTGCTTGTATAAATTCCATACATGATTGACTCTACCATTACATACTAAGGAGTGTCACACCACAATGAATTGTCCAATGTTATGTTGGCTAATATTGACTAATATCAATTGATATTTGTAGTGGACGAAACCTTATTACCGATTTATTTATCAATGTTAGGTAACCTTCAGGCTTACATACATAAATGCTATGTATGCCTTTGGTCTAGGAGCATTATTATCATTTATTTATCAATGTTACAAGTATGGGTGAAGAAAACAATTGAAACCATTTAATCAAACTGATACCCATAGCTCTCAAATCCAATTCAATGACTTAATTAGCTGAAACCACAATCAATTATGCATAACGGCTTTAGTTCACCTTTAAAAAAACAAAAAAGATAAAAAGAGGGGAAGATTAAGTAAATTATGTGATGTTTTATATCAATTTTGTCTATGGGCACAACAAAGAAGCTAAGAGAAAGAAATTATGGGATGAAATCAATCACATAGCTGCGAGCATGGATGATGCATAGTGTCTAGTAGGGGATTTTAATGTTGTCATGTACCCAGGTGATAGAATGGGAGGGAATGAGGTGGTTGACAGTGAGACGAGATTTTGCCAACTGTTAACTTAAGTGTGAGTTGTAGGAAATGAACTACATTGGGTCCTACTTTTCTTCGACAAATAAGACAGCCTAGTTAAGAGTAGATATTATACTTTGTAATGTTCTATGGTATGATGTTTTTGACCATGTGAAGGTGAGTAATGAGGAGAAAAGGCTATCATACCATACATCCCTAATAATATGTTTTCAAACCTATCTAAAACCCAAAAATACTTTTAAGTTCTGTGAAATGTGGGTGTCTAATCTAGAATTCAATGATATAGTGAGAGACAAAATGCACCAAAATATTAAGATATGCAAAATGTTTCAACTAATACAAATACTCAAGAGCATGAAGAAACCCCTACAATAGTTGAATAGAGATAAATTCTCAGACATTCACAATCAGCAAGTTCTGTTCAAATAGAAACTAGATGATGTGCAGCAGATGTTACAAAATGATCTAAGTAATGTGCAATTACAACATGCAGAGACGAAATGCAGAATCGATTATGTGGGGATTCTTAAATCCTCACTCATGTTGATGAGGAAGTAGAGCAAGCTAGAATGACTTAACGATGGAGAACAAGATTTAAGATTCTTTTGCAAATATGAAAAAATTGAAAATTAACTCATATGCCTATTCTATAAAGGATGAACATGACCAGATGGTCTATGGGTTTGATAAAGTAGCTAGGGTGAATGCAATGTTGTACAATAAGCTACTGGAGACACAGTCACATGACATGGCACATATTGATAGAGATATTATGGATAAAGGGGCCAAATTGTCCATTGAACAACAACTCAACTTGTATGGACCTTTTTCAAAAAGGGATATAAAGGAAGCAATCTTCTCAATACTTAATGTGAAGTCACCTAGGCCAAATTATTATAGTAACAGTTTTTATAAGAGCCGCTGGCAAGAGGCAGGCCTACTGGTGTGTAATGCAGTACGGGAGTTCTTTAAAACTGGGAAATTGCTCAAATTGTGCAACACCACGAACCTAGATCTACTGCCGAAGATACAATCTCCTTCCTCAATTGAGTTTAGGCCTATTGCTTTTTGTAATGCAATATACAAATGCATTACAGTTGCTGACTAGTAGGCTTAAGGATGTGCTACCCCACCTAGTAGGTCTTACACAAAGAGTATTCATTAGGGGGAGCGAGCTTTTATTCAATGTCCTGGTTTGTCAAGAATTGGCTAGAGTATATGCAAGAAAGCATGCTACTCCTAGATGTATGATGAAGATTGATTTAACAAAGGCCTATGATTCCATTCATTGGGAATTCATAAAGGAGGCCTTGGATTGTCTAAAGTTCGCATTGAATTTATCAAATGGATAAAGGCATGTATCTCAAGCACTACGTTCACAATTCAACTGAATAGGGAAAATTTTGGCTATTTTGAGGGGAAACGAGGACTTACATGAAGGGGGGATCCTATGCCCTCTTTACCTTTTGTGTTATCTATGAAATATCTGTCAAGACCGATAGGGCACGCCTCTACAAATTCAGGCTTTCACTATCATCTAAACTGCAGACTGCTTAAACTGCCACACCTCCTATTTGCAAATGATTTAATCTTGTTCTTTGTTGGAGATATAGCAAGTGTAAGAAGCTTAATGCAAGATGTTCAAAAGTTTTTAGTATGCTCAGGATTAGCTGCAAATCTCAGCAAACAACAGATAGTTATTGGAAGCTACACTGACCAAAGAAGAAATGAAATCTTGTGGGAAACTGGGTTTATAGAGGGGGTTTTCGCTTTTAGGTACCTAAGAGTACCTATAACTGCAAGTACTAATAGGAAAACTGAGTGCAAATAGTTTTAGATTAGATAATAGCAAGGATCAAGGTATGATCATCTAGAACACTATCTTATGCAGGCATAGTTGATCTAATCAATTCAGTTATACTAGTCATTTTCAATTTTTAGGCTATAATTTTTGTACTACCACAGTTATGAAATAGATCATCAAACTTGTAAAAGTATAGACAGAGTGCTAATGTAGCCTATAAAAAGTGCCCTCAGTCTCATGGGCCAATTGTTGCAAGCCAAGATCTCACTGGGGCATAGGGTTGAAGAATTTGGGGATATGGAATCAAGCACGTGTAGCAAAATTGGTGTGGCAAGTAGCTTTAAAGAAGAAGCAGTTGTGGTTAAAGTGGGTGCATGGTAGGTACATTAAATCAAAGGACTGGTGGGATTAAAACCCCCCCCCCCCCAAAATACTATTGCCGGTACTAGAAAAGGCTTTGCGGAGTTAAGGAAGTGTTTAAATAGGAGAACAAACATAATAGACATTGGTTGTGTTCTAACAACCCTCAAGAGAAATACACAGTAAAGGTTGGGTACACACGAAGACTTAAACTACATAAAAACCAAGATAGTGTGGACAACCCCCCAAAAAAGAACACCATAAACAGGGGGGACATTATAATATGATTACTACACCATATTTGAGACCCAAAATAAAAACTGAAATAAGTACAATTTACCCAAGCAAGGAAGCAGTCATACAAAACTCCAGAAGGTCCACATATCCAAACTACCATTCAGCACTTTGTTCATGGACTTATGGAGAATTGTAGGAATGAATAAGCTTGGTGTGGGTTGAAAATCACCAACCCCCCCCCCCCCCTCCTAATTGGCCACCAAAAGGGGGGGTCCATATAAATGGGAAAATTGGATAAATTCAATACACTCAATATGTAGCACGTTTGAAGTCCATCAATGAGGATGCATGAAGAAATACAATGAGATGTAGACCAAGCGATGAGCAATCTATACACAATTCAAACGCTTATGTAATGATTTTATAATAATCACATCATCACCTACATTGACGACTCCCAACCTCTTGTTGCCAGCTATATGGCAAATTGTTTCTGGTTTTTTTTATTGGGGGGGGTTAGAAAAGGAGATGGAGAATAGATTAGAGAATATTCATGTATTCTGGGTTAACTTACCCTTCTAATTGCCTTCGCAGAAGTTTAGAATCTTCAATATATAATAATTGCTTAGTGTTGTAGATTATCAAACCTTAAACAAAAATGCAAAAAGAAAATAGAAAAGCATCAAGCTATAAGTAGCAACTGATTATTATTAGACCTGGCAAATGGGTCATTCGGTTCCGGTACGGGTCGGATCAAGTTCGGGTTGGGTCATGTTCGGGTTAAGTGACATTTCGGGTCGTTTCGGTTTGGGTTGGGTATGGTTCGAGTCGGGTCGATTTCGGGTCAACCAATTTTTGGTCAAATACACTAGTCATGCCAAAACAAGCAATTTTGTAGAAAATTTCGGGTCGGGTATGGTTCGGTTCGGGTTAATTCGGGTTTCGGGTGAGCATATTTCGAGTGTCGGGTCGAGTATGGGTCCGGGTCATTCGCTCGGGTTTCGGGTTTCGGGTCTAGGGTCAGTTTTTCCAGGTCTAATTAATATTTCTTTTGAACAAGCACGATCCAACAGAAGCATGAATATGGAGACAAACAGCAAATTTAACAAAATCAGACGAGATGAAAACTCTGATCGTTGTCAAGACAATGAAAGGCAGAGAAGAAGTGAGCATCGTAGAATAACCTTAGGCAGAAACACCTCACCAGGAAATAGCCTACCATCATTGACTCCTAAAAGCAACTAAGTTGGAGACGAAGCTCAATAGCACTAATGGGAATTCTGATACATATAGTACAAAGGACATTGACACACAACAAAAGGCATCAAACAATTTCAAGTCAATGATAAACTAATTTTAGACTCATAAAGCTTCCACCTTCATGCTCAATGCTGTCACATATATCCTTTTGTCATCAAAATAATTTTCATATTCATATTTAGATGACTCTTAAGCCGTCTAGATATACAAAGAAGTTAAAAGCATTGGCATCAAATAATTCAAGATACCCAAAAAAACAAAAATATTCATATGACCTAGGAAAACTTGAACAAGAACTGCAGCAAAATATAACCTTACACAGGGACTGGGTGATAGAAAACATCAAATCATTTTAACCTTAACAAATCTAAACTAACATATGAATTCAACAAGACAATTCTGTTTATATTTCTTAGCAGCTCAAATCCCATTCAATGACATAGCAGAAACCACACTCAATTATGCATAAAGGTTTCAATTCACCTTAAAAACAAAACAAAAAACATAAAAATAGGGGAATATTAAGTAAATCCCAGTTGACAGTACATCAAAGCCAGTAGTATGTATTACCAGTATTGAACCCACTGAAGCTAACAGAGACCTCCAATTCGAGCTCTCAAATTCTAGGCTAAATGTAACTACACAACAAAAGAATGGAATCACACAAACAAATGCAAGTAACAAATTAATTGAGAAAGCGAGTATACCAGCAAGATGCAGAGGGCTAGATGAAGTTGTGCTCCAAAATTACGGCTACCACGTTTTGCAGGGTTGCTCAGTGATTCCAAATTGCCACTTTGAGTTGAATGAAGATGAAATTTGGACGACACCCAAATACAAGTACGCTACCGTTAAGATCACAATTGAAGAAATCCCGATTTTGAAGAAGCCATGGTTGACGATTTTCAGGGGAAGAGTCACGAAGAGGAGAGAGAATTGGAGGTCGCGATGGAGGAGGAGAGAGAATTGGCAGTCAATTGATTATCTGGCTTTGTGCGTTTGGATTTTTCATATTATTACTTGACTTTTTTAATTTTCCATTCTCACAATTTTCGCACAAATTTTCGTTTTCCCAGCCAAGTCTCCCACCAAAATTTTTGGCTCAATCTCCAATGCGTACCTTTGCCTAGTTTTAGAGCTTTTACGACGAGCATCTCACAATAATTATGATAGGATTTTTTACCAGTCGTAAATAACCTAACTTCTCTTACTTAATTATGACAAACATATATTCTTGTCGTAATTAGTAAGCAACAATGGCAGTATTTTCACCCCGTTGTAATTAGGTTGTCGTAATTGTACCCTTTTCTTGTAGTGATTCATGTGCAATATAGAAATTACTTAATCTAGGGTCAAATACAATTGAACAAGTCCACCAATTGATTCCACTACCGCCTAGACAACCACCAAAATCGTTGTATAAAACCACCAAGCTCCACTTTTGCTTTACCAGCAAAGAACCTGACTTCTTGGTTGCACACACACCTCTACCACCACATAATCACTCACAATTCACAATTTGTGAGATTATTACTTTCTTCACCATAGAGAAATCGAGACCTAATGGCCTTAATTTATAGTGATGCCACTTTCTAAATTCATGAGCAATCAATGCCAAACTCCATCGCCTTAAGCAAATCTTATTGTCCAAACAAATTAACCAAAGTCATCACCTTCCTTTCTCATTCTAAATCCAAGCGCACCCAATCCATCAAATCTCCCCCTCTAGTCCAAGGAAAGAGACCTCCACTCATCGCCATGTCACTTGGAGCTCAACCCAGCTAATCAGGTATATAAGTCGAACTTGCCACTAGGAATGACTTTGGTAAACATATTCGCAACATTTTTACATGTGTGAATCTTACTCAAAACAGTTAGCTTTTTCTCGGCACAGGCCACAACCAAATGGTATCTCATATCTATGTGTTTTGTGCGAGAGTAATACATGGAGTTATTACTCAAGTCAATGGCACTCTAACTATTATAAAACACCACATACTCTTTTTATTTCACCCCCAACTCTTAAAGAAATCGCTTCATCCATAACATTTCCTTCCCTGCTTCAACAACAATTGTATACTCAATTTCAGTTATAGACAAAGCCACACACTTTTGCGACTTAGACTGTCATGACACAGCTCCCCTTGCAAAAGTAAAGACATAGCCCGATGTGGACTTCCTGTCATCTAGATAGCCTACCATGTCAGAATCAGTATAACCTTTAAGAACTGGATCAGACCCACCAAACTTCAAACAGAGTTTGATTATTTCCAGCAGGTATCTCAATATCCACTTAACAACCTCCCAGTAGAGGTGGCAGTGTAGTCCGAGTTCGAGGCAAGTCCGACCCGATCCGAGGATAAATAATCCGATTCGAATCCGATTTAAAAACATCCAATCCGAATCCGATTTAAAAAAATCCGAATCCGAATCGGGTCGGATCGGATTCGGAGTTAGCTCCATCCGATCCGATAAAAAATCCGACCCGATAAATTGTTCAAATGACCTGTGAGGCTTGTGAGTTGTGGCCCATGACCGTGTGTTGGTACTGAGTAGAAGGCCCAGAAGAAGCCAAAGAAAATCAGAATTCAAAAAACCCTAGTCATTCAAGGGCAAGGCTTCTCTGAGTTCTCCTTCTAGCCTCATCGCCACAGGCTCAGGCACGCAGTACTCCTCCCACTCAGCCGCTCTCCCAACCCTCCCTCACGACTAAGACCTTTTCTCTCTAGCCCATCGCCGGCGCACCTCGTCGGGACTCGCGAAGACACCGATTCTCGGTGTCCTTCAAGCCTTCGATCTTCGTTTTCCACTTTTGTGTCTGCCTGCTGTGTCGCCTACTGGACTGTTTGCTACCTGCTCTCTCCACACTCGTCGCCGATGCTCCTCATCGCCGGCAGCTTCTTTGCGGCTCAGGCTGTCAGGCGCGCGCCACCCAAACCAGTGGAACCAGTGAACCACTCACGCTTCTCTCTCTTTCGATCTTCCTCTTCCATTGCTCTGTACATCTGTGCGTGGTGTCCAACAGTCCAAGCTGCTCGGCAGTCACCACTCATCGCCGTGCCTCTTCGCCGTGAACCGTTCACTGTCAGCGATTGCCGGTAAGGGTAAGTAATTCTTCCCAATTTTTTTCCCAGTCAATTTAAACTACAAATATGATGTCATTGATGGAGTTCTTTCATTATGAATTTATGGAGTTCTTCCCTGCCCTGAACACATGTAAATTGCCGTGAGCCCTTGCTAGAATTATGAATTTATGGAGTTCTTCCCTACGGTGAGCCCTTGCTAGAATTCTTCAAATGAAACGCAGGGCATGAATTGGTGTAAATTCATTAAGGATTGATAAAGTAACTGAACAAATGCTAGAACTTAGGCTTGGTAAAGTAACTGGAAAACAATTGATGTTTGGTAAAGAAAGAACTTAATTTTGGGGGGGGGGGGACTCACGGATGTTTGAGAAGACTTAAAACAATGAGCATTAGGCATAAGTCAATCTGTTTGGTAAATTCATTAGTCATTGAGATTTAAGAATTTAGGTTGTTCCAAGTTGCTAATCAGATTAATTCATTTCTTAACAGTGCAAATTGAGATGACTCGTCGTTCTGACTATTCGGATCCTATTGATATGGATTCAATGCATGGTGAATCATGTACTCCTAATGAAAGAGATAATGTTGCTGCAAAAAACAATCCTGAGCGTGGTAGTGGTCAAACAATTGATGTTGACGTTGAGAGTGGGCACAAAAGAAAGCTAACCTCAAGTGTGTGGGATCATTTTGAAAGGAAGATGATGAAAGGTAAAATGAGGGCAATTTGTAGTGGATGTAAGAAGGATTTTGTGGGTGATAGTAAGAGTGGAACTACACATTTGAGGGACCATTTGAAAAGATGCTTTAAAGTGAAAAATCAAGTTGATGTAAGGCAAAGTATCTTGAGAGCAACTGTTAAAACGGATAGTTCATCCGTTTCAATGGGAAAATATAAGTTCAATCCCGATGTCACAAGGCATGAGTTGTGGAATATGATTGTATTGCATGGGTATCCTCTTTGTATAGTTGATCAAATTGGGTTTAGAAGATATTCAAATAGTTTGAATCCTGATTTTAAGGTAATCTCAAGAAATACTTTAAAATCAGACATTATGCATGCTTATAAGGAGGAGAAGGAGAAGTTGAAAAAATTGATATCATCACAAGAGGGAAGGGTTGCCATTACTTCAGATATGTGGACTTCAAAGCATCAAAAGAAAGGGTACATGGCTGTGACTGCTCATTTCATTGATGATGATTCTTAATATTTAATTGCTTTCTATTAATTCGTTTTATGTTGCTAATTAATTTGATTTTGTATTTAATGTGATGCTGTAAATCTTACACTTTGCATATTTCTATGTTTTATAAATTTCATTAGGTATGCATATGTACCATGTCCACATAATGCGGTGACAATATCCAAAGTGTTGCTTGAATGTTTGGTTGATTTTAACTTGGATGAGAGAATTTCTACTGTTACGGTTGATAATTGTACTACCAATGATGGTGTAATTGAGAATATGCTGCAAAAGCTTGACCCCACTACCCTTATTTTGGATGGTAGATTCTTACATATGAGGTGTTGTGCTCATATATTGAATTTGATTGTTAGAGATGGTTTAGATATCATTGCTCATGCCATTGAAAAAGTTCGTGATGCCGTTGGTTTTTGGACTAACACTCCAAAAAGGTTCGAGAAATTTGAGGATGCTTGTAGGTATTACAAGATTGGTGGAGGTAAGAAGCTTCAGTTAGACTGTAAGACAAGATGGAATTCAACCTATGAGATGTTAGAGACTGCCATAATGTATAAAGATGCTTTTACTAGGTTGAAGAAAAATAGTAAAGGAAAAGCTGAAAAGTTTGCTTTACCTACTCCACAAGAATGGCAAATGGCTAAGGAAATTTGTGATAGGTTGGCATTGTTTAGCAGGACAACTGAAGCTTTTTTAGGTAGACATTATCCAACGGCAAATTTGTATTTTCAGAAAGTTTGTGAAATTAGGCTTGCATTGAGAAAATGGTTATGTTGTGGGAACAATGTGATTGAGTCTATGGCGAGGAATATGATTGAGAAGTTTGACAAGTATTGGAGTGTAATCAATGGCATAATGGCGGTAGCTTCAGTCTTGGATCCGAGAAGGAAGTTGGAATATGTATCATTTTACTTTCATCTCATTTATGGTGATTCTTATGAGTTTGAATGTGAGAGAATCAAAGAATTATTGTTTGAATTAGTTGATTATTATAAGAGTAAGGTGGATGTGTCTCCTTCAAAGGACATGGAGTCCAATGTTAGTTATGGGAAAAGACCATTAGATGAGAATGACATAGATGATTATGAGAATTTGTGGGACAAGCATGTGTTGGAGATACTGCGTAAAACTACTTGTCGATCTGAAGTGGAGACTTATTTGGAGGAGGATAGAATTGTTCTAGATGAACAAAAATCTGGCCTTTTGGCTTGGTAGAGTGCAAATTCAAGCAAGTATCCTATCCTCTCGAAGATAGCTCGGGATATCCTTGCAGTGCCAATTTCTACCGTTCCTTCAGAGAGTGCATTTAGCAAAGGTGGAAAACTAATTAGTGAGCATCGTAGTAGACTCCATCCATCAACAGTTGAAGCTATGATGTGTCTTCAAAGTTGACGATTTATGATATTTGAAGGTAAGTTATAAAGTATTTCTTTAAGTTTATATTTACTTGTGGCTATTACGTATAATTCTTATATGTAATTTTAATGTTTGCTTTGTAGATGCTGTTAAAGATAACCCATTTGCATTAGGAACTATTGATGAGGATGTGGATGCGGATAGTGATTGTGATGCTTAAGTTGAATGAGTAAACATCAAGATAATTTTGGTCTCTTGTTACTTTTATTTATTAACATAAAGTTTAAGTTTTTACACTAATTGTGCATTAATTGTTTTATACATTGTAGGTCCAAAGTCGAAATAACTGACATTGATTGTTAGCATGGACATTGGGAAGCAAAAGGCATGGAGCTTTGGGAGAGCATTAGTAGCCTTGATTTTCATTTTTCACCTTTGTTAAGTTGGATGAATTTTTCATTGAGACATTATTAAAAGTGTGTAATTTGTATAATTTGTTGTGACTTGTGAAGGCTTTGGTAGATGGACTATGTAGTATGTAGATTTGATGATTGAAGTTTCATCTGTTCCTTACATTGCATATTAACAATTTTGCATTAGGAGTTTAATTGCTTTGAAGGAATGATCATGCAAAAATGACAAGAAAAATGGAAACAACATTCAAAAATAGCAAACAAACAAACATAATCGGATCGGATTCGGATTTCATCTGATCCGATTCGATTCGGATTCGGATGTTAGATCGGACTCCGTCGGATCGGAGTCGGATCGGATTTTCGGATCCGAATATTAATCGGATCGGATTCGGATGTTTATACATCCGATCCGAATCCGACCCGTTGCCATCCCTACAGCCATGTCTTGCTGCTTCTACGGTGATTTTGGGCTTCCCCGCGCCTTAACCCACCTAATCTCCCCCCCCCTTCCTTTATCTTTCTTTTCTCAAAGACACGAATTCTACAATTGTTTCCTGATTTTTCAATTGGTTTTTGTGGAAAATGATTAATTGAATGGTTAATTGGAGTTGCAGAGCGTATCCCTTCGAATTTCAATTAGTCTTTTTGACCCCCAAAAAACTCACTTAGTCTTTATCATGTCATTGTTTGATGATAATTAGCTATATCAAATTGTTTATTTTTCTAGTTTGCTTCCATGACTTGTTTTGGTAGTTTTTTGTTGGAAATATCACAAAGGAGTGAACAGTCTCACGTTAAGAGTTTGAAGATAAGAACCATGATATATAAGTCATGTACGCTATTCCTCATAATACTAATTGATTTTAGGATAGAATATCACTTGAGCATGTTGTCAAGGACTTTGGTTGAAGTGGGCTCCTTTTTTTAAACCTCCCCAACATGTGGTATCAAAGCCGATGATGCATTTGACTAGGCAAAAAATGTGCGGGCAGTGGTAGACCCCATGGACGAACTTGGTTAAGTGACACGCGAGTGTTGATCGAGCAGGAACACATGTCCTAAGGTGTGGCTTGATAGCGCAGGTGAGCTCTTAGGTGGTATCATAAAGCACCATGGACAAGAGTAGAAAAACACTTGAAATGCATGGTCAATACTCCTATAACAGAGTGGATGGTATGGTGTCTATGCATAGAGCGGTATGCGAACTCTGTGGAGTAAAATGCGGGTGTACTCTTGATGGTGGTTTGACACCTTGGTAAAGATTTCCGCTCAAGCTAAAGTGGAGCTTATACGTTGATGTGGTTTAGAAGAGACTCATATGTGAGGGGAGACTATTGGGAATATAACACATCAATAAAGAGTCCCACATTTGGAGTTTGAAGAGAAGGAGAATGGTATATAAGTCAAGTGGGTTATTCCTCTTATTATCAATTGATTTTAGGATGGAACATCACTTGACCTTGTTGTCAAGGGCCTTGGGTTGAAGTGAGTTCCTTCTTGGATCTCACCAACATGAGTAGCCCACTTGACTTATATACCATGATTCTTCTCTTCAAACTCTTAATATGAGATTCTTCACTCATGTGTGATATTCTCAAAAATTTTCTTTGAGTTTTTTTGCTAAATTTGAGATACGGTGGATTTGACATCAATACCAAAACTGGCTTTTGAATCTCAAATGTGACCTTACCAACTACCAAATACATTGATTATACCCATTTTTGTGCACAACATATTCTATTTTGATTGTTAGAACCTCATGGTTACAAGTCATAGGAGTCACATGTGTATAGATTCAAATTGATAATAAAACAAGATGAATAAGATATACAAATAATATAGACTTTGTAAGAAGTAAATTTTTATGTTGAAAGTAATAGGTACATATGACATAAATTCAATTCTTATTAAAAAAAATAGATGATCAATAAATAAGAATTCTATTCAATTAAATATTAAATTAGAGATAAGGGTATAAATTATACTTTGCCTAATATTTGTTTCAGGAACAAATAATTTCACCGTACACTTTTTCTAAAAACAACTAATCCATATAACTAATGCAAATAATTAATACAAACAACTAATAGCTAAAATGTTGTTTGTCAAATGTGGCCTTTGTCTTTCTTTTATTTTTTAATAATTGATATGATCCATGAGGGACGAGGATCATAAAACTCTTGATAATAGGGGGATCAAGTGCCATGGGATTTTTGGGGGAAGGGGTTAATACCCCCGGGTATCAAGTCCCGCCCTCATAAATCTTCGTCAAATAATAAGGAAAGAAATTTAAAATCTTAGGTCTCAAGTTTCATTCCATTTTAAAAGTTGAAACATATATTCGTTGATTCCTTATTATTACATTTTTTTTCAGCAAATAACGTTATTACTTAGTATCGTAAGGGTTTTTATGTCATAACTCATCTTAGGGACCACTAGATAATGATAAATTAATTTTTAAATTAAGTATCTAGTATATCAACCTTTAGGCTCCACTTGGTTTTTAGAAAATTTGGTGGAAAGAAAAGTTGAAGGGAAAAAAAATGTGACAGAAAAAAAATATTAGGGAGAAAATGTGTTTTTTCTCTTGTGTGGATTGAGGAAAAAAATATAAGAATTTGGATGACAAATTTGAATGTTGATAAACTACTTGAATCATATTGATGTCATCTAAGTAATGTGAGGTTGGAGGAGGTTGAAAATTTTTCTCAAACTTTCCTCATAATTTTATGAGGAAAATTTTATCACTTGTTTCTAACAATTTTTCCACCTAACTTTTCTCTATATTTGTTTTTTCTTTGGGATTTTCTCTAAACCAAACACAAGAAAAAAATTAACTTTCCCAAAAAAAATTCTTTCTATCAAATTTTCTAAGGTCCAAACGGAGCCTTAAAGCTATTCACTTTTATGTGATGTTTGGTTAAATGTAATGTAATGGCAATGTAATGCAATCATGATTACTTAATTTATGGTAATATTAATTATAAAATAGTTCTTTCATTGCTATACTCTCATACCCAAATAAAATAATGAAAATACAATTATAAACTTATTTACATTATAAAATTTATTACATATAATTATATGTCACAGTAGTATACTACTGTTGAGTCACTGATGCTTGGACTTACGGACTTGACTATGATATAGTTACTTATCATGCTCAAATAGTGATGCTACAAAAGTAAAGAAAAGTACATTGTTCACCTATGGCACTTAAGCTACCGCATTGGTGCATGTGTCTCAAATGTATTAGTACAAGGGCAAATATGACGATAAATAAACCAAATATTCCCAAAAGCCTATGGTCTTGTTTGGCAAACAGCTGTTAACTGCTTATATTAGTTGTTAGCTGCTAGCTGTTTATATTAGCTGTTTGAATTAGCTGTTTGTTGAAAAACTGTTTGGTAAAAATTAGTTGTTTCTGACAAAGTTGTGAGACAAAAAGCTAATTCTTCAAAAAGCTCATAGAATTAGCTTTTTCAAATTAGCTTTTTGGACCCAAAAAGCTCTTTTAAAAAGTCTTTTCACAAAACACCCAAATTAGCTTTTTTACTTGGTCAAAAAGCTAATTTTAATAAAAAAAACTCTTCTTGGCCAAAAAGCACTTTGCCAAACAGGGCCTATATGCCATGAGGTGGCTGTCGCTTGTTTGCTATACATAAGGGCGTATTCTTTTCACTTTAGTAATTAGAACTTATTATTAATATTTGGTACTTACAAATATATTTATTATCATCCATTAACACTCATCAATGTTTAGTTATATTTCTTAATTATATTTTTTGCATTGATCAACATTGGCTATCACTCATCAGCACTCATTGGCAATAAGTCACTTAGGACAAGTTGCAAAAGAAAATCCTAAATTGTAGTATAAGAAAAAGCAAAATATTACATTCAAACCGTATTGGATAAACAAGCTTCCAAATCTTCAAATCTGCTAGTCACAGCCTCGATCACCCAATAGTGGATGCTTAGAAATTAGAATCAGTGCATCTTGAATGGTCAATGGGTCCATACCAAATTTAAGACTCAAACTATTCTTGTCAATACCTCAAAATTATTAGAATTAAAAAAAATTCATAAAGGTAAAATAGTATTGGACGAGGTTTTAAAACTTATGATCATATACAATAATTATTATCATTATTATTGTTATTATTATTATTATTATTGTTATTATTTCTATTCAACTTGCTACTTTCTTTTTTAATTAAAAAGAGGGACTTTTATTCAAAAACACTAGAGGTCACATGTACAAAAAATCATTATCAAAATAATCATAAATTATATATGTATTATTGAACCAAGGGTGATACATACACCAATCTCATTCCACTCTAATAATTGTGTATTCTAAATTACGGTATATAATGTTTTCTAACCTACTTCATTTTATAGTTAAACGGAAACAAAAGAAAAAAAAATAAATGAAGAAGCGAAGAAGGAGAATGAAGAGAATTCCAATCAATTAAGTGGAAGAGGACTATTAGTTAGAACAAAAGGGGAACAATACAAACCACAATCTCATTTGACTGCCTTGTGATTTGTCTTCTTGCAATCCCCGTCTCATAAATGCCAAGATTCTCTCATTCAGGGAGCAACTTGTGTGTTTCCTTTTTATTTTGTGATTTTTTTTTTGTTTTTTTGGACAGCTTGGTTAACATAGCGCAAATAAATTATATTTTTTTTAAAAAATAATGCAAATAAATTATCAATATGCACCAGTGTCGACCACAGAATCTTTTTTTACGAAAAAAGAAAAGTTATTTTGTGGATACCATTGGCCACAGAATCAAGCCCGTAGTTTGTGGAGGTTTCTTTCCGAAGAGGGGCTGAGAACGGTGCTCCTCAATTATTGGGCTAATGAGGTGGTGTAAAATGACTTCAATTTGCCGGTCACTCGAGTGGGGTACTTGATCTGCTTGCTCCCTTAGAAATTTCAGGTTTAAGGCCTTGTTCATTTCGTTGATAAATTTAAATTTATCAATTATAATTAACTTTAATTTATATTAATTTATATCAATTTACTTCATAAATTTTAATTAAAAAAATTATTAATTTTAATTTATTTCAATCAACTTCAACCACTTTTCACTATTTTAACCAACTTTTACCCATCATATTAAAAAAAAAAATTCAACCTACCTCAACCAACTTTAATCCACTTCAACCTACATCAACTTACTTCAGCCAACTTCAACCCATTTGAACAAAAAAAATACTCATTTCAACCAACTTTAATCCACTTCAACCAAATTCACGTATTTATCAACTTTTATTTACCAACGAAAAGAAGATGCCCTAAATAACCTCTCATTGACTGATTTAATCTTTGCAACTATTTGAATTGATATATTATTTTTTCCAGACTGAAATGAACAATAAGAAACAAATAAAATAAGAGGGCAACTTCATTGTTGTAGCTAGTTTGGTTGTCCATGGCCCAGGTCGCTCCATCCTCTGGCTGCCAATGTGAGAAATGAAATAAGTGCCCAGTGATAATACAACTTAGGGTCCATTCTTTTTGTTGAAAAATATAAGTTCATAAATGGATGAAGTTGATTGAGATTGATATAAGTGGATAGAAGTTGATATTTTTTTTGTTGAAGCGGGTTGAAATTGATTGAAGTAGGTTAAAGTCGGTTGAATATATATATTTGTTTTTTATGATGTGTAGAAGTTAGTTCAAATAGTAGAAAGCGAGTTAAAGTTGGTTGAAATTGATTGAAGTTAGTAATTTTTTTTATTGAAGTCCATGAAGTGGATTGAAATGGGTTGATACAAGTTGAAGTTGGTTAAAATTAGTAAATTTGGATTTATCAATGAAAAAAACAGGGCCTTATATTTAGTTATTTCATATTGCAGTGTGCTACACATGCTAATCAGTAATGCATCGTAATTGTGATATTTCTCCAACTAAGAATTTGTTCTTTTTTTCGTTGGTAAATTGAGATTGGTAAAAGGGTGAAATTAATTGAAATAGGTTGAAGTTGATATTTTTTGTTAAAGTAGGTTGAAGTAGGTTGAACTTGGTAGAGGTAGGTTGAAGTTGATATGTTTTTATACTTGGCTTCCTTTAATACTTGGCTTTATTTAATTACTTGGTAAACACTATTCAGTATGTAATGCTCTAACTTTCCCCTTTCCAACACATAAGTTGGGCCTCTTGGATTTGCATGTATACATGATGCTTATATTCATTCTAGCCTTTTTTCCCTCCATTTGAGCCTATAAGCTTTGCCCCGTGACTATTTTATTGAGACACCTTAATTTTTTTCAACAGGGACACCGTATATTTATGGACCATAGTCCCTATTTTCACCCAAACAATTAGACCTAACAAACGGGTTATTTGATTCAGGTTATATTCGGGTTGATCAATTTCGGGTCAGGTTCGAGTTAAATCTGGGTTAAGTTCGAGTTTATCGAATTCGGTTCAGGTTCAGAAATGGTTCGAGTAAAGTTCAGATCAGGTAAACTTTGGGTCAAGCTTGTTCGGGTGGATTTGGGTGGGGTTTGGTTCAAAGTTGGTTTGGGCAGGTTTCAGCTATGGGTTCGGATCAATTTTGGGTCGGGTAAAATCGGATCGGGTTACTTTCAGGTTGCCTTGCATTTCAATTGAGGCGGTTTATATATGGTTTGAGTTTTATATCTTACACGTCCATATAAGTCATATCATTTTCGACGACTTAGAAGGAGGTGCTATGGCCATGAATTTCAATTGGGTTAGTTTTTCAATCTCCTTCTAATTCATCAAAGATTATATTTTAATTGGATTAGTTTTTAATCTTTGCACACCAAAAGCCATATCAATTTGTATTTGGGCTGCGTATAAATCCCTTCCTTTCAATTAGTCAAGGATTTAGCTTCAATTAGATTACTCTCAATGCGTCACATGGGGAAGTAATCAAAAAGACGAACCAATAGTGCAAATAAATCCCCCCTCTCTCCAACCATCAAATCAAAAATTTTTAAAAAAATCGAAGAGTCGTGCCTAATCAACATAAACTATATAATAACTTTAATCACTTGATTCTATATTTCCAATTTTGTTACTCAAATGAGTCAAATTCTTATTAAGTTATTTCCTTCCAAAATTGTAAATGCATTATTTCATTTGTTCAAAGTAAGGTTTTGCTAGTTGCTTTCACGTTTCGCATGCTACTACCTTAAGTTTGAATTGGATTGTGTTCGAATCGAGTCGAGTTGAACTCGGGTTCGGGTCATTTGTATTCGGGTTGAATCGGTGCAAGCTACATTCGGTTGAGCTATTTCGGGTTCGGGTTCACATCGGGTCAATAAGATTTCGTATCAATTCGGATTAAATTTGGGTCACTGCGGATTTCGGGTCAAATTGAGTCAATACAAGCCGGTTTGATTTTGGGTCGGTTCAATTTCGGGTTTCGGGTCAAGATCGGTTTTCAACTCTTTCAGATGTTGGTTCAGATCTGATTTTGGGTCGTTTGGTTCGGGTCACTTGGATCGGATCAGTTTTTACCAGGTCTACAAACAATACCAAAAAGTAAGTGGGGCCCTTGCCCTTGGTGCCTACAAGGCTAATCCGTCCTTGCCTCAGCAGCCAACTCAACTTGTCGCAAGACGTAAATTGAATCTCCCCCCTGAACAACTTTGCCATTCACTACAACAATAAAGCTGTACTTACAAACTATATTCTTCCCAAACAAACCTGCAAGTTGATGTGTTTTCTCTTGCCCCAAATAATTCCATTCAGTGCAGTTAGTCACTTGGAGCTTTGTTCGTACATCTCCTTTAACAAGCATCTGAATATGTAATAAAGATTATTATTGATAAAATTCATCAATCGCCCTTGAGGTTTCTTCTTGGGAAATAAGGTGCATGTTGTCCTATGTGAGTGCCTTGAGAGTTTCTGTTGGCTCTGAAATTGCGACCCCCGTTTTCTGATTGGAATAAAGAAGGCAAGCAAACAAAAAGAGAACACAAATTGAAAGTGGCATGTGGTGAATATAATAAAGCCCCGTGTACTTGTATATCATGGCTGGTCCATGTTCTGAGACGCACTTGTGTTTTCTATGGCCTATGCAATATAAATATGGAAGAAGATTTTCTGCAGTGGAAAGGGACCACAATTTTGTAGTTTGTCCATTCCATGGTTAAAATTTTGATACTTGCTAAAGGATATAATATTAGTGGTAGAATAAATTTATCACTAATGATAAAAAATATCTTAAAAAAATATTTCTTAATCACTAAACGAGTGGATTGTAAAGCTATAATCCACTCTCTAACTTTAACTATAGAAGTTTTTAATACTATAAATATAGTACAATGTTATATCTTGTTAATTGATTTTTAGGAGACTTTGCAGGTACGAGTTTTACATTATAGACTTTCAAATCATGAACTTTGATCTCCATACAAAGAAAATGGTGCACCACCGTCCACAAGCTGGGGTTGTTGTAATATCGAACCGAGATTCTTAAGTCAATTATCAAAATTGAAATGGAGACCTACCCTAATGACTAGCCAAGGATGAATCAGAAAATATAGATTCAAAACAAACATATTACATCGAAATAGGAAAGAAGGTTTCTAAGAATCTATTCGTAGTGAAATATATGAGGAGAAAGTATTTCTCAGTAAGTCGGATACTATTGGAAATGAATAATTTATTTATAACTCATAATGCGCATATGACACTTACAATGCATATTTGACTGAAAAAAATACAATATTTAATGTCAAAAATTATATTTTAATCTCTAAAAATACTAACTTGAAATACGTTAATCGCTCGTCTTCCCACTTTTGGTATTTCCTGATACAGCACGGGAAAGAGATTTATAGATCTGTTATGATTTCTCGACTAAAGTTGATTTGCTGATCTAGCATAGCACTCTTGGCCAAGATACTCTTCCAACACCAAAGACTATACTTGAAAGGGCGAAATCCATGGAAGAATCACTTCAACATGTATAATTGATCAATTCCTTCCAAATTTATAAAGTTACACAAAAAAATAAAAGCAACATATAATAAACTCTCACAGTTGGAGAGACATATACAACTCTCACAAAGTTGGAGGGACATGTACAACTTTCACAAAATGAGAGATTCCTTAATCTCCCAGTTGGAAAGACTACAACAAAAACTACAAATAATACTAACATTAAAACAATGAAAAGTTACAATGGCCGCAAAATCGGATCCCCAGTGGCAGATCCAGACATTTGTATAAGGGGTGTCCACCTACTAACATTTATTGTCATATGGATTAAAAAATTTAAACAATACATGAGTCATTACAATAATCTACTCGCAACTGTTCTTTAGATTTTTTTTCATATTCAAAAATCAAATAATAGAATCATTAGAAATTCTGTCAAATATACATGTCTCTCTATAACGATCCAAAAAATCGTTCAAATATTGACATGAATCCCATATATTAGGGCCTAAGGAGGTCGGAGAGTGTAATAGCCTGACCCTAAATCGTGTTTATTTATTTTTGTTATTAATTTTTTTTCACGTCTATTTGTCTCATTTAATCATCTCAGTTGGAAAAAAATTCATTTTGGACCTCACTTTGTAATTCGAGTTTCAATTATCATCACAATTTCAGGTGAATCGATAGTAGGTCCCGGTAAATATGATTAAGCGATAAAATATTTTCCATAACGTCACAAAAATTTAATTTTAAGCTATGCAAAAATTTGTGGTGGCCAAGTGCGATTTTTTTTCTTTCATGCCCAATTCACTTGGGCCGTTTTCCAAGCCCAATTGTTTGGTCCCAAATTGATGGCCCAAAAAGTTGGTGCTAGTTTATTAAGTAATTATTATTAGTTCTATCAAATTATACTTAGCAAAAAGCTACTTTATGTATGTATTTAAATCAGTCAATTTGCAAGATAAGATCAAAGAAAAATATCTAGACTAGCAAACACCAATTTCTCTTCTTCCGCTCTTCCACCTTTCCCACGGCCACCCCTTGTTGTGTTCTGCTGTTGCCGCCAATTGCTGCTGCTGTCACCGCTGATTAGGCAATCGCCGGCCACCAGCTCCACTAGCCATCACTCACCTCCCCCACAACTACGAAACACCACCTACACCTCTCTCTTTTAAGCTTGAACTGAGGTAAACTCTAACTTGATCTTGACTTATTTTTGATTTTGATTATTGTTTTAGTGATGATTTATGGTCCCATTGATCAAAATGAGTGCTAACATGCAATTTTTATTATGTTTGGGGAGGTTGGAGAACATGAATAGTTGAACGTGCATTTGATCAATGGAACTTGAATTAAGAAAGTTTGAATTTGAGTTGGTTTATCATCTTTGGTATACATATGAATTTAAAGGTTGTGAGTGATCTTTTTAAATTTATTGTGATGGTTGGATGTAAGTTTGAGTTGGACAGAATCTAGGGTATCAAGATCATGCATGATTAAGGGGTATTTTTGAATTAAGTATGTGTACTTGAAAAGATTTAGATGCAGTTTAAAGGTTGGATGCATTATTGACTAAAAAGGATGATGTTAAGTGAGTTTTGTCAAAATTAGTGGATTATGGAAAGTTCCATAAGTGGCCAAAAGAGCTTGTTTGAATTATTAATGCAAATAAGTGGGGTGATGGAAGCATTTTAAGTGTTTTTGTGGAAAGAATGATTGTAAAATATATAAAGATGATCATGTAGTGATTTTGAGTATTATGGCTTTGTACGGTGATGGAAAGGACCCAAGCTTTATTACATGATTTTAAGAAATGATTTTAGATGGGGATTTATGTGGAGAAAAAAAAGAGAAAGCAAAACCAGTGTGGCTATGAACTAGCAGAAAACAGGGGTCACTTTGCCAAGAAATTGGCAATGATCGGCCCAGTCAAAAATTATGACTTTTGGTGGATAAATAGAACAGTGAGTTGACTTTCAAATTCCTTTTGAATTGCCTTAATTCGAAGTGTGTGGAAAAAGTTATGACCGTTTTGCTAAGATTGCATTGGATAGACTGAAGTTGTGCATAGTTGTGTTCTAGCCCAATGTTAGAAACCGTATTGAGAGAATTATATTTTATACTATGAATGAAAGTTTTGAGGGACTTCTTAAGCTTTCCATATTGGGATTTTAGGTCTCCATTTGAAGTCAAGCGTGAAAGCTATGAATTTTCTAAGGTGGACCTTGAATCGGTAACAACTTTGATTGTACTTATAAGCTTATTTGATTTGGAAAACTAAGTTGTATGGCATGTGCAAAGAAATTAAAGAAGTGGGGAGATTGACAACTCAAGATCAGTGTTTATTGGTCCAAACTGATGTATTTAAAGTTATTTTGAACCTACCACCACTCTAATTTCCCTTAAACCTTGATTATCCATCTCAGAATGTCAAAACAAAAATCCACGTTCAATTATAACCATCAAAATCTTTCTTTTATGATCCCAATTGTTCTTCCTTGATCAATTTTACTCCACATTATTCACTTTGCGCTAAATTACCCTAATTCATTTAGCTTTCAAATCATTTTGGTGTAACTTATCTTCTATGAAATTATTTGAGTTATGAATGCCTTTTAATGAATTTCTATTACAGTTACAATTATGAAAGTCAGCGTTGTTTGCTAATTACATATACCTATAATTACATTTCTTAAACAGAATCGGAGCTTAATCTATTGTTTTCATTGTGCATAAGTATTATCAAGTGAGATTGCATTTTTAAAGACTCCAGGTACGTTCATTGCTTGTATCTTTAGAAACTAGCACGTATTTATCAAAATTAGAATATTTTGGTAAGTACAGCAATGAATCAGTTTAATTAGTAATTTATCGCATAATTAGTGACCCCATCAATTATTAATTACAGGGCATTGCCCTTTAGTTACCCGCGCAACATCAAGCTAGGTCCTAGATCGGCTTGACAGGTGTACACATATCCATAGATCGTAACAGTTACAAGAGGCTCACTACCAGATAATAATTAGCAATGCAGTTTTACATTTATCTCAATCACTATTTTAAATTAAAATGAATTGCAAAGCGGGTCCAACCAATTTATGCAATTATCGTTTCACCATACGGGAACACATGTATTGAGTTTTGGCTCACAGTTTGAAATGTCTTTCATGTTTTGTTTTAAGCAAATGACCAGTGAAACATTTTCATGATAACAAACCAGCTGGAGAAATAAGTTGAGCAAGGGATCTGGATAGATCAATAGTAATGTTGTACATGTATAGTTTGGAGCTCGAGATCTTCAGTTGATGGAGATGTAAACTTTATGGTAATTGCTTAGTTGTGATGTATAAACCTCATGCTAGTTATGATGTTAAATATATATGGGTTTGATTTATGCTCAACTATATCCTCTCTAGAGTATTTGCTTTAAGCCTTATCCTCTTTGGGATGGCGGTAACGCCCCGAACATTGGGTTTATCACCACTATCATCGAATTTATTAGTCCACAATTCAAGGATTTATAAAGGAGAATGCAAACACTGAAACATGTTTATTTTGAGGGAGTTACAAAGAAGGCTAGCAGGTGACTCGCCGGTTGAGGTCTCAACTTTCAACAATGGAGGCTTTAGGTAGAGGTGTGCAAAACCGGTTAACCGGAGTTTTGGTTAACCGAAAATCGGTTCAAAAAAATTCCGAACCGTAACCGAACCGAAAATTTAGGTTAACCGAAAATTTCGGTTCGTCCAAAACCTGAACCGTAACCAAATCAAAAATTTTGGTTAACTGGTTTTTCGGTTCGGTTAATCGATTTTTCGGTTCGGTTACCGGTTAACCGTTTACAAATGATAAAAAACTTATACTTTGTTACCTACATTTTTCATTTTTTTATAGATAATAAAAATTAAACTTCAGTTACCATTTATAGATAATAAAAAAGTACACTTTCTTACCTAAATTTTTTATTTTTTACGTATAATTTTTTAAAAAATAAAATTATTTTCGGTTCGGTTAACTGAATTTTCAAATAGTCTGAACCGTAACTGAACCGAAAACCAAAAAAAATTCCGGTTCACTTAACCGAACCGATTTTTTTGAAAAATTCGTTCGGTTAACGGGTTTTTCGGTTCTGTTTTTTCGATTTTTCGGTTCGCTTTTCGGTTTCGGATTTTTTTGCACACCCCTAGTTTTAGGTTTATAATATTCTCAAGTTTTATTTCCCAAGTTCCTTGTGTTTTCACGAGAGAGGGAGAGAGAGAGAGAGTTCATTTATTGAATTTGAGTGAATGGGTCTGCTAATTTATTGCGTTCATTAAGAATACAAATACACTGGATTAAATTTTCTTTTATTGTTTTATCATATTCTCATGCCCCTTTATTGTTGTACTTTTCATTAAAAAATTAAAATTGTTAATACTAGTAATATCAGGTCAGCTGTATACTTAGATTCAGGTGTATCTATAGTTTTTGGGGCTATTTTTAGGGGTGTTCTTATATACCAAACTTAACTCTTTAAAAACAGCTTTGTTTAACTTGTCCAACAATGTAGATACCCTTACAACCGAGGACTCTTGAATATAGACATTTTTTGGGACATGGACACCCCTCATCGCCACTATGATCCGCCCATACTGATCCCCTTCTTCATCTTCAATTCGTAAAGAATTACTTCTTGATGGTGACAATGGTGGAGAGAGGGTTAGAGGTAAGAGAAGAAGGAAACTGCAGAATTTTTAGATTTAATTGCACAAGGACACAAGAGGGGGGGTGAATTGTGTCTACCAACGTTTTCGATTGTTTCAGAACACTCGTGAAAACGGTTTGGAATGCATGTTTGGAGTGAAGCAGAAACAAAACTAATTGCGGAAATAATAAAGGAGATATAGTGTTTTTACGTAGAAAACCACCTCTGGCCCAATTGAGGAGTAAAAACCACGACCTACCACTGTAAGATTTCAGCAATACTTTCACTAGACGGGTCGAACAAGTTACAGCTGTAACACCACATGTGACTTAGCCACACATGTTACTTGGTCTACCCCTAGACCTTCGTTACAGACACCATGTAACTTAATCTACCCCGAGACTCTCGTTACAAACACCACGTCTAATGTCTCCCAAGACTTGGACACTCTCTTATCTCACTGATGAAAAGAGAAAAAAGAAGAGCACCTTACTTGAATGCTTCTAAACAAGCTAAATGTAAGGTACAATACAATTCTTATTATGCCAATATTGAAGACTCGATTTAGCACTCTCTTTGAAGGTTTTCTCTCAGAAAATTTAGACTCACAAAGATAATTTTTAACCCTTAGAAAACCTTACAAAACCTTGAGGAGAAAGGCGACTTAAGTAGAGAGGCATGAGTGGGTGCTTGTGTCGCAAGATTAGAAAAAAGAGAAGATCACCTCCACTTTATAACTCTATTAGTCAAAGCCCCTAAAATCTTTCCACTTGATATTCTTTCCTTAAAGATAGAATAAAGTCTCTCAAGCCCCTAAAATCTCTTCACTTGATAAATATTCTGCTCTTAAAAATAGAATGAAATCTTTCATCATTATTGTTAAAGAGATAAACCTTTTTTAGACTCAACTTACATTAGAAAAATTAATCCTAATTATTTCACGAAATTCGATAGTCAAAAATCATTTTAAAAACCTTGAAACTCGTTTTTGTCTTTAACTTCAATACGCTGCAGACCTGACTTCTCAGAACTGTTCCGAGGCAATGTTCTGAAGTACTTAAAAACCATTCAAAGCAAATGCTAAGTCAAGGACCTTATAATTGGCATATTAACAAGAATCTAGAAAAATAAAGCACATAAAAAACTTAAGACTCTTGTTAAAAGCTGGACTCCTTGCACATGTATCGACTTTGATGCTCCATGCTCATTTGAACCGTTTCGAATATTTTTCAAATCCTGTTTCAACACACAACTCAAGCACAACATATTGACTAGTACATTTGGATTGTTATCATCAAAACCTTACACATTAATTGGGTCAACAATTTCCTCCTTTTTGATGATGACAAACCAAATGACTGTTAGTCGACGTCAATGACAAGGCAAAATACATTAGTGCCAAAATAGTTTATTCAATCCACACACAAGAGAAAGCAAGAGTTAAGAGGTCAACTTAAAACTAGGAAAACCAATCAAAACGAGATCATCGTCATCTTCCCCCTTTTGACATCATCGAAAAAGGGTGGGTAGGCTGGAAGTTGGAAGCCAGTACGGATGCAATCACCACCAGAGTGGTAATGCGGAAAATAATAACGATACACTCAAGTGTACGGTATAATAATGATATTGGCCATCCAAGTCAGGCACAAATAAGTAACACCTGCGACAAACAATGACATAGCATAAATACATAAACCATTTAAGAACATTCACAAACCACTACCAGTTACATACATAATCAAGTGTTTTAAAAACAGTGTTGGAATCAGGGGAAGGAACAGAGTCAGGTAGAGGAAGGTGGATGAGGAAATTTGGCTGTGAAGGCAAGAAGGTCACTCAGTAGATGCTCGTGACGTTTTGCATTGAGAGTCTTTTCCTTTGTAAGCTCCTGCTTTACTTCAGCTATCTCCCCCTTCAACGTGATCTGGTCCTGCAATAGTGTGTCAATTGCACTGCCGCCTTTTGTTACCTTGAAACCACACCCAATCAAGGTACTGTTGCTAATTTCATCACTGACCTAAAACCCTACTCTCTTCTGTAAGGGAATCCCAAGTTTTTCAAACACTGAAGTCAGGAGAAACCCATACCCCATATCATGATCCTTGGACGTGTTAGCACTTCTCCCAATACGGCTAATCATGATTGCGGACAAGTCAATTTTCTCACCCTGATCCAACAAATTAGTGTAACACATGTCCATGAGGTCAGCAAGGTTGCGTCCCTGACCTCGGAGAATTGCATTCTTAATCACAAACCAAAGCAACTGTCGATGCAAAAGCATCATTTTCCCCTTTCTCACAGACCCGGACTTAGTCAAATGGTGTTTTTGGGTTAGCCTCTGGGTCAATTCCAACAAACACTCATCACCAAGTACGTTCTTGTCCTCACATACATACACATCAAAACATTTTGATGACACCCCAAGCAACTCACCTAAATCACTAGCATCAAATCGTAGCTCATGACCATTAACTGTGCTTGCCACAACTCCATTTGTGACAACACAATTCGAATAAAACTCAGCCAAGTCTGGAACAGAACACCCTCTCTTAGTGTTCGTGAAAAGATCCAACCAACCCCGTGTTTCCAGCTTATCTAAGAACACCCCTAGCCCCTGCTCCTGAAAATATGACATCTTAACCACCTTCCCCCGAACCACAAATTTCTAGAGGAAGTGGTCATATCTCTCAACAAGTGTCATGTTTTTCCTAACTTTCTTTTTCTTTGGTTCATTAAATTCTTCAACCAGTTCTGACACCTGTTATGGGGCCGCCCATTTTTGGGCAAGTTTCTTGGATTGAGTTGGTTTGGTGTGTGTTTTGGGGGGTGTTTTGGTGGATTTAAGAGCTGCTTTTTTCTTCTTGACAGGGCTCTCAACTCTGTCTTCCAGCAAGGCAGCACAATGGGAGGACCTGAACTTCGAGTTCGAGGTCGTGGTAAGGGTGCAGTGAGAGGTACGTTGGGTGAGGTGGTAGTCTTTCTTTGGCATTTAAGGGACAGTTTAGTCGTTGTTTGGGACGTGGTTGGGACAGTAATTTTGAACTGCAAAATTAGTTCATTCTCATTACTATCTTCAGCATCTCCAACAACACAGTCATTAAATAAAAGATTCTCAACAACATTCTCAATACCAAAATCCTTAGATTGCCCAACTCACTCAGTTTTATCTCCCCCTAATCTCGACTCGGCCACAACCGGGTCATACACCACTATCTCCCATCCCATAATCGGGTGTACCGACGGTATCATATCAGGATTCAAGCCCACTGAATGTAAGTCTAAACTCTTCAAGAACCCAAAAACAGAAGGAGTAATTGAAAAAGAAGGTGATTGAGTATTTTCTATGCCCATTAAAACCCCTTGTGGCGATGGAGGCGCCATTGATGCTCCTTCAGTACCCATCCAACTTCCTCCCCTTTTTCGCGATAATTGGTCCCGTAGTGATCTCAGGTGTGAAGTCTTGCACTTGGAGGATTCTTTTCCGCCACGAGTTCTTTCCATTTTGAGGAATTGGGGAGATTTGAAGTCAGGGTTTAAGTGGGTTTAAGGAAGAAGAGGGAGATCGGGTTCTTTATGAAAGAGAGAGAGATGGATGGATGGGTTTAAGGAGAGAAAATGGAAGGATTTAATGTTGACATGATTTGGCCAAAAATCGAGGGGGTTTGGGAGAGTTTATTTCGGCCCATTTTGAGGAGAGAGAATGTTTGCATGCAATACATTATTCCCCACTAGGTAGGCTAGAAATTATAGCTTTGGTGCAATGAAAAGGAAAATTTAGTTTCCAACATTCCTTTAATAACGTCAATTGGTCAACACATGATACAAACAGTGATCAGGTCTGTTCCTAGAGCCTATTCTTACCGCTAAATGTTCGGTGACAACAGACACTAAGGGCAATATCATTAGACCTCAATGAGTGTCAGCATGTTATATTTCACACATATGCTAATAATAGCATAGGAATTAAATGCATCCATTGGATCTATTTATTTGGCCTAAAAAACTATTAAATAATCAATCATTGGGGGTTAAACAAGCATGCTCAGGTCCTTTTAATCATACCCAATTCAAGTCTATTCCTCTCAAAATGCTCTCTACTCAGTGCCTTGGTAAAGATGTCAGCAATTTGTTTATCGGTGGTACAAAAATTCATTGAAATTAAGCCCTTTTCAACATTCTCTCTCAAAAACTGATAACGTATGTCAATATGCTTAGTCCTTTTATGTTGACATGGGTTTTTGGCAATGTTAATTGCACTTGTGTTATCACAAAATATGAAAATGCATCATGTGTCAACAGAAAAGTCTTTGAGTTGTTGCCGTATCCATCACAGTTGAGCACAACAAGAAGCAGTCGCTACATACTCGACTTCTACTATGGACATGGCAACAGAGTGTTGTTTCTTGGTTGCCCAAGAGACCAAACAGGGTCTAAGAAAATGAGCCATACTTGAGGTGCTTTTTCTATCAACCAAGAATCCAACATAATCAGCACCTGCATACTCAATGAGATCAAAATTGCACCCTCGAGGATACCATAGAGCTAAGTCAGGGGTGTGTTTCAGATATCTCAAAATCCGTTCTATAGCTTTCAAATGAGTTTTTTTAGGATTTGACTGAAAACGAGCACACAAATCAACACTGAAAACAATGTCAGGTCTACTAGCGGTTAGGTATAGAAGCGACCATATCATACCCCTATCGGATTTCACCTCAACTGAAGGACTTTCATCATCCACAACCAACTTGGTTGAAGGAGATATGGGTGTGTCTATGGGATTAGCCGATTCCATTCCAAACTATTTAATTAATTCCTTGACATATTTTTGTTGATGTATCATAGTTTTGTTTGAGGTTTGCTTGATTTGCAAGCCTTAGAAAAAATTAAGCTCGCAAATCATGCTCATCTCAAACTCACTCCTCATCAATTCTGAAAATTCATCACATAAATCACTGTTGGTTGCACCAATTATAATGTCATCGACATATACTTGAACAATCAACAAATGTCCCCTCTTTGATTTGAAAAATAAGGTATTATCAACCTTGCCCCTTTGAAAACCATTATTGATTAAAAATTTTGACAAGCGTTCATACCAAGCTCTAGGAGCTTGTTTCAAACCATAAAGAGCTTTGTCAAGTTTAAACACATGGTTAGGTGATGAACCTCTATTTAGTCTCATTTTTAGCCCCTATTTAACTCATTTTCTCCCGCGTTTTCACGTTCGATCGTGTTAAGGAAAAGTCAAATCGGCCTCCTTTAGCGCACTTTTTACTCATATAACATCTTTCGATATTTTCAGGAACTTTATTGAAGAAACAGATAGATGAACAACATTTAGCAGAAATGAGTGCCAAGAAGGCGAGAAAAGCTGCGAAAAAGCGTTACACGGAAGTCCCACGGAACCGGACCCATGTAGCACGGCCAACCCACTCGGACCGGCACAAGTGGTCGGGCAGCCAAGTGGCACGACCGTGCCACCTGTGCGGTTTTGGGGTATTTCAAGTAGAGTTTTGGCACGGTCGCACCGTGCCACACCCGTTCCGCATCGCGACTTAAATTTTCATCCGGACTGTTTTGAGGGGGCCTTCAGTTTTCTCTTTTCATGTATGTTTAGAGGCGATTTTTAGGTTTCATTAGAGAGTTTTATTTCGAATTTGGATTTTACTATTGGATTGAATTTTATGCTACTTTGAATTCATTCAATCAATTTCAGGTTCTTAATTCTCTCTCCTCTCTTGTTCTTGGTTGTTTTGAGGTTTGCCATGGTTGTTAAATTGAATGTTGTGTTTGTTGTTGGAAAGATGATTGTAGGCTAAATCTCCCAACTTGGGTTGGGATTAATGTCGTCTATGTATTGTTGAATCATGGATTAGCCTTAGTCCTCACTTTCCCGTTGTTTGTTTACGATTTCTACTATGCATGCCACATGCTCGATGAAATGCTTGAAAAAGTTTTCATCCGTTTTTTACTAGAGTTTAAGGGAGCGTTGAGACGAAACCTTTACTTAGTGCGGCTTAGTAGACAATTAGAGTTTTAATATGAAAATAATTAAGATTCTAATTGGGATTTGAGATTGTAAATCTTGTAATCCTTCGACTTTTTAGTCTCATGAGAATAGGTGACTATAGTTGTAGGATTAGTCTTCGACTCTTGAGAGAGGGACGAGATAAGCTTAACTGACAATCTATCCACTCATAATGCATGCTTGGATTTGTTTGGCGAGGTTAATGATTGATTCACTGGCATAGTCATGCTATTAATTCCAACCTAAGTGTCTTCTATTCTGCTGTTTATTTCGCTAGTTAGCCGTTGGAATTTTCCCTTAGTTTAATTCCAAAACTCCAACTGTGATTGCCTAGCTTGAGTAATTAAAATAGTTCTAGTAGTTGGAAGCAAGTTCCTCGTGGACATGACCCGTACTTACCGGTTGCTAGTTACAGTTACGCTGTGCACTTGCGGTATATTTTTTAACTCATCAATAGGCAGATCATGATTTTCAAAACCGTGGGGTTGGCTTACATACACCTCTTCCTTAAGGTATCTGTTAAGGAATGCACTTTTGATGTCCATTTGGTATAGCTTGATTTCCATGTGGGCTGTGACAACCACCAAAATGCGGATAGCCTCGATCCTTACAACAGGTGCAAATGTTTCCTCACAATCGATCCCTTTTTCTTAGTTGTAACCCCAAACCATTAGCCTGGCCTTGTTCCGAGTGATTGTTCTGAACTCATCCAATTTGTTCTTGAGCACTCACTTGGTACCAATTATCAGTCTGTCCTTAGGTTGTGGCTCAAGGTGCCAAACCTTGTTCCTTTTGAACTAATGAAGCTCCTCTTGCATAGTAGTAACCCAGTCAGAATCTGCAAGAGCTTCATGAATATTCTTTGGCTCAATGTTAGATAAAAAGCACAAAAGTTTCTGAGTTTGGATTTGTTTGCACCCTTGTGTTAATGTCAGACATAATCTGGTCAAGGGGGTGCGAACTCTGGTGCTTCCAGGGTCGTGGAGTAAATGGATTCACAGATAGGTTTTCCAACCTCCCATGTATACTTGATGAAACAGGTTTTGGATCTGTTCTGGAGCCTGTTCCCACAATAATTCGGGAAGGATCGGGTGGAGTGGGTCGATTCTTTTCCAAATCAGGTTTAGTAATGCTTCTCTGTGACTGATTTGGTCCCTGCCCACCTTCCACACGACCAGATCCAGGACTTGGTTCACCTTCAGGAGCCTTACCGTTATCTACCATGGAGCTTTGAGTGAGCGAGATGTCTTTTCTCACAAGACCAAGTTCGAACTCTTTATCCTGTGTATCATGCTCAATCAAGGAGTTAGTCTCATCAAACAGTACATCCACACTCTCCTCAACACACAAGGTTATTTTGTTAAACACTTTGTATGCCTTATTGTATAAGGAGTATGCTAGGAATATGGCTTCATCACTTCTAGGGTCGAACTTTTGCAAGGATTTCTTCCCATTATTGTGCACATAGCATTTGCACCCAAACACCCTCAAGTGCTTAATATTGGGTTTTCGTCCTTTGAAAAGTTCATAAGGAGTTTTGATAAGTATGGGTCTGATCATGCATCTATTAATAATATAACATGATGTATTCAACTCCTCTGCCCAAAAGTTTATAGGAAGACCACTAGCGACAAGCATAGTCCTAGTCATGTCCTCTAGAGTACGATTTTTCTGTTCTACCACCCCGTTCTGTTGGGGTGTTCTAGGGGCAGAAAAGTTGTGATCAGCACCATGTTCATTACAATAATTAATGAAACTCGAGTTTTCAAATTCTTTACCATGGTCAGACCTCAGACTTACCAATGAATGTCCTACTATCTTTTTAATTTTCTTAAGAAGTACAAGAAACTTTTCAAATGATTCATCTTTCCATGCTAAAAATAGAGTCCAAGTGAAACGAGAGTAATCATCTTTCCATGCTACAAACACATACCTCTTCCCACCTCTATTTGTGATCCTCATAGGACCACACAAATCAACATGCAGTAGCTCAAGAGGTCGGGAAGTGCTAACACAGTTGTTTGACTTGAAAGAAGTTTAACTTGTTTTCCTCTAGCACAAGCGTCGCACACCTCGTCATCATTGTACTTGATGGAAGATAATCTGACTACTAGGTCCTTAGAAACGAGTTTATTCAAAAGAGAGAGACTTGCATGACCTAGCCTCTTGTGCCAAAGCATCACATTGTCATCAAGAGCTCTTAAACAAGTCAAATAGTTTTGGGGAACTGAAAGAACACTTGCTTTATACACATTGTTATGCCACTTCCCCCTCAACACAATATCACCAGAGTTGATATTGGTAATCAAGCATTAATCCGAAGAGAAATCAACGTGATTACCTCTATCACATAGTTAAGACACACTTAGCAAATTATGCTGTAAACTATTTACCAAGTACACATTATCAGTAGAGCGAGAGAGTGATTTACCTATTTTACCTACACCGACAATTTTCTCAGACTTGTCGTTTCCAAATGCCACACTCCCTCCATCAAAGGCTGTAAGTGAGAGGAAGTTTGATCTGTCTCCCATCATGTGCCTCGAGCAACCATTATCCAAGAACCATAGTTGATTGCCTCATCTCACTTTAGCCTGCAAAACAGCTAAGTGTTAGTCTTGGGAACCCAGATCTACTTGGGCCCTATTTTCTTTGACATGGAGGTTAACTCACATTTCCTAATCCACATTTGTTTAACATACAGTGAGTTTCTCTCCACGACCCTTTTTCTTAAAGAATAAGTATATCGATAATGACCAGTCTTTCCACAGTGAAAACAAATTATATTTTCTTGAAGCCCAATATATTTTTTGTTTACTGGTTTAATGACACGTCTATTCACAAAAATCCCAGTCCCTTTTTGTTTTGGCTATGATGAGTGTTTAAGCAATTAAGCGCTTCTGAGGAACTGTTCCAGCGCCTGTTCTGAGCAAGATCAAATTCGGCCTTATTGGCCTTTTCACACAGCTGGTTGTTTTCGCTTACCAAATATTCTAGCCTAAGTTTTAGGTCTAGGGACTCACTTTCTAGACTTAAGAGATCAATGTTAAACGCTTTCTCTCTCGTATTCATGAGGTCCTTAAGCGTGTCAAGGTCTTTACATAAGGTAAGGGTCAGCTTTTCACATTTTAGGATTTCATTCTCACGTTCAAGTTCTTGTTTGTTCTTTTCAAGCATTCTGACATTTCATAACAAACCTCTTTAAGCATGCAATTTTCAGCATTCATTGCATCACATTCATCCATTAAAGCAAGCAGTAATTTCTCAATTTTAGCTTTGCTAAGACCACGTACCTTATCCTTGAGTTTGGACAAGCTTTTGACCTGTTCAAAGTTTGATTTGGACTTACTTCTGGCCATGAGGGCTACTGCAGCTCCTTTTTCTCCTTGAAAGCTCTCTTCCTCCGAAGTTTCACCCTAGGCTGCCATCGGAGCCTTGGTGAAACGCTTTGCGGAGCTGCTTTGTTACGGCCTCTTGCCACAGTTTCGAAACTTTTCTAACTCCTGTTCTTCCTTCTGCATTGGGCAATTCTTCACGATGTGATCATGTTTCCCACATTTGAAGCAACCTAAGAATTAATTACGATTACTGCTCGTTAGTTTGCTGGTACTTCCCTTCTTGAGGTTCCCTCCAGCCTTCTTGAAGAATTTCTTGAGCTTCCAGGTTATCATCGCCATTTCTTCTTCATCCAAATCCGAATCATTACTTTCCACAGCCTTTAGGGCCAGGCCTTGGTCTTTCTTTGTTTCTTCCTTCACCTAGGACCTTCTCCTCAATTCGTACGTTTGAAGGTTTCCAATGAGCTCATCCAAAGTGATCTTGTTCATCTTCTTTGCTTCTTGGATGGCTGTAACTTTCGTTTCCCACGATTGAGGCAAAAACTATAGGATCTTCTTTGCCAATTCTTCGGTGGTGAAGGATTTCTCCAACGATTTTAGCTTATTGGTGATGTAGGTAAAACGAATGTACATGTCCATCACCGTCTCTTTGCCGCTCATTTCGAATAGCTCGTATTTTCTCATTAACAGCTCGATGCTAGATTGTTTGACCTGGTTGGTTCCTTCATGAGCCAGGCGGAGGGCATTTCATATCTCCTTCGTAGACTCACACTCTGAAATACGAGTGTACTCGTCTGGTGCAAGGCCAAAGTACAACAGTTTCTTGGCCCTAGCGTTTTTCTCCATCTTTTGGAAATCATCCGAGTCGAACTCGTTTGACTTCTTAGGGACGGTCTTGCCATCTTCCGTGGTCATCATTGGAATGTAAGGACCATTCTCAATGATCATCCACAGCTAGTAGTCATCAGCCTGAATGTAATTCTCCATACGATTCTTCCACCAGCTGTAATGTTGTCCATTGAAGTATGGTGGTTGAGTCACAGATTGACCCTCCAAAATTCCTTGTGTTGCACTTATCTTTTCAGGATCTCTCAAGGTGTTAACCTAGGTACGAGAACTCTGCTTTGATACCAATTGTTAGATTTAATTGCACAAGGACACAAGAGAGGGGTCAATTGTGTCTGCCAACTTTTTCAATTGCTCTAGAACACTCGTGAAAACTGTTTGGAATGCGTGTTTGGAGTGAAGTAGAAACAAAACTAATTGCAGAAATAATAAAGGAGACATAGTATTTTTACGTGAAAAACCACCTCTAACACAATTAAGGAGTAAAAACCACGACCTACCACTGTAGAATTTCAACAATACTTTTATTAGACGGGTCAAACACGTTACAACTATAACATCACACGTGACTTAGTCACACACGTAGCATGGTCTACCCCTAGACCTTCGTTACAGGCACCACATACCTTAGTCTACCCCGAGACCCTCGTTACAAACACCATGTCCAACGTCTCCCAAGACGTGGACAATCTCTTATTTCACTGATGAAAAGAGAAAAAAGAAGAACACCTTACTTGAATGTTTCTAAATAAGCTGAATGTAAGGTACAATACAATTCCTATTATGCCAATATTGAAGACTTGATTTACCACTCTCTTTGAAGGTTTTCTCTCAGAAAATTCATACTCACAAAGACAATTTTTAACCCTTGGAAAACCTTGCAAAACATTGAGGAGAGAGGTGACTTAAATAGAGAGGTGTGAGTGGGTGCTTGTGCCGCAAGATTAGAAAAAAGAGATCACTTCCACTCAATAACTCTATCATTCAAAACCCCTAAAATCTTTCCACTTGATATTCTTTCCATAAAGATAGAACAAAATCTCTCAAGCCTCTAAAATCTCTCCACTTGATAAATATTATGCTCTTAAAAATAGGATGAAATCTTTCACCATTATTTTTAAAGAGATAAACCTTTTTTAGACTCAACTTACATCAGAAAAATTAATCCCAATTATTTCATGGAATTCAACAGTCAAAAATCATTTAAAAACCTTGAAACTCATTTTTGTCTTTGACGTCAAAACACTGCAGACCTAACTTCTCGGAACTGTTCTAAGGCGGTGTTCTAAAGTACTTAAAAACCATTCAAAGCAAACGCTAAGTCAAGGACCTTCTAATTGGCATATTAACAAGAATCTAGAAAAATAAAGTACATACAAAACCTAAAACTCTTGTTATCAGCTGGACTCCTTGCACATGTATCGAATTTGATGCTCCACGCTCATTCGAACTGTTCCAAGTATTTTTCAAATCCTGTTTCAACACACAACTCAAGCACAGCATATTAACTAGTAAGCACAGCATATTAACTAGTATATTTGGATTGTTATCATCAAAACCTTGCACATTAATTGGGCCAACTAGAATAAATCAGATATTAGTAAAGAAATGATTTCTAGACAAAAATTCTAAGTACCAATGGAACGTTCCAACACCAATTGCGTCTTGACATTGAGAAACTTTATGTACTTAAACAATGATAGAATGTCCCTTAGTTACCTTTAAAATTGTAAAAATATTTTGTTCACTATTCAAAAAATTTTTAAAATTATATTATTTTTTGACTTAACTAGTTATGTGATTGTCTTTTGCTGTACAAGAAATTTCACAAATATCGTCAACCCACAATTAAAAAAATATTTTATTAAGATAGTTGTCACTATATGAACAAAATCAGTCACAGAAATCTATGTTAGCTTCAAGTTTAGATACAAAATATCCACCCATTATATATGTGGAAGCATTTTGTATACACACACACACACACACAAACACACACACACACATAGAGAGAGAGAGAGAGAGAGAGAGAGAGAGAGAGAGAGAGAGAGAAGGGGCAAAGAGACACACACAACACACTAATTTTCAGTGTGGGTCATATTTTCACGGGATCTGAGAGATCCAAATATAAAAAGCCTTATGTTTACAGACATTTCTGTCTGCAAAGAGGTCGATCCAAGAGATCCACTTACGAAAAATTTTAGAAAAGCTTTCAAATTTTAAAAACTCCTAATAGACAAGAGACAATCTATAAAGGAGGTACTTACATATCATAAATAAATAAAGAAAAGGGGAGTTAAGCACCATACCTTAAAAAACTGAATGTGGCATGATAATGACCCTGCTATGTGCATACACAAATAATATAGACATAAGATAAAAAAAAATAAAATAAATAAAGGCCCTTAGAACACAACAATACCTACCATCCAGTAGCCTATACCTATCCTGGGAACTAATTTTGACTGGAATGATTGGCTGCCCATAATTCTACATAGGAAACATGGCACTAAGAAGGAAAAGAACGTCATTTTTTTTTTACTATAACTGCTATTCTCTACCATACTTAGAGGGAAAG
>JACYFF010002017.1:54828611-54838671 GCA_017589665.1 Selenicereus undatus
AGGAAATAAAGGATTTTATTTTCAAGACAAGGGGATCATGGAGTCAAACTTGGTAAACAACTACTATGGACCTTGACCTTGCCTTTTTTTCCCTGTCATTTAATTGAGTATGGTCCATACACATAATATAGAATACAATATGGCTACTGCACAACCTGTGAGCTAGGCTTAAATAATATGTAAGGGTGGGGTACCTGATATCAACCAACTCCATCTGGCCAACCTTCGATTATTATGTTCAAATAAATATTTTGTAGATATGTTATCGAAATAATAAACGAATAGTTATGGTAGACATGATTAATATTATAATTTAGAGGAGATAATGGAAAAACTCAATAAAAAAGTTAAATATACAAACACTTCGTGCATAATTAATGAGATTAATATTTGAAAACTATATTGTGAAAAAAGTTTATATAAGTATGATGGAGATAATAGATAGTGAATTTGTTACAAAGCGTGCTAAATAGGGTGATGATAAGTCAATTTATGACGTCAATGACAAAAAGTCTACATCCTCTTCTTGTTGGTGAGTAAAAATTTATGAAGTCGTTAATTCTCTAGTGAAGTTAGGTAGAAACTATTTTAAAGTCGGTTTAGTTTTAATTTCGCATGTAACACAAATAAAATTTGTCTTTCAGCGAAAATAATTTGAACATTATATTTATGCTATTATATAACTTTTTTGGCTATTTAAAGTGGTTCATGAGGGGTGCTAATATAATTTGAACATTTGGTTTTTAGGTTAATGTAATAGTTTCATGGGTTTTGATATAAACTTCCAATGCCTTTATAATGTCTTGCAAGAGAAGGGTTGAGTTCAGATTTGTGAATTGAGATATTTCTTAGTTTGAAGTATTATGACGATTTGGGGCATTTTATTTTAAACGGTAAAAGATTAATTATAATTTTAGGTGTTTTATGAAGAGAATTTGATAATTGGATTTGTATGGTTTAAAAGAAAACAAAAATTATTTTATTTTTTCTTATGCGTTAAATAGATTAGATTTTGAAACGTTAAGACATTAATTATACTTTTAAGATTTATATGATTTAAATATAATTATAAGATTTGTATGCTTTGAAAGAAAAAAAAATATTTCGTTTATTTTCTTATGTTAAATAGATTATATTAAATGCGAAAGAAATTCAGCTTCACGGACCTAATATGATGATTGCGTTTTATTTTTAATTTTTTTTGTATTTCACGTTCAACCCTTGCAGTATAATATATTATGCTTATAATATGTAATTTTTTAGCACAATCCTTACATATATATGATTATAATTAATATTGACTATGTTATCAAATTTAAAGAGAAAGATAACAACGATGACAATGACAATGACGACAACAACAACAATAGTGATAATGAAAATAATTATGAAAATCATATTTATATTTCTATTATCTCTAGTAATACATGCTATGTATATTTGTATAAAAAAAAGACAAAATAATAATAATAATCATGGAAATCAAAAATGTTTATTATTTCTATATAAATGTGTATATTATATTATGTGTTAATAATAAGGTGTCACATAAGGTTTTACGGCTTGTTCAGTAATTATACTTCAGTTTTCTTAAGTTAAAACTCCTAAAATATGAACTTCTTCTATAATAATGAAATAATAAAAAAATTTATATCCATTATAATCTCCTAATCTCTCTTTGATAATTAGATAATCATAATTAATATTGACTATGTTATCAAATTCAAAGAGGAAGATAACATTGCCGATATCAACAACAACGACAACAACAACAATAGTAATAATGAAAATAATCATGAAAATTGTATTTATTATTCTATTATCTCTAATAATACATGCTCAAATTTATATTTGTATTGAAAAATACAAAATATTAATAATAATGATGGAAATCAAAAACATTTTGGTCCGTATGAGCCACAAAGGGCAATACAATATAATGAGGGAGGGGCGAATAGAACTTGAGACCTAATATATCCAGTAAAGAGCACAATACAATGAGGGAAGGGGGGAATCGAACCTGAGATCTAATGTACCCAGTAAAAAGGGAGAGATTGGCGGTTATCAAGATAAATCCAGGGATGAGATTGCCTAAGATTTTGATCAACAATTGTAAAATTTGGATTAATGAGAAACTTGGATTGAGGGAGGGAAGCATTTTTAGGCATCCACCAATTCTAGCATTTGTAATATAAAGATATATAAATAACTGTATTAAATATTTCTTTTAAATTCTCTTTTTCATTGTGTCCGCTGCTCGCAAGTTCCAACAGGCAGCAGCGCATAGCAATGGTAGCAAAGGCGAGATGTCACGTTGGAGAACCGGCAACAACAGCGGATATATCATGCATTAAATCAGACTCATTAAATAGGCTTTAATTAATACTACTATTTCAAATGAATGACTACTTTAATTAGAGCTGAAAAATAGTTTGGGTTAAGCCGGATTTGTATTTATGTTGAACTTAAACAAGTTGAAAATTCATAGATTTGAAGCTTAAATGGGTTAGAAAATCTTAACATATACCCATTTAATTTTGGGATATTGGACGATAACATACTGTACTTTAAGGGTGTTAGACAATAATACTTTCAACTTTAAAGTTAGACATCCGTGCATCATATTATGGGCCTATTTCCTGTGTTTATACCAAGAACGATTTTGAATGTGTTTTTCATTGGTGATGTAAGTACATATTCATCATCAGTTATTGCATACATTTGAAAATTCTTAAATTTTAGACATATGCAATTGCAAACTATTGTAAAATTATTGCATTACATTGATAAAAATATATCCAAATTCTGTCTTGGTATATAAGCAGTAAATAGACCCATACTGTGGTGCACGAACGTCTAAGTTCAAAGTTGGGAGTATTATTGTCCAACACTCCCAAAGTACAGTATATTATCGCCCAATATCCCTTTAATTTTTAAACAGGTTGATCGCGTAACCCGTTTAAGATAAATAAGTAAAGCTCAGTCATCTTACCCATTTACACGTTTTAACATTTTCAACTAATACATAAATACATATCATTAAAAATTAAGTTTTACATATCATATTAAACAATCTATATAACTATATATAAAATTGAATGATAGCATATGGAGTTAACATGTGGATGGTTTAAGTGGCAATAAAAGGTGAGATGACGAGTTGTTATTAGTTTAATTTGTCTTTAATTTACTAATAAAGTTTATTAGTGGTTTTTTCGCATTTAAAGTGCTTATTATTGTATGCATTTATATGTACAAAAATATTGATTTTCTTATTTTTAAAACAAACACATTCATACCCAACTTTCTTCCATTTTTCTATCTGTTAGAAACTGTTGAAACTTGAAATTAAGGAGTAAGATAAGATTTTTCTTTTTGGTGTAATTTTATCATGTCGGTAAAACAAGAGTGAGATCAATGCGTGATATTTTCAAGTGGAATTTTATGTTGAACTGGCAAAGTGTTATTGGTTATTTTTTTCTTTTTTAATTAAATATTTATACTTATTATTTATGATTTAAAATTTAAAATATTTTTATATTTTTATATTTTAATACTTTCTTTAACATTTTATTTGAAACTTTTAGTTCTGCTGGAGCCTTTAAAATTGGTTTAATCATAATAATTTCTAAAATATGTGAGTTAAAATTGTTGTATTGATGCCTTGGTCATTGCTCTAGGATTTTGAAACAAATATTGATTGTTTGGCTTTTAGGTCTTGAAACTTATGCAAAAAAGTACTGTTTGCAATAACCATTTAAAAGAATAAGCTATGCGATATTTATATCGTATTGATTCAAAAATATATATTTACATATTATAATATTAGCAAAATACAATTTCTTAGAGAGATATTTGGTTGATAATCTATACGTTCATAACTTTATATCTTGAGTATTGAGTAAAAGATTGGTTGGTGATCCTTTTTATTCCATCCGAAGAGGGCCCACAATATACAATCAAATATTATTGCAAATTAAAAATTTAAATATCAAATATCAATGTGTATACTATCCTTCATTACTTTGTAACCTCTCATTCTTTTCATTTTAATGGGCTCACCCTTTTAAATTTTCATGCTATATTTTTGAAACGATTTGACTTGTAATCTCTCATCATTTTTTTTTCATTTTTATTATTCTCACCCTTTTAGATTTTCATACCAAAAGTTTCTACTTTTAAAAAATTTTAATTATCGATAAAACCTATTTTTTTTAATATAGCATTAAAAAAACTCAAACATGTTTAACTATAATGTGGATTTTTTTAAAATTCTATGATTAACATATTATACATGTATACAAGCTTATAATTTTTTGAGTAATCCAATATTTATAGAAGAAAATTTTAAAAAAGCAAGATAATGAAACACTAAACTCTTTGTTGTATTATAGGGTAGAGATGTTACACATATAAATTTAAAATGTTGAATTACTCTCTTTTGTGTCAATTTTCTTATTCGGATTCATCTTATTTCATTATTCTCATGGTTCTTTTTTATTTTTATTTTTATTTTTTAATATTATTGACTTTATTTTTATTAATTAAAGAATTATTAACATATGTATATTAATCGATAAGAGAGAAAAAAATAAAAAGTTGATAAATAGATAAATTATGAATCACGCAAACACATTTACTAAAAAGGTAAAGCAACAGCCCCTGCATCGTAAGAGTATAGCACTAGTTACTCTCTAAAACTCACTTGATTCATCATATTTCACATTTTTGTACTTATTTTTAATTTTTGTATTTTTAATGTCTAATAAAAGGTAAGCAAATAAATGATAAGAGGAGAAATGAGTTGACTTATTTAACTCATTTAATTAAACGGATTAAATAGATACTTCTTTATATTGAGAACTTTGACCTGAACCTAATACATTTAATTAAATGGGTTGAATGTGTTAACCTATTTAATTAAATGGATAAAAATTTATACCTAAACCTACTTAACTTCGTATCGATTTTGAATCAGTAATCGGATTAGGCGAACTTCGCCCAATTCTAACTTTAATCAATTACAAATATAATTGGCTATATATATGGACAATAAGATCTTGATTTAATAGTGAAAAATCAGAGAATGTGCAAAAATCGCCCTAGAGGGGGGTGAATAGGGAGATTTAAGAAATGTTAAACCAATCTTTAAAACCAGAAATGAAATTGAGAAAATTAAAAACACAAAGCACACAACGATGTTTTAACGAGGTTGGGCCTCAATCAGGCTTAAGTCCCCGCCTAGAGTTATCCAACTCTAGGATTCAACACACTACTCTTTTTATTAAGATGAACACTTCACAATCTTTCAGAGCACCACACTCTAAAGATCCCTAATACTTTAAATCAATCAATTTGATTAAAGTATGGGAAGAGTTGAAAGACCTCACTACAACTCCTTATGTTCACTCCTTAATAATTTCCTCAAAAACAATCACAATACTTTTGGTCACCAAAAATATGTAGCAATAGTAATTCAGAGCTCTCTTCCCCTTTTTTTTTGTTCACGTCACTGGTGTACTGAATTGCTTCTGCTTGCTCACTATTTATAAGCCAGCTTCACTCAATTAAGGAAAGTCGCAGGATGACTTGATATGATATTTCAGGCCCTTGATTTTCGTCAGTTTCTGCTGTCTTGAGATCCTTTCCTTTTGTGCCACGATTTTGTGCTGATTTATGCTGCATAAGATCTTTTTTGAAAATATAGCAGAATAATAATCCAGAATCAAAGGAGAATAATTCTTTGTAATATCACTCATAACTTAATTAAGGCAAGTATCATGTGGGAGAGAATATCTTAATATTTTTCCCTTTATGCTATTTGATTTTCAATTAGTTATTGGCTGATTGATTAGGTTACATATCAATCTAATTGATTCTTCTTGTTATTGCCCCATATTGAGTGCCTTCTTTTTATTTTGTTTAACCAATTAATCATCTTAGTCCTTTTAGATAATTATGGTATTTCATCAAAACATTGGTGGCCACTAATGAGTATAACATAGATCATTGGTGTTGTCATCTTTCATGTACAAGTTCAGCTACTTTCAATAGAAACGTCCAAAACAATTGCATGATGATCAGTGTTTGCCAAGTGACCTGCTTTGATAGAATCTCGACTTGGTCATTCAGATGGGGTGATTGTCTGCAGTTATTATTGATTTGATCATAAGGCAATTTTAAATTTAAGTGAGAGGCACTGGTTAGAACTCTTAGAAGTAGGCTATTGGAAAAGAAGTTACATCTTTGATGATAAAATTATTTCAATTCTTTTAATCAATAATAAATTGAAACTTTAGGGCAGTTTAATTCAGAATCCTTATAACTAGCACAAGATTTGCATTTTTTAAAAACAATTGTTTGTTGATTGATGTATATCTGTTAGAAATAAGGATATAAGGCCAAATTAAACACACATCATAAAACTGTATACTTATCTTATTTTACCTTTCATGTTGTTGTATTAGTACATACCATAGATCATGGGCGAAGCTACGAGCAGGTGAAAAGTGGCTGTAATTTTCTAAATCTTTCACACACAGGTTATTTGTAAAATGTATGCAGTTGAATTGAACTTCAGTATTATGTTCCCCTAAATTATCACATCTTATCTGTAATTTCCTTTCAATTAGACCTGATCGATCAAATTGAGAGTCGAGTTGGGTTGAGGGCCATGTCTTGAGGGTTGACAGACAAAGTTTTCTTGACCCTCATCCTACTCGACCCTGACCCTGACCTTGTGTATCGTCGGGTTATCAGATCAAACCCGACCATCATACATTTTCTATATAGAAAAGGAGATCCTTCACTAAGTTTTTTTTATCATAAAATTCAACATTAAACATAATTTTAAACGAATTGAAAGGCCAAGCGATAATTGAAGGTTCCAATGAAAAATATTGCAATTACAAACATTCTAATGCATAATTTAATAACTATAACAAGTCGTTCATCAAGGCTTCGTTTGGACCTTGAAAAATATGGTGGGAAGAAAAAAATTGAAAAAGTGATTTTTTTTTCTTACGTTTGGTTTATAAAAAATCACAAAGAAAAAATGTTGAGGAAAATTAGGTTGAAAAATTGTTAGAAACAAGTGACAAAATTTTTCTTATAAAATTCGAAGGAAAGTTTAGGAAAAGTTCCCAAAAGAATTTCCGACCTCTACCAACTTCGCACTGCTTAGATAATATCAACATGATTCAAGTAATTCATCAACATTCAAATTTCTCTTCCAAATTATTATATTTTTCTTTAATCCAAACAAGAGAAAAAAAATCACTTTATCTCTACTTTTTTTTCTTTCATATATTTGTTTCCTTCAACTTTTTTGTCCACCAAATTTTATAAGGATCAAACGATGCCTAAAACCCTTACTCCAAATATAAGAGAGAAAGTATAAGAAGGTTAAGAGCCGGTGAGATTTAGAGAAGGTGAGAGATAGCGGGGATAAAATGAGATGAGAAAGTAGAAAGTCAAAAAACTATGAACAAATGAAATTCAAACTCTTTTGTTTAGATTTTGAATTTTAATTATTGTTTTAAAGTAAGGTTTAGCGAATCGAATAAGAGGATCAAGACTGCTATCCGATACCGACCCTTATTATAGTTTCAAATTGAGGGTCGGCGCAAGTCAGAGACTAAAAAAACAAAAAACCCAACCCTAACTATAATTTTTTAGCATCAAGTCGGGACAAAACTCTTACTGGTTGATCAGATCTACTTTCAATGTTGTATCCCACTAGCCATGGAAACCAGCAAGTAGCTAAAATCATGATGCAAATTTTTCAATGCTGGCTGTATTTTTCCGCCAACAACGAAAGCCTCCCCTTTTTGATTGTGAGTTTTGATTTGATTTGATTTGATATGAAGCTGTCCTGCCGCATGTTTGGCAATTGTCATATTACTTTCCTGTATACCAGCAATAATTGGTGACCAACTCGAATTCGTCAAATGTTAGCTTCAAGCCAATCCTTTCCGTCTCCTACTTCTGCATCTTCAATTCAATGCTCCAATTATATACGGCCTCTGTGGCTCTGTGCCAACCTAAAACCGATCTTATCATAGAGCTCTCTCTCTCTCTCCCTTCCCCTATTTCTTTTTTTGTCTTTTACTTCTGCGTGTACCACGTTTATTCCACATACATGTATTCTTGTCATGGAGTTCACCTTTTGTATTATTATGTACCATTTTATAGTTATTATCATAATTGATTTTTTAAAAAAGCAAAATCATTAATAAGCTTCAAAAAAAAGTAAGTATAAAACAATATAGTTATTAGCCTAAAAATCAATATAAGCAAAACAGCTACCCCCTCATAATGCTTGAAAAAGTCACACCACAAGCTTTAAAAAAATTAAATTACACTCTCTAAAATTTAATTCCCAATACGAGATTTTTTGGCTTCAAAGTTCACCCATAAAAATAAGTTTGTTGCCGCGTCCATACATAATCACGTGTATGTGTGTGTGGTGTTTATATATATGTTGGCCCACCAATTGGGCTGTATTCTAAGGAAATCTAATGGGCCAATTAACCAAAGTGAAGAGAAAATCAAACTTGTCAATACGTCTATTGATTTCCTAGCGAAGAACCTCATGAGGACAGAAAAGTTTACTTTTTATTGCAAGCCGATCACAGGGTGTGAGACTAATCTTATAGCATGTACAAAGACTATCGAATATAAGAAAGAGGCCAAAACAGCCTGGAGGAGATAGACCATTTCGGCCATGGAACACTGGAATTCACAAGTATGGATAGATCGAGCAAGAAGTTCTATGCATTGTACGCTTGAATGTAGCTACTAGGTGCCTCTTCCAGTTGCCACTACTTGGCATAATTCAAGCATACATTGCATGCAGCTATATATGGGGGTGTTTAGGTGGTGCCTTTTGGATGTTGTCTTTTGATAGGATGTTGTTAGATAGTGTATGGGTTATTGTGTTTTTGTTAGTAGTTGTTATTAGGTTGATGAAGACTTGCAGAGTTTTTGTTTCAACTCTTTTTGCCTTTTGGCTAATAATAATCGAAAAAAAGAAGAATTTCATGAGGCAGTTGTCCAAGTAGCAGGGACTTTAAAAATTATGTGCACTGGTGTTTCCTTTTTATACTCCAAAAATTATTTGTTTATTAATAATTTTTTGGTTTAAAAGAATTATGAATTTTTATAAAATAATTTGTTACTGATTTCAAAATGAGGACAGTTAAGAAGAAGGGAAACACATGTTTTGATACTTGTATGTCATTACTTATATCTTTTAGCTCTTATTGGTATTTATAAAATAATAATCGGTCAGCATAGTCAATTCTTTTAATCATTGGTACACCTAAAGAAATTAGGTACATGTTTTTTAGGTCACAAAAGGAGGGTGTGATATTGAAAACATTAGACATGATCAAACAATTATCATTAAGCAGCCATAGAAAAACAACTGCACATTTAAGAAAGACAAACAAAAAACTCAACAGTATGTAAACGCACCATACATAGACTTCTTACAAACAAGGTGCAACATTAATATCAATATGGATGTAATGATGCAACAAATAGGACAAGGGTATTTCATGATATGACAATGTATGAAAAGAACACTTCAAAACTCGAACAACACCATAAATCTCAAGACATAAAAGTCATTAGACAAATTAGAAGAACCACCAATGTCTTTCCCACTAGATATCCAGCTTGAATAGTAATATATATAGTATACTTAGGATATACACTTAAACAAATCATACAAACACTAATAGCCACATAGAGAACTTTCTTTTTTTAGCTTAATTCTCCCTATTTTCTGATAATTATATGCCAATCTCTAAATATGTCCTTTGATGATGCATTACTATGCAATATTCCAAAGCATTTACAACCATTGTTTGTTCACCTTGAGATCCTCTTGTTTATGATGGACACTAAAGAGAATGGGATGTATAAAAAGAACCCTCTACAAGCTACATGATCATGTGATTGATATACAACAAAAGAAAGAATTATGCCCTCTTTTACCTTTATGTTAGAGAATCACATCACCCAAGCATATTTAGAGAAAATATATAAAAAGAAA
>JACYFF010002017.1:54908019-54929627 GCA_017589665.1 Selenicereus undatus
AGAATCACATCACCCAAGCATATTTAGAGAAAATATATAAAAAGAAAGTGTGATTAATTGTCATTGGATTTTGCTCCAAGTCCATGTGTCCACTTGCCCATTTGAACATAGAAAGAATAAAAGAATAGAGCATATGGTATGATTTCCAAGGAAGAACCTACCAACCTAATATTTCACACATAATAGTAAATAAATATTAATTTTTAATGACCAACAAATTAACAAATTAGATGCCACACACATAACATGAGGCCATGTTTGGCATGCATGGGAATAGCAAATAGAATTTGCCCACATCTTCCCCTTTTTATGAGGTCAATAGGTGACCATGCTAGCTAGCTTAGCTCTTCTTTTTTTTTCTTTTTTTTTCCCCTTTTCCCTTCCTTCCTTTTGGCAGTTATTTGTGGGGCACAATTCACCAAACAGAAACAACCCCATTAGGAAACTATATATAAAAAAAATAAATCTAATGGACAAAATTGCCCTTCTATGTCTTTATTAGAGGGAAATGCCACTCACTTTTCGGTAGAATTGCCAATTACCATAATAGAGTAGAGTGCCTATCATTCATGCTAAAGCGATCCAGCCAAAAAAAAAAAAGAAAAAGAAAAGAAAGACTAAAGAAAAAAAGGAAAATTTTAGGCTATGTGGAAGACTTGCAAAATAATAGTGGAAATCTTGTAGTGCTAGGCCACTAAAGTATGCATAAAATATGTCTATATAATTGGGTTTCTATATGTCATTTTCAAGAATCAATAAATTGCAAAAAGTTCATTCATGTGAATAGATTGGATGGCTATATGATATGTGATATCTCGACCTCATATCTTTTGGTCCATGTCCTATATATTTAACAGCGTAGATTTCTTATGAGATGATTGGTCCACACTTTATAGTAAGGTTTTGATTTTTGTTTTCTATCTAAATTTTTAAAAGTCATAAAAAGTTATTAAGAAACAATTTAAATGTTAGTGTATATCGAGTTAAATTGATATATATGGTAGCATATGGATCATGAAAGTTATATTATATTTTTGGCTGTACCATGCATTATTTAAGTTTCTCTCCTCCCAAAATTTAAAATTCACTTTTTCGATTTTTGGGTTATCCTAATCCTTAAATTTCATGTGTTTTGAACACAGCATGTATTTTTCTTAAAATTTTTACTAAAATCAAAGATTCATTATTTCTGATTAAGCCTACTTGTATTTTTAATAATACAATGCATTGTACTCTTTAGAGTATAATCTAATAACTGGATTGATAAATATTTAACTTTTATCTACGAAATATGGTATTATGCTTTATGTTAGTGCAAGTTATTGCAACATATTTGATGAAACAAAAATTTAAATCTAATCTTCTTATGACTTTAAACTTCACATTATTTACATTTAATGTTTTATTTTCGGTAGCATATCTCCATCAATTATTATCTTTAAAATAACAGTGTAACATTAACATTCAATAGTGTGATAATCTAATTTAGACCATTTTAAAGATGAATATGAATCGGGGATAAATATATATATATATATATATATATATATATATATATATATATATATAAATACATATTTGTTTATTACACCTTACTCAAAATATATACAAGTTAATAAAACGATTTTTACCTTTATCATATATAAAACTAACCATTAGTATGAAAAGTATGACGTTTTATGTATTAATGGTACTTACATTTGAATAGATAAAATTAGAAAGAGTAGTAATCAAGGGCGGAGCCAAGATTCAAAGTAAGGAGGGCCGAGAATTTTTGAGAATTATCTCAAATTTGGGATTTGGGACTTAAGAGTTAGGAGGAGAGTTGAGAGGGAGTGGAGGCGGCCGGTCAGCGACTGGGTTGGGTAGATTGTAGAGAGAGAGAGAGAGAGAGTGTGTGGGTAGTGCGCTGGGGAGAGAGAGAGAGAGTGCACCTAAGGAGGAAAGCAAAGCAAGACTAGAGAATCGAGAGACAGAAATTAGAAAAAATGAATGGGCAAATATTAAAAAAAAAAACATACAAGGCACCGCAAAAGGAGAGTGATAAGAGTTAAACCTGTGACCCCTTGAAACAAGTAAAGAGCAGCTGACCGTCCTATTAAACATGCATTTGCAAAATATGTGTGAACTAATTAATATATATCTACTTTTTTTATCCACAAAAATATCTCATATTTAATTTTTTTTTTCCAAAAAGTTGGGGGGTCAATTGACTCATTTGTCCCAATATAGCTCCGCCTATGGTAGCAATGTATTCAATAGAGGACAGTCAAGTATGTCACTATTTGCTTTATGTTATTATATATGATAGATCTTCTAATTTGGATAAGAGAGGTGTTAAGTAAAGGCTTACATCTTACAAGGCCGCCTTAATTGAAAAAATTAAAGTATGGGAGAGGCTGAATGATGAGGGCGAGGAGAAGAGATTTTTCATGCCTCTAGTTGGATGTTTTGCTTTATACATCGTATCTTTAGGGAGAGAGGACGTATTCTAATTAAAAGCAACAAGTTAATGATATGATGCCAAAGAATCAACAGGGATAGATATAGCATTTTCAGTTTAGATCTCCTTAAATTGACCGTCGAAGCAGATTGAGGGTTGGATTATGAGCGTATTAGGTAGGTTTTATTCAACCTAGCCCCACCTACTTGTAACGCTTTGAGAATAGTTAGAATTAAGGTTTAAAGAATTTGAAGTGAGTACCTATATCACCAAAGATATAACTTCCTTGTTAGAAATCCCAATCTTAAGAACTCTACAATTAAGCATGTTCAATGCAGAGAAGTCTTAGGAAGGATGACCTCCTGACAAGTTTTCGCATGTACCGTGCGAGCAAGGATGAAGCATGTTAGAAAGACTCGTGGTGATCTGTAGGATTAGTCGTCAATCCTTGAAATTATTCTCAATAACTGTCTATGGCTCGAGAAAGGACTAGGAATTTAAACTACTGACCATCATGGGGGTCGCAGTACCTCTTATCCTCACCCTGACCTTGCGGGTACCCTCAAGTCTATATATTGCACCTGACCCTTAAATACCTGCTTGATCAGATTACTCTTATTTACAATTTATGTCACATTTTCAAACCATTTTTAACATCGCATTCCAACAAATGCATCAATAAATTTAATACATCTACAAGTGTATATCCCAATTGACAAACCTTTACAAAAGATGCAAAAATCAAGAACCCTATTCAAGTAGAGAAAAGTTACTCACGAGTTATAGAAATGAATTCACTCATAACCAAATCAACAACACAACAAAACAACCACAACAAACGTACCAATAAATAAACAATTTGGTGCAAAAATCAATTCAATTTCAACAATGACACAAATACCCAAGCTCAAAATTCTTCAATTCTGTAGTGAACATGCCCTACGCTAGTTTTATCTCGAGCCCTAATCGCCCCCCCCCCCCCACCCCAATATGTTGGATCAAAAGAATCATAGTGCTATAATCATTTTTAAGATCAGGTCAACTATTAAAATTAAAAAGACTTAAATTAAATCATCCAATCTTTTAAAGGTTAGTGTAACAAATTAATGTCAATAATTATAATGACCATAAAAATCTTTTAATCAAATTAATATAAAAAAACCTTTATACCATTTAAGAATATTTGCATTCCTGTCAGTCCTATTCTTTTTAACGAAAATTAAAATGAAGACACAATTTTACTGAATTCATTTTTTGGGTGGGGGTGGGGGGGTTGGAACTGTATGATTACCAGTGACGCTACTAAGATCCAAAAACAGATGAGAAAAGAAGGGGAAAAAATAGGTAAACAACAGAGGCATTGAACGTGAAGATCAGCCAAGAAGAGGAAAAAAATGACATGCAGCCGCTTTTATTTCGTATATGTACAGATTTGTAGTACCCCAACAATCCTCCATTTGGTTGCACTCTTTTTTCCCCATTTGCCTTCCTCTTTCTCTCTCCCTCTCTCTCTTTCTCTGCCTGTCTGTTGATGACTCATGAGTCTTGAGTGTGTCTCAACTCTAAAAATTCCCTCAATCTCTCTCTCTTTCTTTATCTCTCCACATTGAGAGCTCCGTGATTGGAGAGGACCCATCTAAGGTAATTATGCCCATGAACAACCCATTATTGTTGTCTCCAGATGCCTAACCTTGCATCTTGGTATTTGCATTCTCATCCCTTTCTCTCTCAATCTCATATATTTCTTCATGAGGGGTTGCGAAAAATTCAATCTTTTTGGTACTGATGAGGGTTTTACATGGTTTAATCGTTGTGTATACAGAGAACTTGAGCCGTCACTTGTTCATTTTGGCTAGACAACGACTTCTAAGTGGCGTGGTGATTCAACATCATGGGTTCTCCTTTCGAGGGTAAATGTTCTCTTTCAATGTTTTGCACTCAATTATTAGCCTTCTGTAAGAAGATTTGATTACTGGGTCCTTTTTTTAATTTCAAAAAAAGAATAACTTTTATAATGTACTTTTGATGGGTTTTTGTGAATGGTGTTTTCTAGATTTAGACTGATCTTCATCCTTGATTTAATTTGTTTGAGCACTTGTTGCTTGAATCTAGATGTGGGGTTTTCTGGGTTTTCCCCTTTTGGTACGGTATGCTTGGGTTTAATTTCCTTGATGGGTATTTTTGCCCCCTCAATGATTGCCCATTTGGTGTTATTGGACATTTTACCGTATATATTCTTCTGTACCTCATTCTCCAATATCAATCATTCAAACCCCACAAAGAAAAAGCCTCTTCCCTTTACTTTTGCACTCCATATACTTGTATAAATATATATTGAATGAGAGGCAATAAACTGCATTTGACCGCCTTTTGATTTTGTAAAATTGTGCCCATTCGTTTGATAATTTAAGCTATCGTAAATCTTTGGTCACTTGGGCATCTAGGGTGGTTGTGGCCCTACATGAATTAGCTTACTAGTTTATGGAGGCATCTACCTATTGGCATCTCAATGATGTCAACGCTGTCAGGTTAGGTAGTTTGAGTGGATGACTCTTTCCATAAGATAGTGGATCACTACCTTCGTTGGACGTTCTTATAATGTTTTTTTAGCTGTGTGCATTGTTAGGATGTTATCCTCCATACTCAACTGGCTCTATGTACATGGAAAGCCATCCACCAAGATGTAAGGGTTATTGGTGATTGTAGTTAACATTCATACTAGTTTAGTGAATGTTATGATTCTTTTGTCTTTGACTTTTTATCTAATTTTTTTTTTTGTGGCATATTGATGGAGTTTGTTAGATGACTTTCTTCCTTGATCTGTCTTACTGTAGGGGTTGTGCTTGATCCAGTAAAATGCAGTAAGATGAGTATGGAGGAGAGGAGAGAAATTGTGTATGAATTAGCGAATTGGTCACATGGTGCTCCAGAAATGCTACAATCTTGGAGCAGACAAGATATTCTGCAAATATTGTGCTCAGAGATGGGGAAGGAGAGGAAATATACCGGTTTGACAAAGTTGAAAATCATAGAGCATCTTTTAAAAGTCGTCTCTGAAAAGAGATTAGGAAGCAACAAAAGTGGAGGTTTTGAACCACAATCTTCACCTGCGGTTACCCACCAGGCCTTGAAGAGAGCAAGGAAATCTGATCATCCTACACACCTTCCTATCCCTGTTACTGATCTTTCCACAATGAGCAATGACGATGATGTAGATACTGCAGCATTTTGCAAGAATACTGCTTGCAAGGCTAAACTAAGCAGGAAGGACCAGTTTTGCAAGAGGTGCTCCTGCTGTATTTGTCATAAGTACGATGATAACAAGGATCCAAGTTTATGGTTGACCTGCAGCTCAGAGCCTCCTTTTCTTGGAGATTCATGTAACGTGTCTTGTCATCTTGAGTGTGCTTTTAAACATGTAAGGTCAGGCATTGCAACAAATGGTCTTATTGCACAGCTGGATGGGAATTTTTACTGTGTGTCGTGTGGGAAGATGAATGATATAATGAGGTAAATACTTGCCTACTGTATCTTCTTTCCTCCACTCTGCGTGAATACTTGTTCTCATTCCTGCTAGTGCAATTCAATAACCACCGTCTGAACTTGCAGTGCCGTTGTTTGTGTCCTTTTCCCTCAGTTTCTGGGGTTCGATGAACAGACTTATTCCTGTAATATTTGGTTTGTTTCCTACAGTATGTTCTCTTCCTACTGTAGCAAGAGTCGGTTGTCACTGTATATGCCAGATCCATCTCCTTGATTTTCTGATGGCAACTAAGCCTAAATATGCTCCACACCTTTTTGAAGACCACTAACCCAGCTATTTTTGGCCTATCCATAACATTCCTGACTTAAGTTTTGCTAAAGCATTCTCAAGGTGACACAGTTATGCATATTCTACAACACCTTTCCCTTCATCCAGTTTGTGAAAAATTTAGAGATGACGAAACATGATAGGAAGTGTCTTGCAGAAGCAATGTATGCCATATGTCGATAGGCCTAGATTGATCGGAATAGTGCTTCAGGATATTGATCATCAGATTAAGCACGCCTTGATTACATGTTTGGTTCTGATAATTATTGAGATTATTGATAGTTTTCTGGGTGGAAAATCTGAGAATAGATGCGATGCAGATTATTGATAAATGGGATTATTGATGGAGATTACGTCTTCAGGTTTGGTTGTCAGATTAATCTCACGTGATTACATGTTTGGGTTTGCTAATGGAGATTACTGATGGATTTCTGGGTGTACAATCTGGGAATAAACGGGATGGAAAGACCAGACAACTAAACTCCCCCCCCCCCCCCGGCCAGCCTTTGGTAGTGTTCTCTGTGCAACTATATCATCTGCTTCCCTGAACTAAAAGCTCGCATTTTACTGCACAACAATACTGGGTCGTGATCCTGTGCAGAATTTTCGCATTTCATATCACTACTGTCCACTTAATGCTCGTTTGCTTACTGTCTTTTGGTTGCCCTGCGCCAGCACCACTATTAAATCTCTCAGGGCCTACATCAATCTTAGCTTTGCTTCTCTCTTGCGTGGAATTTTAGGTTTGCTCTCTACTCGTGACCCACTTCTGCTGAGAAGTCCTCATCTACTATAGAACATCTGCCAGGTTCAGGTCAGAAATACAGGGATGTTGGTTATTTTTGACCTTGGAAAGCAAGCATTTGAGAAAAAGTGCTCAAGGATCAGGAACGTTGCCCAAGAGAACAATATGTGCAATTGTTAAACCTATGTAACTGCTCGTCGGTTGTTAAAGCTGAACAATATCCCTCCCCACATAAGAGTAATCTCTGCACCAATTCATCTTCCTTCTTTTGATCAATTATGGTGTATCAGTGTCTGAGGAGCCATATTCTGTTTTATATGTTATCGCTGAATACGACAAAGAGCAATCAAGTAAATTTCGTTCATTTGGGTCCCGAGTGGCCACCCGGGGGAGGGGGGTTCTGGCTGGGAAACCGGCCATCTATGAGGTCTCATATGCCTTTGTTTTCAGAGAGATGCACAATTTTTGTTTTTAGTGACTTAAACTAAAATTCAGCGTTGATTGATTTCTGCTGTAACAATTAAACAATCAACGGAAGTTTTTTTTGAAAGTTTATCTGATAGTGTTTTAATTTTATCCAGGTGCTGGCGAAAACAAATAATAATTGCGAAGGACACTAGACGGGTGGACATTCTATGCTTCCGCCTTTCCCTCAGCCAGAAGTTGCTGGCTGGATCAAAGAAATACCGTGAGATTTCTGAACTTGTAGATGAGGCAGTCAAGCAGCTTGAAGCAGAAGTGGGCAACTTAGCTGGTGTCTCTGCTAGGACGATTGGCAGAGGCATAGTTACCAGGCTGTCTTCTGGACAAAGAGTTCAGGAACTCTGTGCCTCTGCTGTGGCATCCTTTGACTCCATGGTTTCTTGCAGAGTGTTGCACCAAGGTAATGCATTAAATCTCAGCTGTAAAAACGCTATATAGCCTCGTTCATAGCTTCATGACCTAAAATCAAAAGGCTGGGATGTAATAGAAGGGCGTTAAATAGAATCTCCCTGAAAATAATTACAGAAAAATCTAATTATTGGGAACTGGTGTAATCCGTCTGGTCTATATTTCTTAATGACAATGGCTTTGGAATAATGTCCCTGTCTCTTTTTGTCTGGTGTTGTGTCATTGTCAGAATCAAAGCTGCTAGCTCCTAATGTCATCAGAATCGAAGAAATTAGTCCGACATCTGTAACTCTGATCTTGGGTCCTGATACTACGCCTGAAAGTAATGTGTCTTATGCACTGTGGCATCACAAGGCTGATGAAAAGGAGATGACAGAGCCAACTTGTACGTTGGTTCCCTCAAAAACAAGGTTCACAGTTTCACGTCTTTCTCCAGGGACTGAGTATGTTTTAAGGGTTGTTGCCGTGATTGACACCCAAGAGTTAAGCTCATCTGAAGTCCGAGTGACAACCAACATTTCTACTGATAATGTTTTCGAGTGCCCCACATTGGAAATAAGTCAGAGCCCCCAAACCAACTGCAGTAGCCTCTCTAATCCTTCTTCTGAGGAGGATGAAACAAATAATGTTACACCATACAGCAACTTGAACACTTCTAAGGATCAATCTGATGCCCTAAAGTCTGGAACCAACCACCCTCCAGATGCTCAAATTGGTGAAGGAATGAGCAATGACAGTCTTCCAAACAATCAAGGGAAGATTGACCCAATAACTAACTTGCCAATAACTCCTTGCCGGGTGGAAAGCTTGAAGGATGGGAACACGAAAAATGGGGGACCAAAATCCCAAAACAAGGAGCAAGATGGCTCAGGCAAGGTGGACAGGGAGAAGGCAAAAAGCTCATCCAAGAAAAGGAGGTTGGAATGCCAAGACGAGGAATGTGTTAGAGACAACCCTTCTAAGGGGAATTTGGAGTATTACATAAAGGTTATCCGGTGGCTAGAATGTGAAGGACATATTGAGAAGAGTTTCAGACAGAGGTTCCTGACTTGGTACGGCATTAGGGCAACCCCAGAGGAAACTCGGGTCGTCAAGGCATTCGTCGATATACTAATTGATGACCCTCCATCCCTAGCAGAACAACTTCTGGATACTTTCAATGAAATAGTATCTTGCAAGCGATCACCAACCGCTCCTCCAGGTTTCTGCTTGAAACTTTGGCACTAATTTTTCATACATGAACAATGGGATACTCATACATGTGCACTGCATTCTGTCTAGGCAGGACTATATCTGACTACCCCTCCCTGACCCCGAAACAAAACATCCTATCGAGGCAGGAACATTGGTTTCGTTTGGATTAATAGGGATACATGTGCCCTACTCTTAAAGCTGACCAATTATTTTTGACCTTGAGGCCAAAGGTCGGTCTGCATCATGTAGATTGTAGATTCTTTGGCACCTTAGAGGTTATCTTAGCATTCTGTATCTTTCATTCCCAATCATTATTTGTATAAACAGGCTATTATTGTTCCATTGATGATTCTGTAATGACATTTCCCCCCTTTATTATTTAACATTGTTACCAAGAATTTCTACCTACACATTTACATTTGTCTTTGTGATTGGTGAAATTCAGTATTTACAATTAGATCATTCCAAAGATTTTTCTCTGAAATATGTGTACTATGCCTTACTCGAAATAAGGCAAGCCAGTCTAATATTGCATCAACCAATTTTAACCATACTGATGTCTCATCTGTATTCTGCATTGGGAAATTACTGTGCAAACATCCAATCAAACAGGTTGTGTCCTGCACAATGTCAGAACGATGAGTGCTTCTCCCCGGGATTCACAATGGCATGCTCACATATCTCCATTCAAATTAAGCATCATTCTACCAAAAAAAGAAGACAACCATAACATGTGCCATTTCCAACCCTTCACTACAATCCACAGACATAGATACTAGATATCATTGTCCTCACAATATCCTAATAATAAATCTTAGAAAGGCAGAAAAACAGAAGATAATGTCAAAATAATACTGAATCTTATAAACCCTAAAACATGACAAAGAGAAAGAGTCAACAAATTTTCCCAAATGTCAGCCTGAGTCCCTGCCAAAATAGAAAATTTTCAGACCCCTTTTAAAAGCAAAATGAAATTAACCCACCCAAACAACCAATCATCAATTTTTTTGCACTGATTCCCTCACACTTTCTCCCTCCTCTTTCTCCCTCTCTAAACTTCAAATCATTCTATGCCAAAAATTGGTGTCTGCACCACTGAAAGACTTGGTTTGGGGCTTTGCAATGTATGCAAACTTGGTGTAACAATATTATTCCAACTACTAGTATTATTCCCACTTGTAGTACTACTACTACTCCCCCCTACACCACCGTCATACCCATTATACCCTTCATTCACACCATTATTACCACCCCCACCACTACCACTACCACTACCATCACCTACTATACGTTGGTCCATATATTCCCCAACCCCATTCCCCCCATCACCAAACCCAAACCCGATTGGGCCGGTATTCTCGGGTGGGCCGAGAGCAGGCCAGAGGTAATTTTGGGTCAATGGGTCAGGTTTACTGGCTAGACTAAAGTTGAGACCGGTATCAGTGGCTTGATGAGGGGAGGTTATAAGAGGTAAGCACAAAGGGAGCTCGTGCCCAAGGTCAGGTTTGACTCCTTCTAGGACTTTGACCTCATCTGAGACCGAATGATCTGAAGCGGATCTTGACTTGTTGGACATGCCGCCTACTGGTAGGTTGCTTGACATGATGCTCTTGACATCATAGCGACTTATGTCAAAGTTGGTCACTGCATTGAGTCCCCTGAATTTGATGGCTGCAATGTCATATGCTTCTGCTGCCTCTTCTTGGGTGCCTATACATATAACATACAATAATAACCACACATTCATATCAAAAACATGTAAAAGTTTACCCGGTTACTCATCCCAAAGGATCCAAACTCATATCCAACCCAACCTAAAGTCACATTCGACTCAATATAAGCTAAACCAACTTATGACCTGTTAAACAAATGTAAAATGATTAGTAAACTCACTGAAGGTTCCAAGGTATAAGTCCTTGTTTCCGGCTACTCTTCCGATCCTTGCTTGCCATCTTCCATGCTGATGATGCCTGTATATGTAAAGGCCAATATCCACAATTAACCAATTTCTGTATGAAACCATCTAATGCTTGGACTTGGTCTAGCTTCACAAAAATATGCATCCATGAAGAAAAGCTGAAAGCAATATACCTGGTGACACCTCTGTATATTGATGCACCTCTGGAGAAACCACTACTCTTCCTGTTTAAATGCACCCACAACAACAATTACGTAATTATGCAGACATGAGTTCCGAATACAAATGTACGAAATAACAATAGAGTGATCTGATTTATACAATTTGAAGATAAAGCTACATATATGTGACCCTTCGTAACCTATGTACTTAGATTGCACTTTGATATTTAGGTTTTTAAAGAATTTAAAGTATAAAATTTTACGCAATAACACATTCAACAGTTATATAGGAAGGTACCTTCGTAGTGAAGCCACAAACTCCTGCCTGGTCATGTTCTTCATTTCTTCCAGCTCTTTCTCGTAGTCAGACATCTAGTTTTGCCAATGGCAAAAATTAAAGCATGATTTTTAAAACCAAAAAGGAGAAATTATCAGTTTATCACTATAATGCCAAAATAGGTAAAATTTAATTTTAAAATTTGAAAAAATAAAATAGAAAAGAAAGAGGCTTTTTCTTCTTCTTCTCTCTTTTTTTCAGAAAAAAAAAAAGCAACCCAATAATTAATACAGCAAAACAGAGTACCGGGAAATTTGTGGTAGTGGTTGGACCCCAATATTTCAGAGCAGCTAAGTCATATGCTCTTGCTGCTTTCTCTTCCTTATCATATCCACCTAATTATTGGAGGAGGCAAAATAATGACAGGAAAAAAAAAGAAGAAAAAAAGGTTATGATCATAATTGAAATAATATGGCCAGAGCCTTTTTCTTTTCTTTTTTCCCCCCTTTCCTTTTGGTATAACAAAACCAAAAAATGATAAATGATTGATTGATCCATGCAAAATAATTGATCGATCCATGCAAAACAACCAACTTTCACAATTGGAAAAAATATTATTGATGAATTACTTCGCAATCAAATAATTATGATGACCCACAAGACCAGAACACGTCTTTTTCCTTGTAAGATATGTCTAAGGATCTGTTTGGACCTTGAAAAATTTGGTAGAAAAAAAAAATTTAGAACGAAAAATAGGTGGAAAAATCTTCCTCATAAAATTGTGAGGAAAGTTTGGGAAAAGCTTCCAAAGGAATTCCTAACTTTCTCCAACCTTGCACTACTTAGATGACATCAATATGATTCAAATAATTCATCAACATTCAAATTTCTCATCCAAATTCTTACATTTTTTCTTCAATCTAAACAAGAAAAAAAAAACTCACTTTCTCCCTACTTTTTTTTTCCTTCACATTTTTTTCCTTTAATTTTTCTTTCCACCAAATTTTCTAAGAATCAAACAGAGCATAAAAATTACTTGTGAAAATGCAGGGATATATTAATGCTAAAAGGGATGGTCATTACGTCATTCCCCAATTTCACTATTTTCATCGGTTGACATATAATTATAAATTCATTATAAAAATATAACTAACTTAAAACTTTTAGATATTTGACTGTTGAGAGCAATATTTTTGATCCAAAAAGCTTTAAATTTCTTCTCAAATATACTAACATTCATGGTCAATTTTTTGAACACCACTAAAGCATTGCACAACGGTCATGGTAGGGAATAGGGGAGTTTAATTTTCCACAAACTATTGGGTGAGAGCGTCTCACATAAAGGTTATTGTGAGGTGGATTCCTTTAAAAGTGACTTTTTTGAGGTTTTGTTGTGACTAATAATGTATTCTAAAACGAATTTTAAATGTAGAGATAATTAACAGTTCATTTAAGAGTGACTGTAAGAACGTTACTTTTAAAAGAACTATTAACCACCCCAATTAATTATCAGTAGTCATCAATAGAAACATCATCTATCTCACATATTAGTTTTCTTGCAAGAGCTCCAATAAGACTCTGTGGAAAATTTTCTTTGTGAGATTGGTTTTTGTGCAAATAAAAAAGTTCCCTTTTTTTCCCCTCCAAGTTTATATTATATTGAAGATTAATGAAACTGGAAAGAAATTAAATAGAACAAGGGCAAGCAAACATAGATATATAGACTCACCTAAGTACACTGTACCAGCAGCATATGATGAAACATGTTTGCCCATTTCAGCAATCATTTGGCAGGCCGAGTAAGAGTAAATCCCCACCAAGCCATAAAGAAGCAACCAACAAAACAAGAAAGCCTCATTAGAATTTTTCTTGTTGCTTTTTTTTTTATAACAATTTAATTAATTCATTGTATTCTAGCTACATTTATTGTTTATATATATAGAGAATCAGGTAGCACTACACATGTATGAATTATGATGAGATAGCTAATTTGTAAGAGGTGCCATTATTGACCTGAAAAAGCAAAAAGATGAAAAAGATACAAGCCCTTTATCATACAACATAACATTAACTTTGCTAGTACATTACTGGAGATTCCTCCTTAAAAACTCTGCCCTCCTTGTTTTTCTCCTCTTCTCCTTTAATAATAAAATCTAGGGGACTTGTAGGATTGGAGGGTGCATAGCAAACACGTAGTATAGAACATGAGCTAAGGTATTGAGGGTCTCAATTATGCATTTACAAATTTGTGGATGACACCGTCTCACACATAAGTACTTATTATGAGACAGACTCTTTTAGAGGTGATTTTCTAATTCAAGGGAGACTAATAGTTTATCTAACAGTGACTTTTATTACAGTTATCATAAATATATTTTTATTCACCCCAATTATTATTAAAAGTCACTGTAAAAAAAAAAAAAAACCATCTCATGATACATTTTATTTGAGATGGTTTCACACAAGACTTGCTGTTGTGTATCATATAGAGACTTTCATCATTTTCCAAGTATGAATTGATCCCCAGCGGCTTTTAATGCGTTGCCAATGAAACCTTGAATTAAGAATCGATGACCACATTATCATGCACGTTACAGCATTTATTTCCGAAATGTCATGTTAGACTAAAAAAAGGAAAGGTAGTATACCAAAAAAATCCCCTCAAAAGCCAAATGATCTACCACCTTCACTACATATCTAACCAAAATTTTCCTACAAAAGCAACCAGTAACATATATATCTCTTTCTTCATATATATATTTACAAAATATATATCCTACAACTAATTTTCATGAGTGTTCAGATCAAAATTTTTAATGACATCTACAAACAATTTATACAATGTTTCCAACATACAGAACCTAAAACACTGTGGTTGAATTAGTGGATAACCTTTAGACCATTCGCAACCAATAGAATGAATTCCAGTGGAGCCTTCCTAAGTTCCACAAACGAATTTTTTTGTTGTTGTAAACAATTTGTTTCATGAAATGCCAGTATGGCAATCATGGAAGAATCTGGTAGAGTTCCTCCATGTATCCCTTCTTCCTTTATTTTATTATTTCTTTTATTTTAAAATTAGTTTTTTTAAGGACTCAAATATATATATATATATATATATATATATATTATAAAGTGACTCCATAATAAATATTTTATATGACAATTCAAGTTGGAGTTTCATATGTTGAAAAAATGCGAGTTTTAAAAAATAAAATTTTTGAAGATGTAGCTAGGTAGAGTTCTAAAATTTAAAATGTAGGTTAAAAATGCCATTAAAGTAGTCAAATGACACATATTTTAAGTTTTTTAACACTCTTGAAAAGTATGAATGTTATATAAACAAGTCCAAGTTTAAGGTAATTAATTCCATGGGCATCTTATCCAATTTCCTATAATAAGGAATATCGACATAGTCAAAATTTAAAAATCAGCTTGGTCAAAAAAGGGTCAATGAGCAAACAAACCTCTCTACATGTACAATTTTTTCCCGACAGAGTTGATTGATGTTATATGAACACAGATTCTGGTCCACGTTTTTACCCCCCTCCCACAAAACATAATTACTGGAGACTAATCATGAAAATGGAAATAAAAATAAGATTAACTAATTCATGAACTTAAAATCAAATATATTATTACCTTGGCGGCCCTTCCTACTTTGGCCTTCTCTTCTGCAGCTGTTATCCCACAAATGTGCTTCGTATCTTCCTGTCCATCTATGCCTACATAATTTTGGCTCACATTTTAAGCCAAGCTAAGGGTTAATTCTAATGGGGCCTTCAAACGTACACCACATATTCTATTAGGTGCCATGGAGAAAAATGATGTGTATTATACATGCAAGAAGATGTGTCAAGTTTAGAGAACAACGGTTGGAAACCCCGAATTGAGCTGGTGAAATGATATCGTCTCATATAAAAATTTAAATATAAAAAAAAGGTTTGTTTTGTTAGACCGTTATAAACGTTACTAAAATTAAAAAATTTTACCAACTGAATTAATTGACGTACAATTCTTACCGAGTAACACCCCGATAAATGGAAGTCCTCTGACCAAAGCTTTCGGCCGCTTTCTTACTATGATTGTTAGTATTATGAGCGGAGGATGATGGAACCGAAGCAAGAGGAACCACAGCAAGCTGTTGTTGTTGATGTGGGTTGGCAGTGGCACCATGGCTTATATTTTGTGCTTGATTTTGTTGGGTAGAAAACCCTCCTAAGAACCCCGCCGCCGACGACTCATAGACAACGCCGCCACCAGCGACGGTGACCGCCTCCGCCGTGGGAAAGAGACCTACTTGCAAAAGCCCACCGCTTCCGCCGCCAAGGAAGGATAACCCACCACTTGCACCACCTCCATTATCACCTCCCACGTCACCTTTTTATCATCAAAAATTAAAAAATTAAAAAAAACCCATATAATTTCAGCACATACTTTATCATTATTCATTATTTAAAAAAAAAAGGAAATTCTAGCTCATACTTCATTATTTTTCTTTAAAAAAAGAAAGAAATGAGAGAGAGAGAGGATTAAAGGGGCTAACCAGGAGAAGATTGAAGGGGTTGGAAGAGGCAGAGTTGTTGAGGAGGATGAGAAGTTTGAGGATTAAAAGTGGAGTTAGAGAGAGAGAAAGCAAGCCAACTATGATCTGTATCTGGGGAACCACCAGAAGAAGAATCCATGGATAATTTTTTTTTTTTCCTTCTTCCCAGAAAATAAAAAATCAAGATTTTTGTGGGGTTTTAGCGAGGGTGGATTTATATATATTCTGGGAGTCAATTTCTCTCTTGAGTTGAGGTTGAGGAGGGTTTCTGCCTTTATGGGGTTGTTCTTGTTTGAAAAATGAAAATTGTTTTCTTGGGAAATGAAAAGTTGAATTTGCAGAGAGAGAGAGAGAGAGAGAGAGAAGGGCAGAGGGTGAGGGTGAGGATGACAACACAGATATAGAGGCGGTGGAGAAGAGAGAGAGAGAGGGAGAGATGCAGGTTTTGTGTTTGTAATGCATACTATGCACGGTCATCGAGGTGTTTGTATTGTTTTTGCTTGTGTGCTTCTGGGTTTTTTTTTTTTTTTATCTCCTTCTCCGTCTCTCTTGTAATATTGTTCCAACACTTGGTTATCATCTACAGGCTATGCTCCAAGGTATTCTTTTTCTGGTCAAATTTTGGTTTTAATTTCTTTAATTAATCTAATCTACTTTCCAACTCTCCTATCATCTTCATTGTTATAATTAGTAACTGCTAGGACGATAATACTCCTATGATTCATCCTACATTAGCCCTGAGGATAATTTTGCTCCTATACGGATGTCATTCACATTTTTTAATGTATTTCTTCATTTTTCTAACTTTTTATTTTGATTGAAGGTAAGGAGACTTTCCATTTTAATTGATGTCATTTCATAATTTAAACAATCCTTTTATAAAGGGTTTTTCCTAAATTATATTTATAGAAAATTTGAAGAAGATTCCAATAACGAACATCACCCCGTACATCTGTTGAATATAATGATTATTTATGCTTTGCTAACTAATTAGTTACATGATTATCTTGTCGAAAAATGCCAGTGAAAATGAAACTTTTATATAAATGAATATAAGTTTGAAAATCTTATATCAAAATTTGAATCTTTCATGGTGCTTGAATGTAACTGTGAATTGTTTGAATAAGTATTTTATGGTCACTTTCAATGTGTATATTAACAAACCTTGCCCAATCATCCTATGGATTTAATCCCATTTTTTATTATCGTTGCTTCAGCTATCAAAATTGATATTACTCTAAGGTTAAATGTTGCTGCATGAATGAGTCTTTCTGCCCAATTGTGAATAAGGAAGCTTCATGTTGCTCATTGTGATGTTTTGGATTCATCATGTTTAAAATTGAGTTTGGTGAATCTTCCTCGTGGCTTTCTCCATATTACCCAGTTAGTCACCTTAATTATGGGTTTGTGGCGAGGATTTTGGCTTCAATGGCTTGTTTCATTACAAAACACCATGTTGCTTCTAGTTTTCCATATGCTTCAAAATAAAGTATTACTCTATCCACTTTAACTGATGATTGAGAAACTCTAAAACTGAATATCATACCATTGTGTGGATCATACTAGATATTAGTGTTAATCTAATTGTGGGCACGAGCTAATCCCCAGATACACTGAGAAAGGTTACAGCATAAAAAAGGTGATTAATATCATCTACCCCCATTTGATAGGACAAAGCGGATAAATATGCATCCCCCTCTTCAAAAGAGTGTCTTTGGTATGAAGGGACTCATGACATAGCTGCCATATAAAATTTTTTAACTTGGGCATAATATGTGAGTTCGAAATCCATTTATACTCCCATGAGGGTGGGTTCATCAAGTTCAACCCTTCTGCCGCATAGGTTGCTATTTTGGTGGTAAATTCACCATTTTCTAAAGTAAGGAGTGGAAAGACGTTAAAAATAGGGTGCTTACTTCACTTTAGTTTTATTTGAAAAAAATTTAAAATAGATAGAGCAAGTGGAAGAAAACACTTTTGTCCTTTTAATCACTAGTACCTCAATTTTTATTGATCCCTAAACTACGATGAATAAGGAGCATAACATCCTTATAAGGCCTTTAAAAAAAATTGCAATAAGTATTTATTATTAACATTTAGATTAACAATTTTTTTTATATTTTTAATTTACAATTCAATTACGATCAACACTTAATACGTACCACTCATCAATTTCAATCAGCATTGACATCAGCATCGATGTGCAGTTATCATCACTAATTAAGTAAAACTTACTTATAATAAGTTAAAAAGAACACCCATAATAATTATTTAGCGTCGTCATTGAACTTCATTTTTGTTACTCCAAATCCAAATAAGATGAAAATTAATTACGCTCCCCCCTTCCTTCCACTGTACTACCTTCTCTTCCCATGTTATGATTATAATAAAGCAAAGAGAACAATTTTAATACACCAATCCTTATGTCGCAATCCCATTATATGACAATTTATGAACTAAGGATGTCTCTACGTCCCAAAAACTCAACCCATAACGCCAACATAGTGCCTTCCCTTGCCGGATATGCCTCCATCTTTAATTTCTGCTGCCCCCACCCCTTCCAGGACCTTTCACTCACTCGATCAATCCATATCTCTTCCTATGTTTCCCTCTGTATATGATAAAGAACCAAAATATATGCCAACTCAATATTCATCAATAAACAACTAAAATGTTGGTTTAGAAACAACTGAAATGTTCATTTATACTAATTAGATTGTTCTTCAACTTAACACCTGTGAATAAAAGCAATAAAACCATATATAATGCTCATCTCCATACTCAATAAACAATTATACAAATATCAAATAATTATCTGACCATCTAAATCTTATGCAAATGCTTAACCAGCTCGCAAATGTTTATTTAATGTGTTATTTTGTTTTTGAATATTGGTTATACTTATATGTCTTCTATTTTGTAATCTTTGCTCAAGAACCATCTTAGCTAAAAGCCTAAATTGATGCCTAAAGGTTGAAGAATAGATGTATAATCTAGCACGTCCCCTCATGTGAATGTCCTTTGGCCTTGAAGCGTGGATGCTACAAAAACTCCCCCTACCTTGCACAATAAACCAATATGGGAGCTGTTGACATTCGAACTCGATACCTTTAGCTCAAAAATATTCTAATACCATGTTCAAAAATCAACTCAGCCAAAAGTTTTCGCTATGGTTGAAAGCCTAAGAATATGTTTACAATCTTAACTAAACTTTGAGCCTTTTCTTTTCGTTCGGAAAGAATGCGAATGGAATAGAAAGAAATAGAGAGGATAGGGAAGGAATGCCAAATGTGGGAAACGAATGATATTTTTTTAAAAGGATTGGAAAGGAATGATGTGAAATGGTGAGGAAAAGGAAAATCTTTTTTACATGGAGTGAAAAGAATGGAAAAGAATGAAGAGGAATGGTATCAGATAGGAAGGATTTGATAAGAAATAAAAAAGAATGAGTTGTTTTTTAAATGAGTAATTAATAGAAATAGTAGGAAATAATAGGACTTAAAAATGAAAAATCTATCATTTATCCATGAAAAGAACATATCGTTCCTTAGCCTTCTAGGCTTTATTTGGGTTCCAAATTCAATGAAATTAATGCTCATATTCATGTAGGGTGTCCTTTTCGTAATTGAAGCTTGGTAATTGCCTATTAATGGTAATATTGTTTAGGAGCTTCATTCATCGGGTCATCAGCTAGTGGCTACCCTACAAGTGCTTGGCAATAGTAGGGACGTGGGGCGTATCAAAACTCCAGGGGCAGCGGTTTCGGGTCTTTTTTTAAATTAGGGGTGATTTCAGTTGAGAGAATTTTATATATACATATATATATATATATACATATATATATATATATCTATATATATTGGTCGTAGATCCTCTATTTTATTAGAATAGAGTTATTATTAATCCAATAAGGGGTAACACTATTTTTCATCATAAATTTTCTCCATTTATAAGATTCCAATTCCAGAAGTTTCAAACCATATGAACCAACCTGTATCGATAATTGAAAGAATTATATACATACATATGATAAAAACATAAAATTATTTAGATGAATTTTAAAATAAAATAAAATAGCCGATGAGGGTTGAGATATAAATATCTTAAGGTACAACAATAGGAGGTTTTGTTCCTTCTCAAAAAAGAAAAAGGAAAAAAAAACAATCGAAGTTTTTGAGCACTCAACTCTATGGCTTTATGCGCAGGACGCTTATAATTTCAAAATATGTCATTTTTATTAAAAAAAAAAAGTATGTCATTAATGTATATGTCTATTGAGTTGAATAGTATAATGAAAATGTCTTCACTTCACTAATTAATACTGCGTGTGATCATGAATAGATGAGACCACGTTGATATATATTTGATCTTTTTTAATATGTCTGCTGATTGCTAAATAACAAAATGGGTGTGTCATTGTAAATTTTTTTTTAAAAAAATAATCTTGTGGAAACTGTCTTACGATGACTTATATCGTGAGACGTCTTATATATTTATTAGCCACAACATTTATACCTGGTCTCATGATAAATCATTGGAGACCGTCTCATATGAGAAATTGTGTTTTTAAATTGTAACAAGCTAATGAAGTATGGTACAAATATCTGGTTCAAGTGCCTTTCATTTCTTTTATTGTGAAATAATAGATTATTGATATATTTAAAATTTAGAATAAACTAATATTACAAGGCTCCTGGTTGTGTACATTTATGTATGATCTCAAGATAAAGAGACCCTAAAGTCCTCATAGACAGCCTATACGAGGCTTGATTTTAAAAAACAATGTTCTTAGGATTCTAAAATGGTAGGGGCCTTATCTAAATTAATCACTGTTTATATGAGGGTTTCAAGTCAAGAATGCTTTAATAGTTCATGTAAAAGGCGGACTCGAGCATGATTGTATTAGGACAAACTTAGGTGTTGTTTGTTGAATCATACTGGCTTTTTTATTGACTCCTATTAATGCATTGTTCGAGTATAAAATCAATTTTTGGACCTTCAACTATTAATTTAAATTTTTGATTTTGATTATTTTTTAACATAATATCAAAGCATTTTCAAGCAAGAGGTCTCAAGTTCGAATCTCAACAGTCTCTATATTGATTTATTGCATAAAGTAGGGGAACCTTTGCAACTTTCATGCTTCAAGCCCCAAGGGCTTTTATGTGAGAGGGTGTGCTATAGTATAAAACCAATTCCTGAGTCTTCAACCATAAGTTATAATGACTGACTGTTTAATACTTCTATCATAGTTGGTCATATTTCACTATTTAGACTTGCGTAAGAGGTTCTAGATTACTCATAAATAAAATAGAAAAAAGAAAATCTCCTAGACCCGACTTTGAGATGTAATCTAGCTACTCAACAAATTAAATATATAAATAACTTGTAGGAAATATCATAATCTTTAGTTTTAGTAATAACCACTACAACGTGAAATAATTAGTTTTAGTAATAAGCGAACGGGTGAGGTGGGAGATTAGAGATTTGAACTTATTTAAATGACGCTAAGTTTGATCCTACAACTTCAATGGAGATTGCTTCATAATTGAAGTTTTAGAGGTGGGCAAGAACTTGTAGAAATAACCATAATTAGTTCCTTAATTAAAGGGACTAAATATT
>JACYFF010002017.1:54949627-54972028 GCA_017589665.1 Selenicereus undatus
TTGATAAATTGGAAAAGGATTTGATGCAAACGGAAGAAGTGACGATCACAACATATGAGCGTCGATTGCAGTGATTAACACTTGTATAAAATTCTAACGTTTTAAAGGCAAATTCCCATAAATAATACAAAATTAATTAGGCAAGAATTAATCAAGTATTGGAAAGGAGGTTAAGCGGATTCGAGGAAACTCAAATATTGCATCTAAAAAGAAAATAGTCGATAAACTTTTGCCTTATATGTAAAATGTAATAGATAAGATTCTCTTTAACCATCGCCCCAAGGGCGACATTTAGCAAAACCGTTTAGCCAATTATATCTTGTATAGCTGGATTTATCTTTGACTGGCCTAATAAAAGGAGGATGGTGAGCGAGAAGCACCGTGAGAAATTCTCTCCCGAGTCTCCAACTTTTCTCATGGTATCAGAGCTTGTTTGACAAACAAGTCTTCTTTGCAAACTCCGTGAAACCAAAACAAAATCATGGGTGACAATCAAGAACAACCAAGATCAAGGAAAAGAGAACAAAGATGAGAAACACAACATCAACCTAGACCCAACAGATCCTCAATCTCCTTACTACTTGTGTAGTTCGGATAGCCCAGCAATATCGTAAGTCCCGTAAGTCTACATGGGAACAATTGTGCAAATTGGAGCCGAGTAACCATTAATGCCTTAAGATCAAAGAACAAACTTGGATTTGTTGATGGAGGCATATCAAAACCACAAAATCTCTCGCTAGAAGTTCATGCCTGGGAGAGATGTAATTCGATGGTCATAGCATGACTGTATAACATCATTGACAAAACCATTCCTGGCTCTGTTGCCTGTGCTGAGACAGCCAGGCAGATTTGGATTGATCTGGAAGAACGATATTCGCAAGGAAACGTAATCAGAATCCACCAACTCAAGAGGGAACTGACCTTGAAGACCCATGGGAAACACAGTGTGGCTGAGTACTTCACTAAAGTTCTGTGGGATGAATTAGAAAATTATCAGGTCATAAGAAGCTGTACCTGCGGTGCTGGGAAGGACATGAGCAGACGATTACAAGAGGAGAAGATACATCAATTTCTCATGGGCTTGGTTTCAGATGTCTACGGCACAGTACGATCCAACATCCTCTCTCTAGAGTCGCTCCCCAATTTAAATAAGGTCTATGCCTTCGTCATTCACGAGGAACGACAACAGGGCATGGCGAAAGGAATGGAAGGCCGTGACATGGCAAAAGGTGCTGTATTCAAAGCCACGGCAAATGTAAACTAGGGCGACTAGAACGATAATCAACCAAAAACGCAGGGAGACCAAGGTGTAGCTATTGTCACAAGCTTGGTCACGAGAAAGAATAGTGCTTCAAATTGGTGGGTTATCCACCAAATTGGGGAAATCGAAGAGGTATTCGGACAACCCAAGGAAGAGAAAGAGGAAATTTGAAGCTTTGGGCCAACGAGGATGGAGGTCGTGATGAAGGACAGAGCAGCGCCATGAACAAACCAAAAGCTGGTGAAGCGTTTTTGGCTACTGGGAAGTTGCGTGAGGAAGGAGAGGTGCATGAAGGTCACGCCTGGTTTGGTGGATTTTCTACAACCCAATTAGAAGAACTTTATGCTTATTTTAACGAGATAGAGACCCAGGAACGCATGACTGGTAAGAGTCTTTCAGCGACCTCGACACAGTGGGTCCTTGACAGTGGGGCCTGTCACTATATGACCAATAATATTCATTTAATTTGAAATGTGGTTAAGTTGCCCGAGTCTATTTTTATCACTACTACTAATGATGTGACGGTAATGGTTAAAAAGGCTGGGATAGTGGTTGTTTCTCAGGAGATTGTTTTGAGCAATGTTTTATATTCACCTGAATTTTCTTGCAACCTTACATCCGTTTGGCAGCAGACCAAAGATGTCAAATGTTAAGTCAATTATGGCGAACATTGTTGCGTTATACAGGACCGTACGTTGAAGAGGTTGATTGGAGCGAGTGACTTGAAAAATGGGGTCTATTGGCTAAGGAACAGCATGGAAGGAACAAGCTTTATGGCGGTTCATAAGGAAGGAGCAGTGCTTTGGCATCAGCGACTTGGGCATCCTTCGTATGGTAGCCTATCCACCTTATCTAGTCTATATGGTTTTGAGTTGAATAAAATTGCTGCGATGTATGTCATAGAGCTAAGCAAACTAGACACAGTTTTTCTCTCAGTTATTCTAAAGTTGTTCAACCTTTTGAGCTTATACATTGTGACTTGTGGGGACGTTATCATACCCCTTCATACTCTAGATGTCATTATTTTTTATGCATTGTAGATGACCCTAGTAGAGCTATGTGGGTTTTTCTCTTGATAGATAAAGGTGAGACATACAAATGTCTAGTCAATTTTTGTTTCATGGTAAACACTCAATTTGGTGTTCAAATTCAGAGGGTTTAGAGTGATAATGGTGCTAAACTTACTAATAGGCCATTCCGGGAATTTTTTCTAAAAAAGGCATTCTACATGAGACTTCTTGCGTGGATACTCCACAATAAAATGGACGAGTTAAGCGTAAAAACGAACATATACTTAATGTAGCCCGTGCACTAAGATTCCATGTTGACATTCCCATCAAATTTTGGGGTGAAGGCATTCTCACTGCCGCGTATCTTATAAACCGAACACCTACAAAGTTTTTGGCGTCTAAAAGTCCATATGAAATGCTCTTTGGTGTTAAACCAGCCTATGAGCATCTGCGGGTATTTGGATCCTTGTGTTATGCTCACCATCACTCTAAGGGACGTGATAAGTATGATGAACAGGCCCATAAATGTATGTTCTTAGGCTATCCACATGGTCAAAAGGGCTGGAAAGTCTATGATCTTGAGACCAACCAGATTTATGTATCTCGTGACGTGGTGTTTTATGAACATATTTTTCCATGGGTCAACGGATGGAATAGCTCTACATCTGCAATTGATACACATAATTTCTACAAATAGCCAATGGCCCATAAAAACACTATGCCTTACCTTGTCCAACACTCAGCCCATCCACATGACCCAAATGTCTCACAACAGGCGCTCGAGTCTGGACCCCGTGACTTGCCCCCGCCTAGTTCTAGTGCAAACTCTCTGCAAGTCTGCGGGCCTGACCAGACAAGCCCAACAGTATTTGGGCCTAGCTCCTCCAACGATTCATCACCAGACGCCACACCAGCCTACTCCAAAGCATGGGACATGCTATCTGAACCTTTTCCGCCAACCCAATCTGCAAACCCCGTGTCCAGCTCAAATTGTGATCCGCAACCCATGACTTCTGGACAGGGGGAGGTTTTTTCCACCCAATTTGCATCTGTCCCTACGCGTAGTAGATGCTGGCCTTCACATCTCAAGGATCTTGTTTGTCATGTTGTTGCCTCTCAAGACCCCATTACAACACCTTTCCACACCGCCTCTTCAGGTACACCTAATCCTATTTCATAGTTTGTCTCTTATAATAATTTCTCTAATTCTCATCGAGCTTTCTTAGCAGCCATTACTTCACATGATGAGCCTAAAAGTTTCCAACAAGCGGCTAGTCAATCCCAATGGTGTGATGCAATGACCAAGGAGATATGGGCATTAGAAGATAATAAGACATGGGAGTTTGCTACCCTGCGTCATGGAAAAACAGTTCTTGGGTGTAAATGGATCTACAAGATTAAATATAATATGGATGGATCTATTGAAAGGTACAGAGCTCAGCTCGTAGTCCTGGGAAATCATCAGGTGGAAGGCATTGACTACAATGAAACCTTTGCACTTGTGGCACACATGGTTACGGTTCATTGCATTCTTACCAAAGCAATTTCAAAAGGTTGGGGTTTACATCAAATGGATGTCCATAATGCTTTCCTCCATGGTGATCTAAATGAGGATATCTATATGAAACCACCGCTTGGTTTTTCCCCACCATCTCCTCACTTGGTATGCAAATTAAAGAGGTCTCTTTATGGGCTTCGGCAAGCTCCGCAACAATGGTACTTTAAGCTTGGCAAAGCTTTACAGGAATACGGATTCAAATAGTCCCCTATGGACTATTCGTTATTTACTTACCATCAAGGTAGACTGTTTCTTGCTCTTCTTGTTTGTATGAATGATTTGGTATTGACAGGGAATAGTTCATCTCATTGTAAAGCCTTGAAAGTTTACTTGAATGATCGCTTCAAGTTGAAAGATCTAGGTTCTTCAAAATATTTCCTCAGTATTGAAATTGCTCGGTCTTTGAAGGGTTTATTTTTGTGTTAGTGGAAATACGCTTTAGACATACTGACGAAACGGGTTTGCTAGGGGCTAAGCCCTCTTTATTTCTTATGGAACAAAAACTCTGACTCTCAGCTGATTCCGATGCTCCCTTATTCGATCTGTCTCAATATTGGCGTCTAATTGGACGCCTTATTTATCTCGCTATTACTCGTCCGAATATTACCTATTCTATTTATGTGCTCGGTCAGTTCATGCAAGATCCATGTGAACGTCACCGGGACACTGCTGTTCTTGTGCTATGGTATTTGAAAACTAACCTGGGACAAGGTATCTTATTATCTCGTACCACTAATTTCGACTTACAAGTCTACTGTGACTCAGATTGGGGCAGTTGTCCCATGTCATGGCGCTTTGTCACTGGATACTTGGAGATTTAAGAAGCAATATATGGTTTCTTGGTCATCAGCTGAGGCAGTGTATCGTGCTATGGCCAATGCTACTAGCGAGGTTGTCTGGTTGCGTAACTTGATGACAACTCTTGGTTTTTTTATTCCTCCTGCTACTCTACACTGTGACAACCAGGCTGCCTTACATATAGCCACCAATCCCGTCTTTCATAAACGTACCAAGCATATCGAGGTGGATTGTCATTTTGTTTGAAAACAACTCGTTGCTGGTACTATTGTCACTTGTTATACTCCTACTACGGAGCAACTTGCTGATATCTTCACGAAGGCACTCGGTCAATGGTAATTTTGTTATCTCCTTGGCAAGTTGGGTGTTACGCATCTACACACTACAACTTGAGGGGAAGTATTGGACACATAATATTATGAAAATATATTGTAAACAATTGTTGTATTATTCTAGTATTATTCTACTTCTACTTTCCGTAGTTTGTATATACATAGGAGTCTATTTTACCCAACTACATCTTGTACTGTGGGATGTATCCTTGACTGACCTAATAAAAGGAGGATGGTGAGGGAGAAGCACTATGAGAAATTCTCTCCCAAGTCTCCAACTTTTCTTAGAAGACATAAGATCAGATTCTATATATATCTTTTTCACATTGTAAGGTGTTATGTGTGAATGCAACTTAGATCATTTGGACTTGGGTTCTTGTAGTCTTATAGGTTGCAATCACATGTTTAATTTGATATTGATGCGTGCCTTCGATTACATGACCAAAAGCCATGATACATTTTTTCATGCAGTTGTAACTTTTTTTAGTGCATGGGAAGAATCTAATAGGATAAGGATACTTACATAATTTTATTGTAACTATATCATCTCTATATACCAGCGCCAAACTCCTAGTTTGGGTGAGCTATTCCATCACAAAACTCTTCACATGGTATTAAGAGCCTATCAGTCTCAATTTTTTTTCCCCTTGCCCTAGCTTCTGCCAAAACCCTAGTCTTCCTCTTTCTTCTTCTATACATCACCGTATTTGCACCACCGTGATGGCCACCACTGGCGTTGACACTCCTCTAGTCTCCTCCGTCACAGATCCTGCCTTTTCGTACTCTATGGATGCTACCCATCACTTCTCAGTTGTCTTCTTCAGGAGGTGGGCCAGGTTTGTTCTCCTCGGGGCAATGGGTTCCTCCGCCACCTCTACCGTCTTTCATGGCTCCAAACCTCACTTATTTCCCTTCATGTGGGAACCAACTCAGTCACACCCCTGGTCTGCACCTTCTTATTCATGTGTTCGAGCATCCTTTGTTGTGCCTTCTTCTATTGTCTCTAATTTAGCTTTCATGCCTGGGTTTCTGAGCACACGCCCTGCTGATCCAAATACTTTCTTGATCCTATAATTCGATCATGGTCTCCTTGTCGTCTCACCAATGATCTCGATCGCCAATGTCACCAATTTTATCACTATCCCTCTTAACAAAGGTGAAATCTTTTTGACTTGGAAGACATAGTTTATCTTCTTCCTCGTTATGCATCAGCTTTATGGGTTCCTCAATGGTAGTATCTTGCAACCACCTCCTTAAGTTCCTTTTAATGGATAACAACCTAATCCAGCCTATCAGTTGAACTAATATGTGTCTAGATGTTTGCAACAATCTCCAAAAATCATGTTATGGAGGAACGTGATCATATACATTGTCTACCAATTTGGCATTGTCTTGAGTCTCTGTTCAGTACTGCTAGTCTCACTAGTGCTTTAGATTTAAAGCGTATGCTTTCGAATCTTGATAAGCCTGAGTTGCAACACATGGATGACTACTTGCACTTGACTAAGTCTAGTATTTATTCTTTAGCGACCATTAAGTCTCCAGTTTTTGATTTGCAGTTGATTCAGTACACTCCCAATGGTCTTGGATCGTATTATGACAATTTTGTTGATCATGTATCTTTCCTACCTGGTGGTATCACCTTTGATGAGGTTCGTACACATTTATTATTCCATGAGCATTGTGTGAATTATGTTCGCATTTGTGAACATAGCACTGTGACTTATCAAGCGTTTGTGGCCACCACTAATGGGCCGAGTTTTACTATCACCAACTCGGCTCAGTCAGATCAGAATACGTTCCAAAGGGTGAAACAACAAGGGTCAGAATTGTGGGTGTAAAAACAATCGTAATAAGAAGGGTCAGAACAACAACAACAACAACAGTCAGAATTCCAACTCATCTACTCAATCGGCTAGTTCTTCTAGGAGTGTGCCTACAGGTTCTATTTATTGCATTTTAGTTGTTTCGTCGTCTGACATTTTTTGTACCTCTGTTTCTGCTACTAATTCTTCACTTCCAGGTAATGGATCATTTGAGGGGTTGTTAGGGTCTGCTCCTAATGTAATTTGTCAGATTCATCACTCTTTTGGGCATTATGCTATCTCTTGCCCTATAAGATATCAACCTAAACACAGTTCCTCTGTACTTACTCTAGCTACTTTTTTTTGGTCTATTTAAGCTGTTGAAAGCCTTTGGTATCTAGATTCAGCTGCGGTTTCTCACATAAGATATTTTATCTTCTAAGACTCCTTATACTAGTTCTGATAAAGTTGAAGTAGAGAATAGTTCTTTACTACCTGTTGCTAACATTGGTTAATTGACCATTAAAACTCACACAAAGCCATTGTCTCTTACTTCTGTTCTTCATGTCCCTTAGCTGAAGTGTAAAATTTTATCAACTGGGCATCGGTGTAGGGATAATGATTGTTCTATCGAATTTAATGGTTCTTGTTTTTCTGTAAAGGATAACACCATCGGTGATGTCCTATTGCCAGCCCCTAGTACTGGCATCCTCTACCTTGTTTCTCTCAATCCAGGATATGAGTCAACCTCTACTTTTCTTGCTTTCGATTCATCAGGAGATAATAGGCGGCTTGGTCATTGTGGAGCTAAAGTTTTAGATATACTTAGGAAAAATAAACTTGTTTCACGTTTAGTTTTTCATGATAATTGTGTTTCTTATCGACTAGTGAATCTCATCGTCTTTCTTTTCAATTAAGAGAACACAGTTCTTTTTCTCCATTACGGTTAATACATTCTACTATATGTCAATATCCCATTGTTTCTCATATAGGCTTTCGATATTATGTAATTTTTGTAGATGATTATTGTCGTTTTACTTGGTTCTATCTTATAGAGCGGAAAAATGAGGTTTATACAATTTTTGCAAATTTCAAAACCATGGTTGGAAAACAATTTGGTCAATTCATTAAAAATTTTAAAATTGATGAAGGGGGTGAATTTGATAACTCACTGCAAGACTTGTTTCTTCAAACTGGGATTCTTTTTCAAAAATCTTTTTGTGACATACAGGCTTAGAACGGTGTAGCAAAACGTAAGTAATGTCATGTTATTAAGATGGTTGGTGGTTTTCTTATTCAGTGTCTCTTACCATCAAAATTTTTATTTTGATGTTACATACACTACTATTTTTACTATTAATAGGCTTCCTACTACTATTATTGGCTCTGAAATTCTATTTCGAGAACTTTTTGGGAAACTGCCTAATTACAGTTTTATGAGAATATTTGGTCGCACTTGTTTTTCAATTTTCTCTACTTTCTTAAAAAACAAATTGCAACCTCATTCTCTTCAATGTGTTTTTCTTTGGTATACCGCTTAATACAAAGGCTGCAAATGCCTTGAGCCTAAATCAGGAAAGTTTTTACAAGTCGACATTTTTAATTTCATGAAAATATTTTTCTATATCATTTTCTAAAACATGCAGCTCCCATTAACCCTATTGCTCATGATAATCTTGTAAGTGATACTTTATCTCTCACTTCCACCTCGCAATCTTTCACCTTGTGTGGGTCTAGTTTAGGATGCTACAGTGGGTTCCGGTAGGTTCACATCCTCTAGCAAGTGGGGTCGTCTCTTCCGTATGTGGTCATCTCCTTCTCTTGGGTCTCCTACTAGTCTGTCCATAACTAGCCTGCCCTCCCCAGCCTCTCCTGACCTACTACCTTCCTCGCTATCCCCATCTTAATTAGTAGCCACATCCCCTCTCCACCTCGGTTAGACTCTTGCAAGGTCCCAAAAACTGATTCTTTTTCCCTTGGGTATTCTTCTATCCCTCCATGTGCTCCTTCATCTAGTTCTACTCATTCCAATGTCCATCCTATGCAGACCCGATCCAAGCATGGTATCACCAAGCCTAAACACCTACTCTCTCTATCCTCTTTTTGTTCTAAAACTGAACCCGCATGCTTTAAATAGGCTTCTCATAAATTTCAATGGAAGAGGCTATGACCAATGAGTTTTGTTGGATTTTTGAAGAAAGAAAGACTGAAAACAAGGATCTTAGTTTTAGGCAAGTGTATTTCTAGAATAGGGTTGTAAAGAATGTAATTCATATTTCTTCCATCCTGGGCCTTAAAATTTAAATAGCTAAAAAACTAAAGTGAAAATAGGATCACAAGCTAGAAATCTAGCCGTATCTCAACAGAATAACAACCTAACAAATCAGAAACAAAAATAACAATATCCTAGGAAACAGGAATAACTAATAACTCTCTGGAAACTAGGAGTACAACTCTAGATTTACTGAAAAACAAATCTGAACCAATCAGCATATTGTATTCCTAAAGCAAATATCCAACACTCCTCCTTGCTTTAGGAACTGCAAACTCCAACTTTCTGCCTTAGATGCTCGAACTTGGCAATTGGAAGTGGTTCTGTGAACAGATAAGCCAACTTATCTTTAGACTTGCAATGAAGGAAAGTTACTTCTCTCTTTTTTTGCACCACCCTCACAAAGAAGAGCCTGATGTTGAAATGCTTAGTTTTCCCATTGAAAACAGGATTTTTCGAAAATGAAATTGCAGCTTGGTTATCCATAAATACTGGAGTGGCTTCAAGCTATTTCATATGCAAGTCACCCAATATTTTTCTCATCCACAACACTTGATTTACTGTTGCTATTACAGCCACAAACTCTGGCTCTGCAGTGTACTATGTCACAAAGTCTTACTTCTTTGTACACCATGAGAAGATCCCTGAACCAAAGCTAAAACTGTATCCTAAAGTACTCCTCATGTGATCCATGTCTCCACTCCAATCACAATTCGAAAATCCAGAAAACTTGAGGTTTTGACGTTGTTCAAACTTGACTCCATAATCAACAGTACCTTTGATATACCTCAATATTCTTTTTGCTGCTTTTAAATGCATTTCACTAGCACAATGCATGAATCGGGACAATAGACTTACAGCAAATTGAATATCTGGTCTTGTTACGGTAAGATACATTAAGCAACCAATCAAACTTCTAAAGTATCCTTCATCAACGTGATTGGTACCATCTTCCTTACACAACTTTTCTTTCAGACTCATTGGCGTGCTCATCGCTTGGCACTCATCCATCTGAAACTTCTTTAGGATCTCCCTTGCGTACTTCTTATGACATATAAAGACATCATGTTGGTTTTGCTTTGCCTTCATTCTAAGAAAGTATGCCATAAAGGCAAGATTAGTCATCTCAAACACTTGCGTCATGAGCTCCTCAACCAGATGCGCATTGTTTTCTGTCACTAATAGATCACCAACATAAAGAGAAATTATGAGAATATCATTTCCCTCATTCTTAACATAAAGAGTGGCCTCTGATAAGCTTCTTTCAAATCCCAAACTTAATAGATGATCATTGATCTTGTTGTACCGGGCTCTAGGTGGCTGTTTTAAGCTATAGAGAGCCTTTTTTAGCTGGTAGACTTTATTTTCCTCACCTTGCACTGTGAAACCATCTGGTTGTTCCACAGATATCTCCTCCTCGAGGACATCATTCCAAAAAGCATATTTGACATCTAAGGTGGAAAATTTTTCAACCTTTTTATGCTACTACAACAAGTAATAATCTGATTGTCTCTAACCTTGCAACAAGAGAAAAAGTGTTAGAGTAATCAACACCAAAAATCTAAGTATACCCCATAACAAGCCTAACCTTATATTTATTAATAGAGCCATCTACATTAAGCTTCGTTCCGAACACCCATTTTACTCAAATGATTTTTCTGCCTTGAGGTTTGTCAACGAGTATCTAGGTTTTATTTTTCTTAATCATTGACATCTCCTCCTCGATTGCATTTCTCCACTTCTGGTCCTGAAGGGCTTTTTTAGGTTTAGCAGGTACACAAATGGCTACATTGCATCTTTGATAGATTTCTAAGAGTAGCCTTCTTCCTCTAACTGGAGGATCATCTTCTAGTTCATTCATCCATTCCTCAGCTTGTCGTTGCTCTTCCTCTTCCAGGGGGTTGTTCACTTCTTGCAAGATCCCACTAATTCTCTGAGAATTGTTCCAATCCCATTGCTCATCTTCACATAAGTGGACATCTCTTATAATTGTCATCTTCCCTGATTAAGGATGATATACTCTATAGGCTTTAGAGACTGTGCTATAGCCCACAAAGATGCCTGGAATTGCCTTTTTGTCAAGCTTGTCACGTTTGACTTGTGGGACGTGAACAAAACACAAGCAGCTAAACACTTTAAGAAAGCTTAGTGTCGGTTTATAACCATACCATGCCTCAAATGGAGTTTTGTCTTCCAAAACTTTGGTTGGAAGTTGATTTTGTAGAAAAATAGCAATGTTGGTTGCTTCTGCCCAGAAGGTTTTTGGCAACTCCTTTTCATGCAACATACATCTGGCCATCTCAATAAATGATCTATTTCTCCTTTCACTTACTCCATTTTGTTGTGGAGTTTAGGAGGCTGTAAGTTGATGTTCAATGCCTGCCTCTTCGTAAAATAAATTAAATTCTGCTAAGGTGTATTCCTTTCTATTACCGGTTCCTTAGAACTTGAATTTTGCATCCACTTTGGTTTTCCATCATGTTCTTGAACTTCCAAAACACACAAGCAACCTATAACTTGAACTTTAAGAAAAAAATCCAGCACATTCTTATAAAATCATCAACGAAAAGGATGTAGTAGAGGCTACCTTGTAATGATAGAGTTCTTTGAGGTCCTCCTACATGGCTATGTACTAGATGTAGCTTTTGTGAAGACCTCTAGGTTGTTTTAGGAAATGACTTCCTATGCAATTTTCCAAATTGACACGCATTGCAGTTTGGTAAATAATCAGCAAGACTCGATAAGCCTTTCATCATATCCTTCTTATTCAATTTTAGCATTCTTTGAAGCTAATGACCCAACCTCTAATGCCAGATTTCAGTCACATCAGCTTGGCAAGATAAGCTACATATTCAGACACTGTTGGATCAAATGAAAAGCTTTTATCTCTCTGTTTTACCCGAAAAGTCTCATTTCTGGTAGCATCATAGAAGTAGCAATACCAGTTTTTAAAGAAAACCATAAATCCTTTTCCAAGTAACTGGCCTATACTCCACAAATTCTGATTAATTTCAGGTACATAAAGAACATCTGAAATTGTTTTTGTACCTGAATTTGTTGTAATTGTTACAATCCCTTTTCATTTTGCTGAGATATACCTGCCATATCCAACTTTGATCTTTTTGGCTTTTGTAGGCTTCAACTCAAAGAGAGTTCCATCATAGGTCATGTGGTTTGTGCAACCACCCTCAATCAACCAAAATTATGAGGTGGCGGTCTTGCTTGGAACACACTTTGCCATGAAAATATGACGATCATCTTCATGAGCAATCTGACCTACATTTGCTTCCTGATCCTGAAATTTATTGCCGCAAATGATAGCTTTATGTCCAAGCCGATTGCACTTGCTGCACTTTGCATCTGGTCTGCTCCAACATTTAAATGGTGGATGTCCTTTTTTTGCCGTAATGCCGACATGGTGGGGAATTTTTCTTTAGGTTTTTACCCTTGCTTTGGGCCTGGTTACTTGTAGAACTATCACTGCTTGATGCCTGATTTGTTTTGAAACTTTTCTTTCCTTTTCCTGCACCTTGGTGCTTAACGGGCCAGGCTCCTTCTATGACACCATTTTGTCTCATAAGCCTTCATTGGTCTTGAGCTTGCAAGGCATGTAATAACTCTGCCAAAGTGATCTTGGAGAGATCCTTTGTGTTCTCCGAGGCACTTATCGAAGCTTCATAACATTCAGACACAGTTACAAGAATTTTTTCAGCAATTCGAGAATCAGTAAATGTAGTGCCCAATAGCCTTACCCTGTTGGCAATGCTTAGCAATTTGTCTAAGTATTCGTTGATGGTCTCAAACATTTTCATGTTTTGCATTTCGAATTCCCTTATCAAATTCAGCACTTGCATGCCTCAAATCCTGTCATCTACAACGTATTCATCTTTGAGATAATCCCGAACATCTTTTGCTGTTTTAAGAGACATAACTCTTTTGAAGATAGTTGTTGACACAACAACAAATAGACACACTTTCGCCTTTGACTTCTTGGTTCCTTTCTCCTAGTTGCTTTTGATCTGGGCCATGCTGGGATTGTCCGGCAGTGAAGGAATTTCATAATTCTCTTCCATAGCTTCCCAAAGATCTAAAGCCTCCAGGTATATCTCCATTCTCATTGCCCAAAGCTGGTAATTTTCTCCATCAAAAATTGGTGGAGCTATTGATGAAACATTGGCTTCAACATTCATCTTTCTCTCTGTTTTTTTTTTCCTCTTTTCACATGTCTCTTTAGGAGAGGCTCTGATACCACGCTGTTGGATTTTAGAAGGAAGAAAGACTAAAAACAAGGATTTTAGTTTTAGGCAAGTGTATTTCTAGAATAGGGTTGTAAAGCATGGAATTCATCTTTCTTCCATCCTGAGCCTTACAATTCAAATAGCTAAAAAACTAAAGTGAAAACATGATCATGGGCCAGAAATCTAGCTGTATCTCAATAGAATAACAACCTAACAAATTAGAAATAAAATTAACAATATCCTAGGAAACGGGAACTTAACTAATAACTCCACAGAAATTAGGAGCACAACTCTAGATTTACTAAAAAACAAATTTGAACCAATCAACATGTTGCATTCCTGAAGCAAATATCCAACAAGTTAATGCATTAATGGCTAATGATACATGGAAATAGTCCCTTACAAGACTGCACAGAACTTAGTCACAAGTAAGTGGGTTTATAGGATAAAATACAAGTCTGATGGTGGCATTGGCCAGTACAAAGCTTGTCTGGTTGTTGCAAGTAATTATCCGTAGGCAGATATTAATTTTTTATGAAAATTTTTTACCTATTGTTCATCGTACTACTATTTGTCTTGTTTTATCGATTGCCTTGTCTAAGAAGTGGCTGATATATCAACTTGAAGTTAAGAATGTCTTTCTTCATGGCATCTTAACTGAGTAGGTATACGTGTGTCTTCCGCCTGGTTTCATTGATCCTTAATTTCTTAAGTATGTATGCCATCTTAAGAAAGCTATTTATGGTCTTAAACAAGCACCTTGAGCTTGGTTTCACAGGTCTAGTAGCTTTCTTTTAACTCATGGTTTTCCTTGTAGTCAGGCTGATATGTCCATGTTCATTCTCCGTTTTGGTTTACATACGATTACTCTTTTATTGTATGTTGATGACATTTCCTTAACAGGGAGCTTTGTTTCTATTCTACAATCCTTTGTTGACCTCCTCTCTTGTCAATTTGCCATTAAGGACTTACGTGATCTCCATTATTTTTCAGGCGTGCATGTTACTTTCTATTCCTCAGTAGACTTGTTTTTGTCTTAGTTCAAATACACCTCTGATCTTCTTTGTAAGTTTCATATGCACACCTGTAAAGCTATTCGCACTCCTTCTGCTGCTAGGACTACATACCCTTTTCCCTCTCTGATGGTGAATTACTTACATATCCCATTGAATATAGAAGCATGCCGTATGTTTTACAGTATTTGACTATGACACGACTTGACATTGCATATGCAATTCAAATAGTTTCCCAGTTTATGCGTGCTCTCCCCATGCCATTCATCTTTTGGCTACTAAGCGTATCTTTATGAATCTTCAGGGGACTCATGTAACACCCCATAAGTGGCTGAAAGGATTTGATGCGACTACTTATATCACCAAAGGTGCACATTTCTTTTCGGAAAGCCCACTTTTAAAACTCTACAGTGAAGCGTGCTTGCTGGGGAGCAATCTTGGAATGAGTGATCTCCTGGAAAGTTTCCCCGGCAGCATGTGAGCAAGGACGAAACACGCCCACAAGGGTTGTGGTGATTTGTGGGGCCAGTCGATGATCCTTAAAACCGTTCCTGGTAATTATCCACGACCAGGGAGGGGTCGGGGCATTATAACTCTTGACATGGGATTTTACTATGCCCTACTACCATTCTTTCACTTGTTGTTGCTTATTCTAATGCTGATTGGGGCTGGAAGTCATCACTTATGTCGATCTACTATTGGATTTGCAGTATTTTTTTGGACGCAGTTTCATTGCTTGGGCTCAAATAAACAACCTACTATCTCCAAGTCCTTAATTGACCTGAGTATCGTGTTGTTACTTAAACTGTGGCTTTGGATTCATAAGCTCTTAGTTGATCTTGGTATTACCTTCACCTCTCCAATGTGGGTTTACTGAGACAATGTGAGTGCTACATATCTTACTACAAATCCAGTTCATCACGATCGCACTAAACATTATGCTAATGATTACCATTTTGTGCACAAACATGTCGCTTTTGGTAATTTAGTTGTTCAACATGTACCTACTAGGCTTCGGTTAGCGGATATTTTTACGAAAGGGTTGTCTTCATAACGGTTTTTATTTCATAAGTCCAATATGTCCATGTGCTCCCCTATACAACTTAAGTGAGTGTAATAGGATAAGGATAATTATTTAATTATTGTAACTGTATCATCTACATATACGAGTACCTGGCTCCCAGCATGGTGAGCCATTCCTTCGCAAACTCTTCACAGAACCATGACTGATGTGTACTATGCAAAATGATTAATTAAATTATTCCTAATTTTTTCTTAAACTAATTGTTTTAAGTAAAACTATCCATCGATTGGTAAAGGTCTCTCCAATTAGTATTAGGGCTTTTAAGGGTTTTTTCCCTTTCTCATTGGTTTTTTGATTGCTTTCTCACAACGCTCATTTCTACATAATAAAACCCAAATCTTGTTTTCATGGCGGATAAAGGGGTTGTTTCTAAACTGGACGTGCGTTAACTCGTTGTCCTAACTCAATGTCTGGAACACATAAAGGGTTTACTTCTAAACCGGATGTGTATTAAGTCGTTGCCTTAACTCAACGTATGGAACTCAATGTCGATGAGGAACTGGAAATTACATCGATTGAGCTTACTATGGAGGGTTGGGGTAGGATCAAGGCAGACTGTATTGTGAATAGGAATGGAGTTCAGAAGATAATTCAGTGGGCTAAGAACCCTAGGATGGCGTCTTCAAACGATATGATATTGTTGATCATACATTACTGTGCAAGTTCAAGACAAAGAAGGAGTCTTAGAGAGTGTGAAATACACCTAGCTTGGACTATTATGGGAATCATTTTATCATCAAGAGATGGTTCGACGAAAGTGAGGATGCATAATATTGATTTCGCTAGGATTACCCTCAAATCCAAAACAGGAGAGTAGTAGCTTGATGTGAAAAATAAGCAAATTCCAAACTTTTTTGCTTTATATGTATACATGTTCGAAATGAGGAGGAGCAATCGAAGTGTTTCTTTGGCCCTTAGATGTGCGCAGAAAGTAAGTAAATGAGTCAAACGTTCTTGTGCTATGAGGAGAGACTGAAAAACTCACAAAGCAAAGCCTTTATGTACCCTTAGACTAAAATTACCAATAAAGAACCCGAGAGGGTGCCATATTATGATGTTATATCTTCCAAGCTCTTAGCTAGTGTTGAGAATTTCCCTAGTGGAAATGATTGCGGAGACAAATGAGACCACCAAGGGCTTATTAAGGGCCTGTTCTTTTAGTTGGTAAATTGGGGTTGGTAAAAGGGTGAAGTTGGTTGATAGGTTGAAATGGGTTGAAGTAGGCTGAAGTAAGCTGAAGTGGGTTGAAGTTAGTATATTTTATTGAAGTGGATTGAAGTGGGTTTAGGCGATAATTTCTCGTATTTTACATACCTCTTTCACCTAATTTTTAGCTCGTATAATAACATAATCTTTAGAATGTTTATTTGTTTTGTTTACTTTTGTAGGCAATAACTTCAATGGAGCAAATGCCGAAAAAAGAAGCACAGACGGACAAGAAGAGCAAAAGAAGGCAAGAAAAGACGACAGGGAAGGTCGTGCCACCGTGCTAGAAATTTAGCACTATGTCACCGTGCCACCTGCCATGGCTGTGTACTGCCTCCCTGCTCGCTCGCTCACCCGATTTTCTATTTGAAGTCCCTTTGGGCATTTCGTATGGGGATCTCCCCGGCTCTCCTTTCCCGACTTTTTGGGAGTTCTTAGCTTAGGTTTAGCCAATAAAAACTCCCTTTGAGGGAATTAGCTTAGAAAGATTAGAATTGTTTTGGTTGTTTAGATTCAAATTTGCGGATTCCCAAGGTTCATTCAATCAACATAAGTTTCATCTTCTCTTTCTCTCTCTATTTTTGTATGTTTTGTTCTTGTTTTGAGTATGTTTGATTTTTAGTTTCTGTTGTTAATTCATGCTTATTAGTTTGTTAGATTTTGTTATTGCTTTGAGTTCCTTGCTAGTTCATATTTGTGTTCATGTTTGTGTGTCTGGTTGTAATTAGGTTTAGTTGTGTTTGTGATGCTTAGTCGTTAGTTTGTGTTGATTTGGATAATGATTAGCCTCTTGATGGCTAATTGATCTTGTTTAGGCCTTTACCCACCTTGTTTATACTTGAATCTAAAGTTTTCTTTCATGCCCGCCAAATGTTCGATGAAATGCTTGAAAGAGCTTTTATTCGTGTTTTGGGGCATTTGACTTATGCTGAGAGGTGAGGTTGATTGTCTAGTATGGGTAGAGAGAATAGATGGGATTTGAACATGAAAATAGTCTCGGTCGCTAGCTAAGTCAAGGGTTGTCAATCTTGTAGTTTAGTTGAGCTAATCACATGAAAATAGGAGGTTAGAACAATTAGACTAACTCATGACCCTCGAGAGAGGGCTTGGGTGGTCTTTAATGATGCAACCGATCATCTCTGAATACTAGCATGGCTTGGGAAGGTGAAGGCTCGACCTGATTAGTTGGTTCATCTTAGATTCGATCACAACCCAAGTCCGTTTTGTTTACTTGTTTTAGTAGTTTAGCTCCTCGTTCTTCATCCTCTATATTGCCTAGATTGATACGCTTGAGTGAGTTTTGGTATTAGGAAACTCAACTCCCTGCGGACGACACCCCAAGCACTCAACAATGAACTTTGTACTTCAGATTTATAAATATTAAAATTTTCTGCAACAAGTGGGTTGAAGTAAGTTGAAGTTGGTTGAAGATGATATATTTTGTTGAAGTGAGTTGAAGTGGATTGAAGTAAGTTGAAGTTGGTAAATTAAAAAAGACCAACGAAAAGAACATACCCTAAAGTGGTAGAAAGACCATAGGTGCTCCTAAGGGAGTACGAGATGTTGATTTTGAGTCCCATACCTAGCTAGTGCCATGAAAATCTTTAATTGGAATTATTGAGGTCTTGGAATCATTAGCCCATTTGAAAGTTAGGCGAATGAGCTCAAAATTTGTGACCAAACGACGTACTTCCGCCAGAAGGCTAATTTAATAAAGAGGCTGTAGACTGTAAATTTTTACGGACCAACCAAGAGCCGCCACGTGGAAGAAATAAATACTTTTATTGTGGCCAATTACAGCATGCCACGTGTTAAATTAAATATTTAACGGAAATGTATTGTGGCCAATTAAAAAGTGCCACGTGCCATAAATGATGCAGAAAATAAATAATTATTCCTTTTAATAGAGACGTGAAGGAAAACCCCAACTTCGACTTCTCTATAAAAAGGGAGTGAACCCCCTCATTCAAGGGTCGGCATTTTTTCAGAAGAACTCTCAAGAGCTCAAGACTTTTCTCTGGCAGAAGACAACAAGCACTCCAAACATGTGTCGTCTACGCGCGAAGATTACATTCATATCTTGACAGAGATTAAGCCTCTTGGGCCCTCTCTCAAGATCAAATTCATTCAAGACTACTCAAGGAGATTGAATGAGAGGATTTATTGTACTTGCTCTTGTAACAATTATAAGAGATTGAACCCATTCTTTGATATAAATATAAAAATTCACTTTGTTACTCAATTTCTTGTCTAATTGATTGCAGGCTCGAAATTTGTGTTTAACAGAGGCATAGCATGACTAAGGGGCTTAAGGATGATGATGGAGAACAGAAATCAAAGCATAAAGATATAAAGAAAATCATCACTGGCTATTATCCCAATTTGTTTGGAATGAGCCCTCCAGAAGACTAGAACAAATTGATTCAGTTCCCACATTGCATTGATCAATGTCTTGACCCATATGAATAAGGAGATGAAGTGCTTGCCTAGTAATGTTAAAATCTAGAATGCTTTGTACATCCTACAAAGGCATTAGGACTGGGGGCCTTCCATGCAATTCTTATCAGGAATTTTGGGAGGTATCCTATTAAGATGTGTGCAACTTCATATGTGATGTGTGGAAGGGGAATGCTTAGGATATTAATACTACAAATTTGGTTGTAATCACAAATTACAAAGATTGAATTTTTATAGATTCAATTGATTTGAATGTGTATAATCTCTATTGATACAAAATCCTCTAATTCTTTCTCTTTCAAGGATGGATTTTTTCAACCTTGAATAAAGAGGGATAGGGACCTATTTATAGGAAAGTCCCCCCCTTGAAAGCCAAGACAGGCCTTGACTTGGGTTTTGGGCTTTGACCTAGGTTTTCGGCCTTTCAATCAGGCTTTACCCTAGACTATTTTGACTTTCGCTTGTTTGACTTTGACTTTGACTTGGGAGTCTCCTAGGCTTGAACAAAGCATTGACTTGGAAGTCGCTTCGAATTTTAACCGGACGTTGACTTGAGAGTCGTTTTTGACGTTTGACTTGTGAGTCAATGTCGGTTTTGACCTTTGACTTTGACTTTGACATTGACCGCACCATGACTTGAACGTTGTTCAGGCTTTAGGTCGTGACTTGACTTGATAGTCGTCTTGAGTCTCGGTTTGGGTTTTGACTCGAATTTTGACTGAGCCCGAACTTGGTAGTCATTTGGCTTCATTTTGGGCTTGACTTGTAAGTCTTTTGGGTTGGACTTGTGAGTCTTCGAGTTTGATTAAATTAATTAAAAGGGTTGCCCCAATTACTTAATTTAACTTTCTTTTGGTACATCACAAACAAATTTTTAGTGCCTACAATGGTGCTTGTGCCTAAAGTAACCCAAGGAAGATCAATCAATTCAGACCCACTGGGCTCCGTAAGTAATTTACAAGATTATTCTTTGAGACAGTGACAAATCATTTAAAAGTGGTGCTTGCATAGGTAAAACTGGAGAACCAAAGTGCTTTTTGGTTCCCATCCATCTTATAACTGATAATATTTTGGTAGCCTTTGAAATCATTTTACTATTTAAAATTTGGAGGTGAAAAGCAAGAAGTGATCATGTCTAAAATTAGATATCAACAATGCTTACGATCACATTGAGTGGTCCTTCTTGGGGGTGATCATGAGCAAAATAGGGTTCGGCTGAACTAGATTGGCCTAGGGATAAGATGTTTGACTTCAGTGTTGTTTGGTTTCTTAGTCAATGGGCAATAGAAGTGATGTGTGAAACCAAGCAGGAGTCTTAAACAAGGGAATCCCATCTACCTATATCTTTCTTCTCCAACGTGATAAGATTTTCTCATATCTTCTTAAGAAAACGGCAAGCGAGGGAAAGGTTCATCACATTTCAGTGTGTAGGATTGCCTTGATGTACTAGCTCGATCTTTTTTTGCCAATGATAGTATTCCATGTCCCAAAGAGAATATCGAAGAATGGTCAATGGTGTACAATCAGCTAGTATGGGAGAGCTTAGGGCAGAGAGTTAATTTCAATAGATTAAGGGTCTGTTCTTTTCATTGGTCTTTTTAATTTATCAACTTTAACCCACTTCAACTTACTTCAACCAATTTCAACCAACTTCAGTCCACATCTATTAAAATTTTACTCTCACTATTGTAACCAACTTCAAAAAACATATAAACCAACTTCAACCGGAATATGTGTATGGGGGAAATGGAGCTTATACTTTTAGAAGATGAGAGTCTTGGAGGTTGACAGGCATGAGAAATACTTGGGATTGCCAATTATCATTGCAAGGACCTCAAAAGTGGTGTTCTCTTGTCGCAAACGGAAGAAGTTGTAGGAGTGAAAATAAAAGTTCTTATTTAAGCCTGACAAGGAGGTTCATTCGAAACTCATTGCGCAAGCCATCCCCCACATAAATGATGAGCATCTTCAAAAAACCGTATGAGTTTTTAGGCAAATATCTAGTTACTTGTGGCGCGATTCTTGTAAGGCGACTCAACATTGAAACATGATATGTGTTGAAAATCTGGCTATTTTTTCAAAATAATATGCATTTTACAATTACAATAATAGACCTATTTGTACTATTAGTAAAATACGTCATATTATTGATAAACAACTAGGTGATTTGGGTTTAATCAATCTAAACTATAAGGACTTTTTATAAGTGCTGAGTTATGATGAATTATGATGACTTGTGTTTAGTTGTGCAGAAATATACTAATTATGCTGAAATATGTTAATTGCTGATGATAAGTACTTATCATAAGTTGAAAGGAACATGGCCTAAGTACTACTTCACATGATTGTGGAGTGGACACTAATCCCTTACAAACATTACTATAAGTCTACTTATTGAATAAACCTAAATTAGATGAGGATTTATAGTTGGTTGTACTTTTGTAGGAAGAGGATGCATAATATTTAACAATTGCCTATCTACTTTCGTTATGAAAACAATACACTGTGCCTTCAAAAAAGCAAAAACTTAATACTAATCTTATATATAATGTAAAATTGAGTGGGTTGAATGGGTTGATGATGTTTTAATAACTGGCAAGTTCCTATTGATTATCTTTCATTTATATCAATACTATATGATTAATTATTCTTTTTTCAATTAGTTTATCCATTATCTATTTTTTTTACCCATATTCAAGTATCAATATTAAATGATTGTTTCTTTATTCAATTGGTTTAACAGTTGCAAATTTAAAATAAGGAAAGATTATAAATATAGAAATGTAATTTTAATTATGAATATATATTATAATGTAAAAGTGAATGAGTTGAATAGGTTGATGATGTTTTGACAAGTGGCAAGTTCATATTTGTTATCTTACATTTATATCAATACTATATGATTATTTTTATTCAGTTGTTTTATCTATCATTGATTTTCTTATTCATATTCGAATATCAATATTAGTATCTCTACATGCAGCCATGTGCGTAGAGGTAATACTACTTACATCTGTATCTCTGTCGACCATGTAAAAGCAGAACCCACACTGAGAGTTGTTGTATTCAAGTATCAATATTATTAAATGACTTTTTTTTATTTATTTGTTTTAACAGTTACGGATTGAATATAAAGGAAGATTATAAATCTAAAATGTAATTTTTATTATGATAATGGAAACACATATAATAAATTGATTTGGTTTGATATTCCAATTGTCATCATTCCTTATTCAAATTTGAAGAGACATCCCCCAACCTCTTAGGCCAAATAACATTAAATATATGAAAAGAATTAAAAAAATAAGTATCTCATGCTAAGATAAAGTGTATATATATATATATATATATATATATATATATATAT
>JACYFF010002017.1:54972428-55006738 GCA_017589665.1 Selenicereus undatus
AGATTAGTGTCAAATGGTATACATATATAATGATTGTATGTGTAACTTTGAAGTATGTAAATGTATTTATCACACATGATTTGATGTTCTTATGTTCTATTTTTCTTTTATTTTTTAGTAAAAGGACATTTAAATAATGATATTTATTTTACAAATATAATAGGATCATTGGACACCTATATTTAATCATGAGATTTACTTTAAAATATATCCATAAGGATCCCTAACTAAATTGTAGCATTTAGGAATTGAGACTCAAACTTGTCTTACTTTCAAAATGATCCTACGTCTTTTTAACAACTAACTACTAATTGATACATTATTTTATATATATTAAATTACATGCAGTACTTCGACGGCGCAACCTTCGATTTCGAATTCCCTATTATATGTTAAATGCATTCATATGCTTCAAAGTTATATATACAATTATCATATAGGTATACCATTTGACACTAATCCCTTCACTCTTATTCCCCTCTCTTTGTTCCTATTTTTAGAAACTATCCAATGTAATAATTGTTCTCTTATCATGCTAGAAATAATGTCCAACTCAAAACAAGGTTGTCAATCCAAACAATATGTCTAAACTAAATTAGTTTTTAAATATATTTTCCAATACCAATTAGTTAAACATATTAGTGCTTAATTCTAATTAGAAGTAATGATAAGAGCATATGATCTCTAAAGAAAAATGATAAGACTATAAAATTTCAAATATGTCTATGCAAAATACGGGATGTATACTAATATTTATATGAAAACAACAAAACTATTAAAAGAATGATCTAGTACGAGTTGACCCACTTTCCAGAAGAGAGGTGTGGGGTCCTTTATCCTTGTTCCTCCTCTTCTCCATTTCCTTCCCTACCTAAATTGTTCCCATAAAACACGAGCCTCTAAGTGCTTGCTCTTTTTGTCAGTATATAAGTAATTCTCAACCCTTTCCAACCTTTTCCATTCCTTTTTACTTATTCCCACTCTTCCCCCCAAAAAAATCCAAGCATTCTCGCCCCCTAATTCCTTCCGAACCTTCTCACTACGTGAAAGCACGACTTCAAAAATTTTACAATTAATGTGACTATATATAATGTGAAAGTTATTTTTTTCCCCAACTAATATGCCAACATAATCATTGTTTATATATATCACAGTTGAAATGGATTTATTTTGTTTGAACCAAAATTAATGATGTTTATCTAGTCAAAAAAAGGAAGATAACCATCTCATAGAACTTATCAGGTTCAAAGATAATAATGGCAAGACAAGCATTCAGCCAGATAGCATTGTCAAAATCACCATCATTTCAATGGCACCCCAAACATAATTTCCAAATTTCATTAGCTATTTAATTGGTGAATTGAAGAACACATTTTTAATGTGAAGAAATGCCTTCGAAAACTTTAAGGCATATGAATTAAGATCAAATTAAAAAATTCAAAATTTTAAAAACTTTCTAACATACTTATAAAATTCTAAAGGATGAATAAAGGTGAACTCTTAAAATTTCATGCTATTTTTGCGAGGTTGCACACGAACACACGCGTGCACGTACACACAGAAGAATAATACAAGATCATAAAAAAATTTATTAATAGGACAGTCTCATAAAAATCAATCCTCAAGCCATTTCACCGTTTTCCTTTTTTTTTTGTTTTGACGAATGCGTTATGGATGCATGTGGGGGATATTCAACTGACAGTTGCAAATAAAAGCAGGCGAACACACCCATGCATGCGACTCCAACGTCAATGGTTGAGAGAGGCGGTGCATACTCCTCTTGCACGTGACTGACGCCCACAATTTTCATATTTTATTCCGCTCGTCTTATGTCACTCTTTCGTCACACGTATGACCTCCGCATTCAATTCAATGTCTCAATGCCCATCCAAAAAAAAAAGAGAGAGAGAGAGTCAGAGACACAGAGGGATCCCCCGCCACCTGTCCCCATATATCAATTGGTCTGCTAAATCCTGAAGCCAAGAGGCTCGCGGGACCATCAAGATTGGATCATTCGTTACCCAATCACTATTCCCCACTTCATTGTATACAATCAAGTAATTACCTAACAAATGCAAACTCTCTTTCATCTCCTAAATTCATTTGGTATTTTTTAAACATGCATATTTGTCATATAAACAAATTCTAATATGCATCTAATCATGTTACCGGTGAGAATAAATACTCTTAAACGTATAACATAGAAATTGTAATAAGGCCAACTATGGAGGCTTACAGACAGAGTGAAGGGTAAAACCCTTAAGAAGCTAAATGAATTAAGCTAACTAGCTAAGTAGCACTCTTTAACATCAAAGCATACCATAGTGTGCCACAATACAAATAATCCACATTTAGTCCTAACAGAAGGGTTAACTCAGTTTGTACTTGGCAGGCACTATCTTGACCTTTGAGGCTCCACAACTAATGTTTCAGTAAGAGAGGTTCAAGTTCTAACCCTATCAACAGAAATTTACAAAAGGCAACTGAAAGTAATGATAAAAGATAAAAAGGCCTACAGGCTGTTTCAAGCCCTTTTCCGGTGTTTGGGAATACAAAGATCAGGCATTGCCAGTGGACTTGTAGTGTTCTTCATCAATCGTTGAGTAAACTAGGCCTTCATCCTCGAGAACCTTTATAGATGACCTGTCAAATGTCACCAGGATTTCATAAAATTTACAGCAAAGACATCAGAGTAACTTTAATTCATCCATAGCAGGGAACCACCAAATAACTGAACAAAAAACAAGGTCATACATAATCTTTTCAAGTGGAATATTGAATCGCTGTACAAGCTCGCCAACATGAACCCCCTTTTCCTTTGCCCTGAATAAGTAGAAGTTAGGTCAAGGAAAGAATTACATACAGTTGCCAGAAATCAGTGCAAAGCATAATAAACATCTGTTTTTTGGGAGAAAAATGAGAAGTACAAGCATACAATGTATAGCGTGATACACATGCATACAACCATATGTATCACATAAAAGTTTCATTCAAAAGGAATTTGTCTCTACTATAAGGTGCCATTTAGATGAACATCTTTCATGGTCGTGTCTTACATGGTTACACCCTTTACAAGCATCCTTCCTCCAAGTCTTTCCTTGAAGCACAGTTGAGAAGAGCTAACACCTTTGCTGCAGAAATATTTTGTTCTCTCCAAAAGTGAACATAAGAAGGTTTTTTTGTTTTGGGGGGGGGGGGTCCTTTTCCACCAGAATTTAATCATCTGTTTTGACTGGTGCATCACTAGAAGACTTTGCTTTGCCACTTGAAGGAACCTATACATTTCAGTTATCTGCTTTTATTTGTTTTTTATATGTGAAACCAATCCATTCCATACTTACAGTGGCAATAAGAATGAAAATATTACACAAAACAGCCTTAAGGCATGCAGACATATATGATAAAGACACAAAATGACTATGCAAGACAGACAGGAGTGCTACCCCCCCCCCCCCGGGGAGGGGGAGGGCCCCTTGAAGAGGAACTTACAGATTTACAGGTTGCTGGAGATAGCCCATCACCATTTGGTCAAGACCCTTAAGCTCCCCAAACTGTCCGGAGAACTGCATAATAAGAAGATAAAACAATTAGTAGTAACCAAGGGGAGAGAGGGAGGGAGGGGACAACTTCCCCAAAATACTTATGCATTACTTGATTATGCTGTGCACCCTGGTATCCTCTCAAAGGAGTACCATTTACAGAAGGCACTGGTTGAGCATCGGCTGCGACACTAGCTGCCTGTCATGAGAACATCACAATGAATTCATAATCCATGAAAGGTACAAAAAATCCTTCCATGAATATGTAAACCTAACATCATTACCCGCAACTTGGTATTGTGTACGTGAACATATATGCATTCCAAGAAGTGGTACACAATCTCATTGCAGTCGGTTATAGGCCTGCAAACAAGAAAACAAAGTCACTACGAGTAGTATTTTAATCTAGGATTCAAAGAATATGATACAACCAGAATAGATCCATCACTCCAATGTGAAGTCACTTTAAGCAAGACAACTGAATAGAACAATGCCAAAAGCAGTAACAGCAAACAAATTCTTCAAAAATACTCTTGCTCCCCAGGCTTTGTATGCATTCTTGAACACACCCTGGCCCATCCACAGGATCACCCCCATCCCTTGAAAAATACAACCACAAGAAGAAAGGAGAAAAAGAGGCAATCAATGAATAAATGCAGCTCAACAATATGTGCAGGCTGAAGTGCAACAGTGCTGAGCCAACTCTGAACATAGAACAAACATAGCAACCTCAAAGATTCCCCACATATAATTGACAAAAGAACATAACCTATGCTTATTCTGAAGGCACAATATAGGAAGCCATTTGCTTGATAATGCTTGAACAGTCAAAATCAAATCATAAGATCAAGTCAAAACTCCCAAGGTCCCACCTAGGAAGGGTGATTGGGGAATTCAAGGCTCAAAATGACACAGACTAGCCCCTAAATTAAGGAAGAGCTTATTTAATGGACCCTATTTTTCAAATTCCGCAACAAAAGAAGTGCAAAGGCCACTTTAGGGCCTGTTTTTTTTCGTGGGTAAATTGTAGGTGTGGAATGAAAAGGAATGATTCGGAATGGGAAGGACTGGAATGGAGTGGGTAGAATTGGTTCATTGTATGCAGGAGTGGCTAGGAATGGAATGGAGTTGGAAAGAGTGGGGAGGAATGGAACGGAGTAAGAAGGAGTGGAATTGAGGCGGAAGGATTGAAATGGAGTATGAGTATTGATATTAGTTATGGTACTGATTTGTGTAATATAAAATTAACTATATTTATGCTTTATTATTGACAATGGATATTGTGTGCTCATGCATTTTTTTTCATGGTTTCTATTTTAACAATAAAATAACGTGCACATAGTATATTATTAATTTATTCTTTTAATCATTACATCTATACATATTAATCTAATGTTCAATTGATATGTTTGTTATAAATATGACTGTTATATGTATGTGAAATAGTTAATTTGAACTTTTCAAACACAATAAAAATAGTAAATTGAACTATCTTAGAAAAAAAGGTTTCGAAATATGGCAAATACTGGGGCGGAGTGGGAAGGAATGGAAGAGAGTGGAAAAGAGTTGAAGGAAATGGAATGGAGTAGGAAGGAGTGTTATTTATCTTTAAGGAGTGGGAAGGAGTGGGAAAGAGTGGAAGTCACAGATTTGCCACAAAAAGATTAGGGCCTTAGTGACTGCATTGCTTTAGTCTTCTACAATCTAAAGCTGAAATCAGTCGAAAAGGTAACCTTTCAGATGCTCAAAAGTGGAAACAGTAAGCTTGATGTTAAGGACAGAAAAGTCAAGAGTAACTAGCTAGTAATGTGCAAGTAGAAACTAGAAACTGCATAACATGACTTCTAGATCAACAGAGTTGCCGCCTAGCAATCAACCACATAAAAGGCATCATGAATCTAAAAGCAGTCAATAAGGACCAAGGCAAGCTGCCGCTGTTGCCTTCAAACAGCAATTCTAGCAATATAAAGCACCTCATAGGATTCTACATTCACAATGTTTATGAATGTGGTCAGTGCTGAAAATGACATGGTCATGGTTGTGCGGTGGCAGAAGCAATCTTTTACAGACAGTAAGTCCCCCGAGGCCTCAATGAAATTGGTGGCAACGATGGCACCATAGTTACCGGATTCTCTCAACCCCCTAGCGCACCGCGAACTGATTCGCGCGAACCAGAACGCGATACTTTAGCGTACCAATTCCCCAAATATGGCAAATTCAGCGAACCCATCTCCTACCACAATGGTATTGCATATTGTCATGATCCATAGGCCAAATTTTGAAGAAAATGGAAGAATTTTTGAGGTTGCGATGAATGATCAAGCTTTTTATAGAGGAAAACAAGAAGAAGAGAGAGAGTGAGAGAGAAAGAAATAAGGATTAGTGTGAAAATGTTGCCCTATGTTGGGGGGGGGGGGGGAAAGAGGGAGAACCCATATTATTAAATCATTTTATATGTCTCTATGATATGTGGAGTTTTGAATTGGAGGACTAGATGTACTAATAACGACCGTCACATATCGGATTCTCCACTATGTGGCGAATCAAGTGCCCGAATCCGTCCCCCGTACCGAAGCGTCCCACGTTCTAGGCAACTATGGATGGCACTATTCAAAGCTAGGCAGAACCACTAGAGTCTATGAAAGCCAGCCAACATGGTAAACAATATTGTGGATATAAATACATAATGCAGCCTTTGGTTTCAGTGTTGAGCCACCTGATGTGGTCCACGGCCTTTAAAATGCCATTCTTGCAATTCCAAAGCCTAATCATCACATCTTGTCACTAATTGCAAAAATTGCTTACTGCACTTATCAATGCTTAAGCTCAATCCAGCTTTCAAATGAGAATAAAAATACACAAAGAACGAAAAAATATCACACAGAACAGTGGTAAAATATATTCTTTTGCTCCTCTGTCAATGAAGCATGCATGATTCAACTGAAAGGTTGGCTTTCAGATGTTTGATATCTTGATCAGAAGGTGAGGTGCTAAAGCAGTTAAGCTGACCTAAGCCTTGGACGTTGCCACTTGCCAGTGGTCGCATTGTGAGAAAAGAGTCAGAAAAAGAAACCAAAAATCAAAAAACAAAAGTGCTTCAGTGTGAATCAGAAATTGAATGAACTTATGCTGATGTAAATATGATCCAATCGGAACAATAGGAAAGCCACCCTCAGCTTCAGATTTATATTGACAAAAAGATAACACCTCAAAATACTGAAGCCACATACATAAAAGTAAAACAAATTTCTGGAAAGGCTATTTTCCATGTTCTACCCACAGCAAATAGATCAGGTTCGGCACCTCAAAATACTGAAGCCACATACATAAAACAACAACAACAAACTCCCAAAGTGGGTCCCGCTTTCACGAGGTTTGAGGAGATCCAGCCGTAGACAACCTTACCTCTACCGGTATTTCTACCCATAGAAGCCACATACATAAAAGTTAAACAAATTTCTGGAAAGGCTATTTTCCATGTTCTACACACAGCAAATATATTAGGTTCAACTTTTAAGCCGAACTGCAACTACAATAGGAAAGGCAACAGTGGAATCCTGCACACAACCGGAAAGGCCCAAAAAAAGGACACTCCTAAAGTAATGTTGAAATGTAATTCAGTAGTCCTAAACAAATAATGATAAAAGTTTTCCTATATGTCGTCTTCCACTCACACACCTGCCCAATAATTAAGCATGTATCTCCTCCACTAAAACCAAAGGGATATTATCACCAATTCCTACAGTAGAGGAACTCAGAAATTGTTTTTGCTAGAGCAACTTCTCTTTTGTTGGCCCGTTTTAAGGCCCAACCACCTTTTCCTTATACCTCAGAATTTCTTTGTGTGACATGGTCCCAACTCCCAACTCCTAAGATAAGCTTAACATTGTTTTCAGGATTAGCCACACATGGTTCAGGATGACACTTTCCAAAGCCACTTTATCAATAGTTCTATTAGGACTCTGATCCTCCCTCACAAATTCAGAGACTTTCAGACTGCTATGAATGTACATATGGGAAACAGCCATAATTTTGGGAAAAGAACAATAATACATAAGGCATGAAAGCAACCAACTTTTCCTCCCGTGATACATGTTCCTCTTCAGTGACTGTTAACTACAAGATAATGAAAATTTATATCAGCAGTAATGCAGAAAAAATGCATGACACAGACAGGTGGATAAAGTAGCAAGCACCCATTTTGGCAATAGACTATTCAACTTTCTTTGAATAAAACCTAGTAGTAAATAATCATCTAGGATGATTATTGAGAATATCTATAGATTTCACACTTGAGAAACAAAACATGTGCATTCTCCAGTTCATAACTCTTTCTCCTACCTCCCCCCCCCCCCAAAAAAAAAAAAACTTACCCCCTAACACCGGAAAAAAAAAAAAGTAAAAGCAGAACCAGAGAACAAAAAGAGACACCAAAGTGCTTGCTTGTGAATTGTCAAACAGAAAGAGTCTGGAGAAAAACAAAAATCAAGAATATATGCTCCTCTGGCCATTCAAAGTTTCAGATTATTTCAAGACTATTATAAGCTGTTTAGAGTCCACTATATCCCCCCCCCCCAAAAAAAAAAAACCTTTTTCTGGACATTCAGGAAACACCTTTATAATCTACAAGATGGTGCTAAATAAAAATGCCTAAGAAAATGCTCAGAAAGATTTGGAACATCCTCAAAGGATTGTGTGTGGCAAAGCGTCCTAGGACTCCAAACTGAAGGCTATTATATGCAAATCCCATCATTTTTAGAAGAAAGTGAAAACAACTGTCAAATGATAACTGCATGCTGTTACAGAACTCTCAGAATGTTGTACAGCATCTCGCATCAATTCCAGAATCCAGATAGCCTCAAGGTCATCATACTCAACAACATTGCCCTTTGTGTGGCGTTTTGGAATCATGCTTCTACGTCTTCAAGAGCTACCCATGAATCCACTAGGGTTATTGATATTTCCTAGAGCCTAGAGGAATATTCAAAACGCTCTAAGCAGTTTCAGATGTGAAGTGGTCAGTATTCTCATACCCCCAAAATGAAGGCTACCGTACACGGTTGGATATGGGAAAAACGTCACAAAAGCCACTCAAAAGGCAACTATTTTCTCTATTAGCCCCTCGAAAATATACTTCACTATTCTATGTCCACTCAGGACAGCTTAGAGGGTATTTATGCCAACTTAATGCCTGTTTTTGTGGCACTTTGGAATCAGACATCAAAACCTAAAATATGGCGCCAATGAAGCCAGTATGCTCACGTAAATCATTCAGAGAAATATGTAGATTGTCCTAACATCCTCAAAGCTAGACTGTGAGTGGCTGTGGCATCAACACCTCTATGAAGTACTGTTACTTTTCCTGCAATCTATTGCTTGAATACTATATTTTCTAAGGTTGTCCAGTGAAAATACAAATGAAAAATAACAGGACAAAACATAAGAACCATACCTGGTAGCATAAGCGACAAGCTGCCTTTTACCTTGAAACACTTTCAGATTTCCAAAGACACGTACATACATACCATCCCTGAATAAAAGTACAACATCAAACTTCAACATTCTTAAATGCAGGCCTTATAATAGAAGTACTTTGCCACAGATTCGCTCACATCCATACCCACAATCATTTCTCAACCCTAAGGTATTGCAAAATATGATCATCAGATATACATTGAAAAAGTAACAAAAATAAGGTTTTCCTAGGAGGGAAGGTGCAGGAGCAAAATCACAATTGAACCAACCTTACGCTTTCTGCTTCCTTGGTGTCGTAAGCTTCATTAACCCTGACAAATCACAAAAATAAACCATATTCAATATCCTTATTTTCTTGCATAACAGCCTAGCAAATTCCCAATAGCACATAAATAAAACCCTCACCATCTATGGATATCAATCCTCCCAGTACCATCATCAAGCACAAAACCAACATCAGTAACCCTTTCAACCTTGTTAAACACCAGCCCAACAATCGTCACCTTTACCAAAGAAAACCAGCTTGACTCTCACACACCAAATTGAGATCATTAACTGGAAATCAAAGCCTCTAACACGCATAATAATGCTTACATTATTCACATCGACACCATCGACAACACAATTGAACTTATCACCAGTGGTTAAAAGTGATTCGTTTATCTGTTTCACAGTCAAAGGAATTAACGCCTCAGCACGACTCTGCAACACAAATTTTAAAACCCTAATCAGAAAAATAAAATAAAATTAAGCTCTAAACTCAACCCAAATTCACCAATAACTAAACGAATGAGAAATTAGCACCAAATCCGGTGAAAAAACAGGAAATTAGATACACACAGGGAGAGAGAGAGTGTGTCTGTACTTTGGCAGGAGCAAAGGAAGGCTCAGCAGACTGAGTGGCCTGCGAGGGCATAAACCCGCCGCCGGAGAACGCGGCGTTGCCGTCGAATTGACTCGCATACATCGTTCTTCCCGGAAAGAGAGATTGAAAATGCTGTAATTGCAGGTGCGAGAGAATCGAGCTTTTGAAAACCTAAAAATCTCGATCAACAAATTAGTGGAAGCAACTGCGGGTAAGTAGTTAACGGAGTAGCTGAGCAATTTCAAGGATTTCCCGCCCTACTTTTTAGGAAGTGCAGGCGGGCCTTTATTTTTTTTGGGCTTTGACCTTCTTTTTTTGACCTTCTTGCAAGGGCTGAGCGCTCTGTAAATACCCAATCCTTTGAAGGCCTAAACAGAATATGGGCTGTACTGCAGTGCATTGTTCGGTTCAAAATCAAATCAGATTGAAGAATGAATAAGACTAGATTACTTGACTGTGGATCGGGTGCCGTTTAATTAGATTGGTTTGGTTTAGTTTTGGACCGAATAATGCATAATTTTTGATCTTCTTCTTTTTATTGGAAGATAGTAGGTATGGAATGAGAAGGAATAAACAGGATACAAAAAGAACAAGAAAGAGCCAGAAGGAATAGTATGAAATGAGAAGGACTGGGAAAAAATAAGACGGGTTGAGAAGGAATGAAAATGAATGGGAAGAGCTGGAAAATTCTTTTTTGATAGAGTGTGGAAATGATGATAAGATATGGCATGGAAAGGATTGAAAAAAGCTTTTTTTTAAAAATAAAGGAGTCATAACGAGTGGAAAAGAATAAAAAGAAATTAGAGAGAATGGAAAGAGATAAAAGCCCTTAATTTACCTGCGAAAAGAACATGTCCAATAGTCATATGTAGCAATCGTACATCGTAGGATCCAATGCTAATCATAATCATAATCATTGGCTTAACGAGGGTACATTCTATTGAATGAACATATGGCCGAAATATTTAATGGAATATAAAAATCTTACATGAGTTTTTAATATCTAGACCAACGTAAAATCGTAAGCACTTTGATGTTAACTAATGCGATTAGTGCATCAAACCTATCGGGTAATTCAACCTTAAAATCTTAGAAACTTACGTAGCACTAGCGTGACGAATGAAGAAACTCAAGAAAGTAAAACTCTATACAGGCAACACTGAATTTGAGTTGATGTTAGAGCATTCTCAACCAGCGGAACTTATTTCAGAACTCTGGCATGCCACGTCAGCAGAAGTTCCACAGTTATGGAACTTGCATTCCTTCATTCTGCCAGCCAACGGAACTCATTTCAGGACAAATGATATAATATTTGTTGATGGAGCCCACCACTTAACATATTTTATTTGTTTTATGTAATAAAATTTGTTCTTGCATAATTAATTTTGTGTAAGTTAAAAATAATTTGCATTTTTCGAACGGAAGAATATGTTTTTATCTTCCCGGAAAATCGACTAATTTATTTTAAAGTCTCCTAATTGTGTAAGTTAAAAATGATGACTTAATTTATATTGGTTGAACGAATACGAAGCGTATGGAATATGATGTAGAATTGAATTGATACAAGCGCAAATAATTTTTCCTACATTGAAGACAATTACAACTCGAGTGTTCGAAATTTAAAACACTAATTCATAATACAACATCGGCGAATGACGAATAACCCTTCACACCTATGGTTGTGAGCTTTACCGCGCCCTATGGCGATTCCATATTTCATCGGTAAGGTCTGATTGGAGACGTGCATGTAGTGCGGGGTCATGAATTTGTGCTACTCTACGGAGGTAGGCAGCACAGCACGGATGATGGCCCTGTTGAACATTTGGTTGCGGGGTGTTGTCGTCGACATCATCGTAGTCGAAGGCAAGATCATACGAATCTCGTTCGTCCTCGACGATCATGTTATGGAGTATAACGCATGCCTTCAGTATCATACCCAACTCACCTTTGTCCATGTTTCGAGCTGGACCGCGAATGATAGCGAACCGGGCTTGTAGAACCCAAACGCTCTTTCCACGTCCTTCCTAACAGGCTCCTGACGTTCGGCGAACAATCTTGCCTTGGGTCCTTGGGGAAGAGAAATAGTTTTCATGAATGTTGCCCACTTTGGATAAATACCATCTGACAGAAAGTACCCAATATTGTACTCGCGACTGTTCACGACGTATTCACATTTTGGAGCCCGACCCTCATACACCTCTTGGAAAACATCTGATCGGTGAAGAACATTTAAGTCGTTCAGGCTACCCGGGCACCCAAAGAAGGCGTGCAATATCCAAAGGTCATATGAAGCAACGACTTCAAGAATCAAGGTGGGGACTCTGTAAATCCCTTTTGCAAACATCCCTTTCCAAGCTGATGGACAATTCTTCCATTCCTAATGCATACAATCTATACTGCCTAACATGCCGGGGAAATCACGTGCCTCGACAACTTGCAACAGTCGGTCGACATCAGCTTGTGTTGGTTTTCTCAAGTACTCGGCCCCAAACACTTGAATGACACCGGCAGCAAAGTTTTTCATACATTCCATAGCCGTGCTTCCTCCAATTTTTAAGTACTCATCTACACAATCTGCCGAAACCCCATAAGCCAGCATACGCATCGCTGCGGTGTACTTGGTGAGCAGCGACAACCCATGCCTACCAAGACCATCGTGCCTCAACTGGAAGTACTCAAATCGACTACTGAGGGCGTCAACAATGCGGATGAACAGGTATTTCCGCATCCGAAATCTACGCCGAAAGTGGGTTTCATTGTACATCGAGTTCTCTGCAAAGTAGTCTTTGTGGAGGCGATCGTGTGCATCTTCTCGATCCCTCCGAATGAATCTTTTCTTCTTTCTTGGTTGTCGGGATGATGAAGCTTGTTCCCCTTGTCCATGTTTCACAGCTAACTGAAACGACTCCACGTGAGATTGATTGTTGAGTATGGTCTCAAGAATGGATGAGTCATCACTAGAAGATGATGACTCCAGTACAAATTTGAGATGATCTATTAACTCCGTGGATGAGTCATCACTAGAAGAAGATGGGTGACTCATTTTGTTGCACCTGTGACAGAAGTTTCCAAATGTTAGGGGAAAATTCGTGAGATTAACAAAGCAAATGAAGAAAGCATTGCAGTTAAAAGTGAACTATAAAAATTGAACTCAATAAAATGAAATTAAAATGGAACTCATTGAAAGAAATTACACATTTCATTCCACAATATAAAGGAGTTCAATTACAACAAACTATTGGAAAAAGAAAGAACAACAAAAGCACAAGGTAAACAACATATTATTCCTAAGACATGGGTGTCAATCTAAAGAAGGACTGGCGTTGGAGGAAGACGATGTTTGGCGGTACCGACTCCGAATTTCTTCCTGAAGTGGACCATATTGCGTTTGATCCTCTGGACACATCTTAGCAATGTTCATTCTCAATATCTTGTCCTCATACTTCATCCGTTAGAAGTGCTAATGGGAGTCTATTAGTTCAACAACTTTCTTAGCTACTTCTGCCTTAACCTTAGCGGCCTTCGCCTTCTTCTCTTGGGCGATGACATATCTTTCGAACATGGTGCTATTCTTCACATTTGTTGTCCCCATGGTAGATAGCTCCTTGGTGACAACATCAAGCACCGAGGCATGCGCTCTCTCTTTCGCCTTTCTTTTGGCGGCCTTTCTTCCAATGGGGCGGATCAGTCCACCCACTTCCTCTGTTGGTGTGTCATCACTAGCAGGAGTTGTTGGTGTGTCGGGGGTGCTGGGTGAGCCGGATGTCTCACTCTCCGAGTACCCGCCCACCTCATTGATCTACAAGCGTTTAGTCGCCACATCTGCAGATTGATCGCAATTGACCTCCCACTTCGGTTGGTCTTTGAGTAGCACCCACCAATGCATCAAGTCGAACGGTTTGCCCACCATATCAGTGTATAGATCTTGGGCTTTCTGCATAATATCGTCCTCGTTCGCCCCACTTGGGTTAGCCCGATAAGCCTGGCTCACACAAGCGGTCCACTTTGACACAAGTGGAGCTGCTCGGTTCCAACGGGCATTGCAAACTTTCGCTCCTCGTTTCGTTGCTCTGTTGGGAGCGTGCTGGTTGTAGGCGTTTGCGATCTTCGTCCAGAACCCCGTTTTCTTTTGGTCAGCCCCAATTATGGGGTTGGTGCTGACGTTGATCCACGATGTCACCAAGTGGCGATCTTCTTCCAATGTCCATTTGGAAGTCACGCTGTCAGTCTCATTGTGGATAGGGTTGGGTGCAGGGCGGTGTGTTGATGTAGTCGTACTAGTAGGTGCTGGTAGCTGATAAGGAGGAGGCATTGAACCGTAGGTGAAATTTGGAATTGGGGGTCCATGCTGGCCTTGGGGGGGAAAGTTTGGTGGTGCTTGAGGATATTGCATATGTGGGTATTGTTGAGGGTATTGTGGATGGTATTGCGAATTAGGAGGGTTTGGGACAATATTCATGTTGTTTGCGGCATCCCGTTGTGAATTATCCCCAGTTAGTAAGTTGATGAAAGATTGAGGGTGATTGGGATCCATTTTATAGTGCACACCTACCAATTTATGAAAAAAAAACATAGAAACACTTAATTTCTCACATAATTTACAAACAACATAAAAAATTCTAATTTCTACTTTGTAAACAATTGAATTGTAATTTCTAAACATAGTAACGTTTACACATTTTTCAATTCTAATTTCTCAAATATTTCAATTCTTACCCTACCAATATTTTTACCCCAACAAAAGATACACAATTTAGAACTAATTTTCTATCACGCATGTTCTAAAAGAAGACCAAAAATTATTAAATATAGTAATCATGTACACAATAAAACTAACACATATTTAAATTCTAATTTCCAAGCATACCAACTACATGTACATATTTCGTACCCTACCTTTTTTTTGTTTCGCTATACAATAAAACATTCACAGATTCAATTTCTCACATTTCGTAAACAATCACGTAATTAATTTATACAATCAACCATTTAATAACGCATTCCATTTCTATCATCATATAATCAACAACCAAATTAATTTCCAACATCAAGCATTTAATGACGTCGACGTAACATTTTTTTGTAACAACTTATAAAATTCACTTACTATCATGCATTCAAATTCCTAAAACAACACCATTTACAAACATATTTTACATCATGTGGTCAACAAGAACCAAAAATATAAAATTTGGTAATCATGCATTTAACTTCTAACTAACACATACTCCAATTATTTTTTCTCATCAAGTGATCATATATTTCTAACCATTTCATAAATTGTAAGTAACTTATATTTCAATTGTGACACTACCAATATTTTTTACCATGTTGTAAAGAAGTACAAAAATTATTAAATTCTTACCCTACCAATATTTCCACAATCAACCATTTCATAAATTGTAAGTGACTTATTTTCTATCATGTTCTAAACAAGTACAAAAAATATCAAAATTTTCATAGCATGTATTAAAATTCTAAGTAACACATCTTTGAATTATTTTTACGGGATTACATATTTCTAACTCACAAATACTTCAATTCATTCCCTAACGATAATTTCTCATATTTTGTGACCAATAATGTAATTAATTTCTACAATCAACCATTTAATAACACATTCCATTTCTATCATAATATAATCAACAACAAAATTAATTTCCAACAACAACCATTTAATAACTTCTACGTAACAAATTTTTGTAGTAACTGATACAAAATAACAACAAATTTTAGTTACTATCATCTAAATTCCAACGTCTTAAGTTCCAATTACATAAATTGCTAATATACTAACATTTCACTTTCGACTAATTCATTTTTTTTTCTATTTCAACATAACAACAACGATAACATTAAATTACCTACAATTGCCTTCACTTCACTTTAGTCTTCAACTTAATGATAAACTCCAAAATATGTCTACAAAATTGCACAAAAGAAAATATATTAGTTACAATATCAAACTAAAATTATTTATACAAAATTAAAACCAATTACATAACAAGTACTATTTACTTACCCAAATTTGTGCTTATTGCAACTTGAATTTCTTCCAAATTTTCAACAAATCAAAACTACAAAACTAATGCAAAAATTAGATTTGAGAGAGTAGGAGTGCAAGGAGAATTATAAAATTTGCCCACAATTTTCATCCATTTTATAGACAAAAATACAAAACAAAAAAAAAAAATAATTTGGGGGCAACTAGCCGTTGCACCCACCCAAATTCCATTCCCAACGGCTAAATTCGGCCCACTTCCCCACACGCCCCACTGTGCAACATTTTTCCTTTTTTTTCGTTCCCCTCCCACCAAAACGCAGCGCACCCTTCACAAAACTGAGCAAAACGGTGCGTTTTGCACCGCTACAGGACAAAAAAAGGGAACACGGGGCGGGACGCCTGCCCAGTCCCCCACGCGTGTCCCGTCCCCGTTTCGCTGGTTGCCACACGCCCCTCGGCACGCGTGTGGCACGCGGGCCCCACCCCTGCCCTGCGTGTCACTGGGCTGCTAGTGCTCTTACTATCCACTGATTCCGAAATCGTGAAAGCTACGGTTATTGCTATTTGCATTTTAATTCATTGGAGCAAACAACTTAATCATTGTAAAATGAAGTGAATCATGTTAATATTAATGAAAAAATGATAATTTGTGTGGAGATGGTGGATATATAAGCATGATTTGTGATTATTTTTTTCATTTGATATTGCGTGGGAGGAGGAAAAAGGAAAAAGGAAAATCAAAAAGGGTGTGTCGACCCTTCACCAACTTTTTTTTTTAAAAAAAAACAAGGGTAAAAAAGAAAGATAATATCAATGTTACGCACCTCTTCTCACAAGAGTACATTCAACTACATCTTCAACTAAAATTGGTCCAAGAGCAGGTGAAAAACACATATTAGATGGAAATGAAGTAACAACGAAATGACCATATTTAGCCTGATAATCTGCCGCCTTGTTTGCCTCTTTGAAATGTGGATATCTTGATCTCTTCACATATGGATAATGGATATCCTTGATAATATTATGAATCTACTAATGGATGTGAATATTTCCTTCTAAAGCTTGGATGGTTATCTTATTATCGCCTTCTACTATTAAATGATAGAACCCCACTTCAATTGCCGAATTTAAACCACTGTGTAATGCTCTGGGTTCTACCACTCGAATTGAAGTGTTGTCGTAGTAAGTTACTCCTGCCTTAAGTAGTCTGCTAGTCTTCGTGGACGATGAAGCCTTCTGCTGTTGAGGAGTAGATAAATATTACCTATCAAAATTAAGTTTGACAAACCATAAAGGAGGGGAATGTCACCTCACAAAATGAATTAAGGTAGAAGAAGGAGAAGAAGACCCCTTTGAAATAGTGTCAACCAACATACAAGTTCAAATGCTCCATTCCGTGCTGATTTTTTATGCCCGCAATAAACAAGCAAGGGGATTGAAAATTTTATTTTTGAATACCGTTGCTTTCCTAGATTCCTAGATGCTCCACAATAGGGATGGAAACTTCTACTTTAACCTTGGATTATGAGAGGAGATATCGATTAACGCAATAGAACTCCACTCCTTTCTATCAAAAAATATATATATGTGTGTATGCATTGTCTTTCTTTCTCTTTCTATATATGTTTCATTTGTTGTATAATATATTTGTCATGCAATCTAAAAATCATTATTCATATTTATTTACTTGTTTTAGTAATGACAGATTTAGTTGCATAAAAGTTGAAATAACTTAGTTTTACCATCATGATAGACAAAAATTCATCTAACCAATAGAAAAATTAAAATTTCCTATAAACTAACCTTTGTATAATAAATACTAAAATGGGTAGAGTGCTCACAATTGAAGAATTCTCAAATACTGCATGGAGAGTGATTTGCGGAGTTTCAGTTGATAGCAATCGTGGATTGAAACTCGACAGTAAATCTTGACATTTCAATTATTCACATTATTTTAAAAAATTAGAACTTCACAACCTTCACGTGTAGGGATGTTCATTAAATGGTCCAAAACCGGACCGGTCCGAAGACCGAGGTGGACCAGACCGGACCGAGGCATTTCGGTCCGGTCTTCGGTCCTGTTTTTTGCCCATTTCGGTCTTCAGTCCGGTCCGGGTTTGGACCGAGTGGACCGAAAATCGGACTGGGACCGATTTAATGTTAGGGTTTATTTTATTTTATTTTGCGGCTGGCTGGGCTCCCTTTTGTTTTTCGATTCTTTCAGGCTCTCACTCCTTCAGTCCTTCGAACTCCTCTTCTGCTTCTGGGTTCTCTGTCTGCATAGTGCCTCCTTCAACCTTCGAACAATCCTCTCTTCCCTTTCGCACTCACAATTCGCCACTCGCCAGTCTTGCCCACTCCCGTCACTCGTCATCTTTCCTCTCGAGTCGACCCTCTCACTCTCCATTCTGTTGGCATTTCACAGTCATCTTCCCTTTCACTATCCTCTCTTCTCCAGTCCGACCAATCGCTGGTTGTCACCAATGCCACCATGGGCTGCCGGAGCAGAAATCACAACAGCTCTCCCTCTCCTCTCCGACTCTCCCTAATTTGGTGTCTGGTGAGTCCTATACTCCTTTCATTTGGAGATTTATTTAATTGTATGAAAGATACATCATGCTTACACGGTTCATGACTGTGTACAAACTATTGAATATTTGAATTGTGGTTCTCTTTCAGTTCCGAGAATTGAGATTATGATAGAATTTCAATGCGTATGGTGTCTAATTTGGTGTTGCCGTGCTCTAATTTGGTGTTTGGTGTTGTCTTGCTTGAGGCAAGAAGATGTATTGCTCCCCAGGCATCATGCCATCCTTCGGGTTCATACAAATTGTAATGGGAGTATGGGACTTGGTAGTGGTCTTAATGTCAAGTTGTCAACAGGTGCAGCCCATTAGAAAGGGTCAATTTATGGGCTCTTTATTGTCAAAATAAAATACAGAATGCAATGCCACAGCCCAAACATGCCCAGCGACCAGCGTAGCTGCCCACTTTGAGACCGGTCTATAATTGGTCCGGTCCCGATCTAGACCAACTTTAGACCGGTCCGGTCTTCGATCCTCCAAGTGGCTAACATTCGGTCTTCAGTCCAGGCCAGTCTGATCCAGTCCGGTTCGGTCCTGGACCGATAAACAGCCCTATTCACGTGTCTGCCCTTTCTCTCTCCAGCAGTCAAATTCTCAAATATGATATCAAGTAACTGCCACGCGAACGTCACTCCCCCTTCTATCTGTCCGGCATCTTTGTTTTTTGTAACCACCGTGCCTTGCACTGAGAGCCCTTTTTCTAGCTTATTCCCTATCCTTCCCCCTTCCCCTCAAGCAACCAACTCTTCTTCTCCCTGTCCCCTCTATCAAATTTCAATTCAACTCATTCTTCCTTTATTACCCTTCCTACCTCACCCAAATTGCAAACTTTGGGTGCATAATTCAACAATTACTATAATTTTTTTTGGCTCAATCCTGAACGAGTGGTACTAGAACAACGAACGTCGAATCATCAAGGCTTAATCCAAGGGTTTTCTGTATCTTGGAATGAGTGTTTGTGGGGGTGACGATGGTGCTCGCAATGGACCATCACTCATGCCTGGTGGGTCGTATGAGGCTTATACAAATGTCCAGAGGATTCTGAAGAAGGTTGCTGCTCAGGTTGATGATGGTCCCCATGTTACTTACATTGGTCAAGGTGGGTCGTGGAATTTTGTCAAGATGTTGCATAATGGGATTGAGGATTGTGATATACAGCTGATTTCTGAGGCCTATGATGTGTTGAAGAATGTTGAGTTATTTTATTTAAGTTTTGATGATAACAAATCCAAGTGTAAAAATTTGTCCAAGTAATGTTGCTCCAAACACAATCTCCAAACAGGCCTAACTGATGTTTGTAATCTTTATTGTATTAACTGGTTTGTTACATGTGAGAACAAGTCCTTAAAACAGGTTTTACTTGGTGATTCTATATTAAGTCAAGAACGCCATCTCGACAGTTGATTGTAAGGCATGTTCCTGAACTCTAGCAATGCAAAGAACAACCCCAGCAAACAAGGTGGCCTTGGTGTTCTCAGCAGCTCTACAAATCTTGGACAAGATGACTGATTCAAAACAAGAAGTCTTGGGTATATACGTTTTATTTATTTAGACTCTTGTTAATATGCCAATATTGAAAATGCTTTTAAACACCTCTTGAATTGGTATTTGCACTAAGTACTTCAGAACACCAGTTGTGAACAACCCTGCAAATAGGGTGCCTATGGTGGTTCTGAACTGAAGTGGCCATACCCGGTTATCTCTGAAAATTCATTTCGGTTGGCCAAGATCTCCAGTATACCTTCCTTAAACTCCAAGGTTGATATTTTTTTGGAAAGGATATTTCTTGAAAATATTGTGGGAGATTTGCGAAAATAGGTTTTTGGGAATTTGCCAAAACTAAAAAATTTCCTTTGCCCATATTTTCGAATATGATAAAAATTCCAAAGCTGAAGATTTCTGGTTGCTTTTTGAATCCTCCTCACGGCCATGGGAAGATAAGGGCTATCTCTTAAGATAACAAATCCCTTATACTTTGGGGAAAAATTGTCACTAGCCGTTCGGGAGTATTTTTCTTGAAAAATCATTTTTTCCATACTTAGCTCATTCTCTTGGTTTTGACCGTTGGAATTTTTGTTTAAATATAACATTTTACTCCCATTGAATTAGAGACACACACGGTGAGAATAGCAAGAAAAGAAAGCAAGAGAATATCTAGAAACACAACACACACAAAAAGCAAAATTCAAAAAGTGGTTTTTCTAGTGGAAAGAATTTTTCGAGCTACACTTGAGAAAAGAAAAACCGATATAAGTTGTGTTTAAACCAAGCTTTTAATATATTGGCATACTAGGACTTCATTGTACCTTACATCTGCTTAAGTCAGAAGCACCCAGTAAGGTGTTTTGTAACCCTGATATTGAATCAGAAAAGTGAGTGAGGGGTCCTCAGTCGTGTGGACTTTGGACGTGTCCAATCTGGTGAGATTTGGACGTGGTGTAATCTGCCTTAGAGAAGGAGGTTACGTGGTTGCAAGGTGTAACAAGGTGTGTTACAATTGTAACGAGTTAAGCCCGGTTTAGTGAAGTGGTTAAATCCTACACGAGGTAGGTCGTGGTTTTTCACACCTCAGTTGGGCTAGAGGTGTTTTCCACGTAAAAATTGTGTGTGCTTTATTTTCCGCATTTATTTTGGTGATTTTCGCATTTGCAATATTTGAGAACACCTTCTGCAAACAAGTCACAAGGGTGTTTGTTATTTACAACGCGAAAATCAGACACCGCAATTCACCCCCCCTCTTGTGGTAGAATACTCACGATCTTAACAAAGAATGTAGGGGGTTTGTCGAATAAAGAATTGGCGAGGATTTTTGATGAGTGGAATAAGGGAGAGCTTGAGAGTTTTCTGATTGAGATTACGGTGGATATATTCAAGGTCGAGGATGATTTGGGGGAAGGTGAATTGGTGGATAAGATCGAGATTAAGGGTACTGGGAAATGGACTGTTCAGTTGAGCTCTATGTTGCTGCTCCCACCATTGCTGCCTCCTTGGATTGCAGGTAGCGAAAACATTTGCATTTGACTTGGTTAAATCATGCTCAATTGCATACAATTATGAAGTTGTCGCATACTAATCATTTCGACATATATGCACTTGCATACCCTTCTAAAAATATGTAGTTTAAGGGCAACATTGCAATTTCATTGCAACCCAGAAATTTCAAAATGAATTGGGAAAATGGGCCTTTTATTAGCCTTGGCATTGATGTGTTTTTAATATTTTATTTCTTTTTGGATTGGGATTGATGATTGTGGATTTACTAAGATGTATGCTTTTGATGTACATTGTTCTTATTTTAGAAAGCAAAATGAACTAGGGTTGAATCATGGGTTTGGGGGGGGGGGGGTTTGAGATGATGATCATTAATTTTGATGCCATGTTTGATCCCAGGTACCTAAGTGGGTTGAAGGAGGAGAGAGAAAGTGCAGCAAAGGCATTGCCGGAAGCTGCAATGAAGGAAGAAGTGAACTCATTTCGAGGTGGGATTGATAAGAAGAGGTTGGTTGATGATGTGAGGCAAGCACTGTATGCCTCAAAGATCTGTAGCCATGCTCAAGGGATGAATTTGTTGAGGGCAAAGAGCACTGAGTAGGGATGGAATTTGAATTTTGGGGAGTTGGCTAGGATTTGGAAAGGTGGGTGCATTGTCAGAGCAGTCTTCTTGGATAGGATTAAGAAAGCATATCAAAGGAGTTTTGGCTATCATAGTTTGTAACGAAATATGGGTACATACGGAATGCCTCTCTCTTCTTCATCATTGTGATTTTTCTTTTTTATTTGCTGATAATTTAGTAATTGGTTCATGATTTTGGTGTATGAAATCATTTTAGGTTTGTTACCAGTTCATGATTCAGGGTTTTTTTGTTGTTTTTGACAATTGCTTTATGAATTTTTTTTATTTGATTTTTCAGTCTAGATTTAGATTTAGTTCATTGGTTCGAAGTTTGGCACACAAAAAGGGGCTAATGATTTCAGCTCATTTTTTAATTTGTTTATTCATTTTAGGTGTTGAATTGGATATTAATTATTTTTACCTTATAAATTGTTTTTTTTTTTATGAATTATGGATTTGGATTTTGAGTCCTTTATCTCACGTTATTGATAATTGATTCAAATCTCTGGTTTGTATTGATTTTAAATTTTTGGTTAACTGGATAATTAGTGCATGATTTTTAGATGAGAGGATTTGGGAAGGGGTTGGGTTGTGGGGTGTAGGTTTCTCTAAGAGCTGAGAATGACCCAGGAGAAGGGGGGAGGGGCTGGTGTAGAGACTGGAGAGAGATACTGTGCAGTATGCTAGACTAAATGCATTTGATGACTTATATCTATATATCTAGAGGTTTTTTTTTTTTTGGGAGAACACCTACCCCTCTTGCTGGCCTTTTCTTAATAAAAAAGGACATTAATCAATTCAATAAAACTGTAATTTTTCTCATGACTATAGCTTCATGAGAGTTAAGTCTCACTGGAATCAGCTTCATATACTCCCCCCCAATGGCATAACTCTCTTGATATATTATCTGTTTGTTTCTTTGGCTTAATGGTGTATGATTTGTGAGTGAGAGGTTGGGTTTGATAATTATGTCTGATTGAATTGCATATATAGGGTGTCATTTCTGTATGTGAAGTCCTTTAACATGGTGGTTCAAGGGGTAATTTGAAGGTACTATTCATCTCCTTTACATGTATTCATATTAATTATTTTCTTTATTTAGCATGCTAAATATGATAAGTTATGTTAGATCTATTTTGGGATGGTATGTATGACTTAAATATGTAAGGTTAGAATATGTTTGAAGATATTTAATTTAAATGTTTTTGCACGACAATGATGGAGTTGAGGATGCAATCGCTCTGCATGATTTTATCTTAATTAGAATGAAATCCCCTCCCCCCATCCCCCACCATAAAAACCCTAAGTGTCCCCCTCTTCCCATGTAAATCTCAACATTTATTATTTTGAGTATAGTTTTGTTAAATGTCCTCATTTAAATTGATTGCATTTTTTAGGTTCATCTATGTCGGTACATTTATGTCGAAACAGCATGAGGGATGAGGATGAAACAATTATTGTCCAAGTGACTGATGCTTGCAAGAAATTAGAGGTGTATTCAATAGCCCCTATATCAAATAACATTCCTTGGCATTTCAGTACTGTTTTGTGTTCCGAAATCAATGTAGATCATTCTATCTTGGGACAATCATTGTGTATGATTTTGTTTACTAATAGTGTACAAGTCTCTTTTTTGTCCCCTGGGTAAAAATCAACAAATCACCATTGTTATTTCATTGTTGAATGCCAATCAATACTAAAAAATTTGCTTTTTCCGACGAAAAATGGTGATGGAAAATTAGGCCGGTGGACACATCGACGAAAGGACGGGAAAAGCAAAAGGGGAAGACGGACTGTCCGACAGAACACAGTTCCGTTGGAATTTCCGACGGAACAGTTAGATTCCGTTGGAAATTCCGTCGGCCCACCAGTCTTTTTTGACTGGATCTCTGCCCAATAAAGCTGCCAATTTTTTTTGAAAAAAATGCCTTGTCCGACGGAATATTCCGCCGGACAAGGCATTAATTGGATGGAATTGGTTTCGGGCTTCAATTTGTGCGAAGCTAAAGAGAGAGAGAGAGCGTGAGGCTGAGAGAGAGAGAGCAACCACTGAGCGCCGTCAGCCTGTCGCCGCTGTGCCCGGTCGCCTCCGCCGCTGCCCAGCCCTCCACCGGCCACCGCCCAACCCGCCGGCAACCCCATCTCCACCACCACAACTTTCCTCCTCCAATTTCAAGTAAGTGATATTTATATAATTTATAGTGTATTTTTTTATGAATTTGACAAATTTGAGTTAGAAATTAACAATTATGTGATAATTTGTATTTGTTATTGAAATTTTATTGAGTTATTTGTAGATTATGGGTTTTGAATTTGGTTGTGTTGATGTGAATATGAAAGTTTAATATGTAAATGCTGTTTGTTTAGGTTGTAGTAGATATGTTGATGAAATTGAGAAATTGAGGTGACAATTAAACAATTATATGGTAATTTGTGTTGCGGTTGTAGATATTTTGTTCAACAATTAATAGATTTTAGATTTGAAATGTGGTTGTGTTAGTGAATGTGAAAGTCATTATTGAGTATTATTAGTACGTAATTGGATGGATAATATACAAATGTAATTGAATGTTATTTTTTGGAATGTATTATTGGGAGTTTTGAATTTCTAATTTTAGAGAATTTCAGATTTAAAGTGGATGTGTGGTGTGGCTAACTCGTAAAATTTATGATGGTTATAATTAATAGTGACTATTTAGAAAAATTAGTATGGTAGTATATAGAAAATGTGGATGAGTGAAATATTGTGTCGTATTATTTGGGTAATATGTGTACATGTTCTTTAGTATTATACAAGTACTTGTAATATATTAATGTTAAAATTTACTAAGAAAATAAATGTAATTAGTAGATTATTTCATATGTTGTACCTAAAATGTAATAAATGAAACGAACAAATGGTGGATAATAATTGCAAGTGAGATGATGAAAATATATTATTCTGTAAATGTGTAAATATTATTTATTGTTATTCACGTAGAGTAAATAATAATACGTTTATTATGTGTAACGTAAATATTTTTAGATTTAATTTGTGTGGATGATTAATATGAAGGATATGAGTCATAAGAGAAAACATATTGCGAACGGGAAAAAAATACGTTGTTGTTGCTGTGAATGTCGTTACTGTCGGTATGAATGTCACAAGTTTGGACTGCAATTTTAGACATTCGAATAGGTTTACATTCTGACCTAATTGTCGAACTATCTTATTTTTGTGCATCGCATATTAAACATAGTGCATGGTGAAGTAGTACAATAATATGTAAATTATTGTTGTAAAAATGTACGAAAGAAAGTGAAATCATTATGTCCATTATTATTATAAATAAGTAATTAATGTATACATTTGTAATGCTGTACAGTGGATAATATTGATGGACTACCCTATCGGAGGTAGATGTATAAAAGATTTTTGCCAGGTAGAAAAGGATATAGACAAGAATTTTTAGATGGAGTTGAATTGTTTGATCAATTTGCAAGAAGTCAAGTGAAATTCATAAATAATAATGGATATTATAGATGTCCTTGTGCCAAATGCCATAATAGAGTTTATAGAGAACCCGATGACGTGAGATTATACTTGTACCACAACGGTTTTCTTAAAGGCTATTGGTACTGAACATCTCATGAGGAAGTGAAACCAGCCTCTTATGACAATGTTGGAAGTAGCAACGCACAGAACTTATATGACAACATGGTGTCAAGTCCCATAGACGTTGATAATACTGGACCATTTGTGGATAATGTAGAAGCAATGGTGAATAATGTAATGGTTACTAATGAAGTTAGTGACAATGAGCAACCAAATGCAGAAGCTCAGGCATTCTATAATATGCTACAAGCTGTGCCGAGACATTTATGGGAAGGGTGTTATAACCAAACTGAGTTGTCAAATGCGGTCAGATTGAGGAGTATCAAATCTGATTATAGTATGCCTCACAATTATTTGAACGAGGTGATGCAATTAATGCATGAGAGTTGTCTAGCAGACAATTGTGTCCCCAGAAATTACACAGAGTTGAAAAAGAAGGTTCGAAGTTTGGGTTTAAACGTACAAACCATTAATTGTTGCCGCGATGGTTGTATATTGTACTTTAAGGCGGATTCAGCAGTTGAGAAATGTAAGTTTTGTGATGCACCATGGTGGAAGCCAAAAAAGTCAAGTGATAATGGGAAATCAAAACCATATGTGAAAATGTTCTACTTCCTGGTTAAACCTAGGTTGCAACGCCTTTATGCCTCAAGAAGCACAACTGAACACATGAGGTGGAATTATGACAATAGGCGTGAGGATGGTGTTCTTTGTCACCCTTTAGATGGTGAAGCATGGAAACATTTTGATCGCAAACACTCAGATTTTGCGCCAGAGGCCCATAATGTGAGACTTAGTTTGTGTGCGGATGGGTTTACCCCATTTGCGCAATCTGCACGGCCTTATTCAATTTGGCTTGTCGTTGTGACACCTTACAACCTTCCCCCAGAGATGTGCATGACAACACACCACATATGTTCTTAACTTGCATTACACCTAGGCTTACAAATTCGAAGAACAAAATAGATGTGTACTTGCAACCTTTGATTGATGAGTTGAAAATGCTATGGGATGGTGTTCAAACTTATGACATTTCAACGAGGCAGAACTTCGTTATGAGAGCTGCATTAATGTGGACAGTAAATGACTTCCCAGCCCTTGGAATGTTATCTGGATGGAGTACTCATGGTGTTTTAAGTTGCCCTGTTTGTATGGAGAAGTTGGAAGCAATACAGTTGAAACATGGGGGCAAACCATCCTGGTTTGACTGTCATTGTCGATTCTTGCCTAGATATCATGCATTTCGAAGAAATCGAACTTCATTTCGTAGAGGGAAAGTTGTTAACAATACTCATCCGTCCAGAAAAAATGGGGAGGAACTATACGAAGAGGTTTGGAGTCTTCCTAAAGTAACCACTAATGGAGATTTCATCATCTCGGGTTTCAAGGAGAACTCATAATTGGACAAAGCAAAGCATCTTTTGGGAGTTACCTTATTGGAGAGACCAACTACTACATCACAATTTGGACGTAATGCACATAGAGAATAACTTTTGTGATAACATCATCAACACTGTGATGAATGTACCTGGTAAAATAAAAGATGATGTGAAGGCAAGGCTAGATATGGCGGAGATGTGTGATCGAAGTGAGCTGAACGTCCGACATGGTGCTAATGGCCGAACACTAAAACCGAAGGCCACGTACTCCCTTTGTTTGGACAAACGAAAGGGTGTGTGTGCGTGGGTGCAGCAACTGACAATGGCTGATGGATATTGCTCCAACTTTGCAAACTGCGTAGATATGAAGTCTGCAAAGTTTCAAAACATGAAGAGCCATGATTGTCATGTGTTTTTGCAAATGCTTATGCCAATAGCATTTTGTGCCTTTCCAGATGACGTATTAGAAGTACTGGTTGAGTTAAGTGAATTTTTCAAAAACCTTTGCTCATCAGTACTAAGGGTTGATAAGTTATAGGAAATGCAGCGCAATATAAGCATAATACTTTGTAAATTGGAGAGAAGTTTTCCACCGGGATTCTTCAATGTCATGGAGCACTTGCCTATATACTTGGCAGAAGAAGCATACCTAGGGGGTCCGGTGCAATATCGATGGATGTATCTATTCGAAAGGTAAATCGTTATCCAAACATCTTGGAGCACTAAGTTCAGTAGTAGTGTTAAACTGAAATACTTGTACAACTTGTTGTATTTTAGGTACTTTGGATGGCTTAAGAAGAAGATAAGAAACAAAACACATCCCAATGGATCAATGGTTGAAGCATACTTGGTGTTTGAGATATCGCAGTTTTCCTCGTATTACTTCGACGATGATCTGCCTTCAATGCGCACAAGATGTCGATATAACGAGGATGACAATGACGAGCCACAAATGCAACCAACTTTATCAGTTTTCCAAACACAAGATACTCCGGTGGGAAGTCGTACACAGAGGTACCTAACTAACGAAGACTTGCACGCTGCACACCTTCACATTTTGTTAAATTGTAATGAAGTGCAACCTTATATCGAATAAGTCCAACATGTGCCATTTTGTATTGTGATGAAGTTAATCAGGAACTCAATGCTGATGAATGTCATTCTCACAGTTTATTCAAACAACAACAAGTACAAGGAAATCCCACTTTGACGGACGTGGAGATAGATGCCTTGATTGAAGCTCAATTTATTTGGTGGTTCAAAAAAGCAGTAAGAGCGTAAACTTGCCTCTTATGTTATATATGTATCTCCTTCAGCACATCTTATACAATATGGTTCCCATGTTGATCAAGTTTGTAAAAATAAATGTAGGTTGAAATTGTACAAATGTTCAATGACGAACGCCAAGTACAAATATACCACTTGACTCAACTGCCTTTAAGGAAAGTTACATCGTGGTCTGCATTCAGAGTTAATGGATTTCTATTTCACACACATAAAAGGTGTGAAGGCAAAAAAGCTTTCAACTGTGGCATTTGCGTTAAAGGGAACAGGGAAGGTGGATATGAGGATGGTTATTATGGAATCCTCCAAGAGATTATTCGTATTGAATATCTTGGAGAGCCGCTCAAAGAATGCATGATGTTCAAATGTGATTGGTTTGATAACACCCTTCGAGGAACACATTGTCCCAAACTATGTCCATTTGTAGAGGTGAGTGCCACTTGAAGATATAGAAAATATGATCCATTCATATTTGTTACTTCTGCAACGCAAGTGGTGTACATGAAATACCCGAATGGAATAAGAGATGAGTCTAATTGGTGGGTTGTTGTATCAAACAAACCCAGGCATAAAGTGCATAACGAATTCACTTTACCAGTTGCATTCCAAGATGATCATGTGTCTCACGTGACACCGGTGAATGACACAATTCCTACAACTTTGTTGAGTCACGAGGAAGACATTGAAGTTGTTAATGAGGAAGGTGCAAACGAGGGAGGAGCGGAGGCAGAGTGGGATGATGATTATGAATACATTGAAGACGAAGTCGTTGTGGACCATGATGATTATGACGAGGACAACGAAATCGAGGATGATGACTAGTATTTGTTGAATTGGTGTAACTTTTTCGTTGTATGGATGTACACTTGGTCGTCGTATGCATTTAGTGTTTGTTAAATAATTAATGATACAATTATCATTGTGTGAGTTATTATTAATGTTTACTTCTTGCATTTTATGTTGTTTGATCACTACGATTTATATGGTTGTCTTAAAGATGTCAGGTACGCAACGGGGATGCGGTGGTGGACGTGGTAGAACTCAAGGAAGAGGTTATAACAACCAAATTGACCAAGCGGAAGAAGAGTTTCAGGGATGGCAAACCTACCAAGACATCCCTCAAAATGCATTTCCTGATCCCAACCGCGTGCAAAACTTGCATTTCACCCAACAGGTACCTCAAAATGCTACGTTCCTTCAAGCTAACATGTGCTTCTTCCAATCACAAAGACCTCCTAACACTCAGACGCAAGGAGCATTTATGGGCAACTAGTTTGGCTCTTACATCCCTGTACCTCTTACATCCCTGTACCACATGTGATTCCACAACACAATGAACAAAGAAGTAGGGATCACAGTAAAGGTGTTTCAAGCCATGGGAGCACGTCCAACAAGGTGCTTATTAGGTCAGATGGTAAAGAGAAGTGATTATACATTTTCACTTTTGTGTATTCAGAACCCGAGCAGACATATAGATATGTTTGTTGTGAACGCAAATTGCTAAATGTATTTCTTACTTGCAGCTTCTTTCCATATGATGTAGTGTTTGAAATAACGAAGATATTTGTGAGCAAATTTACCGAGTCATGGCCAGCATGGGGTAAAGTTCCTAAATCACAACGGGATCTGTGGTTTGGCGAGTTCAAGGTTAGATAAATTTATAAGTTCAATATATGTATAAATATGTTGTTCACTAACATGTTGTTTATGTTTTGCTCACTTTGATTTCACAGAAGCATTTCTATTAGGCTCCAGAGCATGACTCCCAGATTAGGAGAAACTTTGAGGAGAAGGGGGCTAGTAGATTGAAGGACACATTTGGGGAGCTAAGGAAAAGGGGCAAGCAGCCTCTGTGGTTGTTTGACAGCACTTAGAAGTCACTTCAAGAGTACTGGGCTTCCGAAAAATTTAAAAAGGTGAGTGCACAAGCGAAGAAGAACCGGAACAGTGATCAAGATGGCTTAGGTCCTTCTTTGCATACATGTGGTTCAATCCCATTCAGCGAGCAAAAGAGACGTTTGGTACGTACGAAGAATTCTCACATCTTTCAACTTATTGCATTTTGTACTTTGTATGTGTTTGACTTTGCAATGAAACTTATTTATATATTGTATAGGCTAAGAAGCTTCAAAGGAACCCGTCTGCAATAGAGTTATTTAAAGAAACTCATCAACATGTGACAACACATGGGTTGATAAGAAATCTGAAAAACATACGTAAGTAACATGTACTTTTGATGTGTTTAAAATATTCTTACACCGTCGGCGTTACTACATCTGCAACATTTAATACTTTTGAACTTATTTTGTAGACGGAGCATCAACAGAAATAGGAACAGATCAGGAATTCCCAATCCTCGACAGATCCTAGCTCCGAGCCATTTGAAATTCCATCTAAGACGGAGCTGTGGGTGCAAGGCAACATAAACAAAAAGGGGTGCTTGTATGGATTAGGTTCAGAAGGGGTGAAACTGAAGTACTTGTTCAAGTCCTCAGCAACATCTAGGGGCAGTCAGGAGCCGGATGTACGAGAAACCGTCACCCAATTGAACAATGAGTTAAGTTCAATGGCGGAGTTAAATCGCCGAACTGAAAAACGGAACCGTCATTTAGAAGAGAAAGTGATGATATTGAGTGAACAACTTAGTGGGGTACAAAACACACTGAGTGAGTTCATCAGATCTCAACAAGCATCTGGTTCTGCTTCACACCCATGCCCTTCTTCGCGCCATCAACAACACCGCCGCTCTACTTATGTTGTTGTTGCTGCTACTCATCCTCCACCTCAAAATGATGATGATGATGGTGATGGTGATGATGATGGGGACGACAATGGTGATGGTAATGACCATGGGTATAATCCGTGCTCTACTCATAACTATTTTAACTATTAAAACTTCTAACATTTGGAAAATTTTATGTTATGTATATTGGGGACAGTTAACGGTTTGGGTTTTTGTGTGATACGATCATTTGGATTTGTAAACATTTTGTACTTGTGATGTTGAGTGACAGTAACCATGTGTAATGGTTGAGTTGAAAGAATGTAACCACGTGTGATGGTTACCATGTAAGGTTCAGTTTGCAAGTTTTGTGTAAATTGTAATTTTGGGCTGCCCCAATTTTCCAATTTTTTTTTTCAAAATGCTGCAAAAATTGCGACGGAAAAACCGACGGATCGCGACGAATTTTCAACGGAATGCCGATGGACTCCAATGGAAATCCGTTGGACACCGGCGGAATTCCGACGGGGTTCGCTTTTTCCACAGGGGTGGGTGGCCGACTGGGGGAGGCGACGGAATTTCGGGCCGTTGGACACAAGATTTCCGTTGCAATTCGGTCGGAATCTTGTTCCGATGGCAAGAAATTCCGTCGAAATACGTCCGACGGAATGGGGTATTTCGTCGGAACTCGGTTCCGACCCGCTATATTCCGACGGCACATTTCCGTCGCCTATTCCGTCGAAAAATCTTTTTTTCAAAGGAAAAAGTCACTTTTTCGGTTGGAAAGTCCGTCGAAAAAGTCACCTTTTTTAGTAGTTTTACTAACATGAAAAAAAAAATTGTACATATCTTTCACTTTTTACTGTCATGATATCAATTTATAAGAAATATGTTCGTAAGACTGTTTAGTTCTGTACATGCTGCATTCAGACATCACCAAATTATGACACTCATATACTGAACAAAATATGCCGTATATTCAGCCCTCTGAAGTGGCTAAAGTGAAGGAAGTTTGATTTGGTCTCAAGGTAGCATGAAGAAGGTTTTGGGATAAGATTAATAAAAAAAAAGACTAGATATTCACTCATATGTGTAAATGCCATTGCTATGCTAATTGTTGAGTATTTTTAAAGGATATTAAGATCTATTGTTTCTAAGTATTAGAGTTTTGGTTTGTAATTTTTTTTATATTAAAAGGGATGAAAGCTCAATATGCCAAATTAATTAGTATGGCTAACCCTGGTAGCGTCAAACAGTTTTGGGTGGGTTGTTACGCTAATCTACAGTCCAATGTGCATCATACTTTAGCAATGAAGTATGTCTGGATTTTAATGTTAAAAGATAAAAAAAACTATTCGGTTTTAGTTGTGCAAACTTTCTTGACTTTATTGAAGACATTTGTAAAGGACTTGCAAGAAATTTATCGGTTTCAAACTTTTTGTGCTAGGCATGAGCAATATTTGGATCATACTACGATATTGATATACAACAATTATGTACATTGAAATTTTCGTCAAACTCATCATGGCATTTGTCATGATGATTATAAAATTTGTATGTTTTTTATTCTCATTACTTATTATCATCAGATACAGCTGGATCATATCTTTTAGGAGGTTTAGACGTGAATAATTCAGATTTTGACGGTGTTAGGTATGTTATTTTATACATTTTCTTGAATAATTAAACACACTACATATGTTAATAGTTTCCTGGTGTAGAAATGATATACATATTGGACAACAAAAATTAAAATATTCTTTTAAAGAGTTATTCTTATATATCATTATTTTAAATCTAATAAACAAAAAATAGAGATGCATCTTTAAAAAAAAAAACTAAAAAATTAAAATATTTCGTACATAGTACGGGTCCACATTAGTGGAACAAATGAGTATAAACCTTTTCCCCTCGTAAATAATGCTGTACTTGCATTGTACATGTCATTTTGCATTTGTAGGGTTCTGTGGCATTTGCTTCTAAGTTTTAACCTATGCGCATGGGCGGCATGGCTATAGTTCACGCTTTATGAAAATTGGTGTGATTTTGTAGAGGGATTTAGGAATTGTTATTAGTTAGTAAAACTTTTACATGGTCATAAAATTTTTTAAAACTATCTTAAAATTTTAATATTATTTCTAATTATAATTACTGTCACGCACACTTACCAAAAAATTCAAAATTCCACTTAGATCACTAGGCGCCTATTTGTTTATTGCTTTACGTTCTCCACATATATTAATTAAATTAAAGAGAATATAATTAGCCAATATTATTAAATTTTATGCTCATAATTGTGTTTCTAAGATTGTATATTTTTTTTTTCTTCAGAAGATTATCTTACTTTCATGAAGTATAAAGCATTACTTAGAATCCTAAATGGCTTTTTTTGGGTGGGGGGGGGGGGGGAAGGAATTTGGTTGCTATACGTGGTTATTAGTTAGCAAATGATATTTTTGTTCAAAGTTGCCCATGGCTTTACGTTTGTAAATATGGGTTATAAAATGGGTGAAATTGATTGAGATTGGTTAAAGTGGGTTGAAATAAGTGGGTTGAAACAAGTTCAAGTTGATATTTTTTTGTTAAAGTTTGTAGAATTGGGTTGAAGTGAGTTAAAATAGATTGAAGTGGGTAGAAGTTGAAAGAAATTAGTACATTTTTTTATATGATGGGTAGAAGTTAGTATTTTTTTGTTGAAATGAGTTGAAGTTAGTTGAGGTGACTTGAGTTGAAAGTTTTTTATTAAGGTTGGTTGAAGTGAAATGAAGTTAGTTGAACTTGATAAATTGAGATTTACCAACGAAAACAATAGACCCAGAGTTTGTAAATGATACTGTTGTTTTAAAATGGAGACAATAGTGATGAGTGCTCTATGGAAATAATTAATCCACCTCATGTCGTCAACTTTATGTCATAAAGAATTATTTTTGCGTCACTTATTTCAATTGCTTTCTCTAATTTGCTGCTTGATTTGTAACTTTCTGCTCCTCAACAAATATTTATAGTCAAATACGGTCACATAAAACTTTATATTATATATAATATCTTGTTCAAATTGTCTGCTCTGTACATTCAAATCTCACACTGTTAATTAAGCTCAAATTAATATTTTCTAGGCTTAATTCCAGTGGCTTGTCTATTGTCATGCACGCATCAGCACCATCAATAATGCCAAATCCAGTTCATCAGCATTTAAGAGCTAACTTTAATTATGTATAAAGGCCTGTTTCTTTCATTGGTAAATTGAGT
>JACYFF010002017.1:55036738-55079559 GCA_017589665.1 Selenicereus undatus
GCGGAATTTCTTACAATCTTCCTGGGTTCAAGACCTATAAGTGATCACACGTCAATGCTTTTTACTGTTTGAGTATGATATTTTTGTATGGAGTTACTCAGAGACCAAAGATTACGACAATGGATCTGATTGCAAAGAAAATGTTAATGTTTATTCTTTTCGTTGGTAAATATTCGTTAGTAAATGAGTGAAATTGGTAAATATTAGTTGAAGTTAGTAGTAGTCTGTATTTTTTTTTTGAAATGATTGCTAGGAGTTGGTTAAGATTGGAAAAGATTTGAAGAAGTTCTTAGAAGTTGGAGGATGGTGGCAAAAAAGGTAAATGGGTGAGGATTTCTTTATAAAACTTTTTGAAGGATAAGTTCAATAAGTTCAGTAAATAAGTTCTGAATAAATTCAGCAAATAAGTTTATAAATTTATTCTTAATAAGTTCAGAATAAGTACAAAATAAGTTCAGCAAATAAGTTCAGAATAAGTTCAGAATAAGTTCAGTAAATAACTTCAGAACAAGTTCAGATAAGTTCAGTTCAGAATAAGTTCAACAAATAAATTCAGAACAAGTTTAGCAAATAAGTTCATGAATTTGCTCTTAATAAGTTGAAAATAAGTTGAGAATAAGTTCAGTGAATAAGTTTATAATAAATTCAGCAAATAAGTTTAAAACAAGTTCGGATAAGTTAAATTCAGAATAAGTTCAAACAAAATAAGTCGGAGTGAAATGGGCCTCATACATTAAACGAGACACTTAATAAGTATCTTGTAGCCAGACATTTATCATTTTGTTATGTTATAAATAAGATTTCATCCCATTTGTATTAGAGAATTTATTATTATCTCATTCGATATGTATTTCAAGATTTGTTGCTGTTACTTTCTAAATGTTAAATTTGTTGTGTCAAAAATAAAAAAAATAAAAAAAGATGTTAACTATGTATATTTAATTTATTATTTTGATTTGTCCTTTGTGGTGATAATAGTTACTAATTAAAGACCAGTAAGTATTATCTGATCAATTTTTCAATTGTGCTTCTTCTTCCTCCATCTATTTTCTACTAGGCATGCTTCTCTACATGGAAGGAGAGCGTTGGAGCAACGGTAAGATTGTCTCCGTAGTCACGGGTTCGAACCGTGAAATCAGTCACTGACAAAGTCAGGTTAGGCTGCCTACAATTCACCCCTTGGGGTGCGGCCCTTCCCCAGACCCTGGGTGAACACGGGATATTTGTACACTGGGTTGCCCTTTTTAATGCTTCTCTATATCAATGTCAAATAGATGCCATTGTCTCTACAATTGTTTTTTCATCCAAAACTGCTACCAATTTCACCTTTTTTGGCTGTACACTTCCCAAGTACAGAATTTACTGAAAAGCCTCCACTGCTTGGGTATACAGATCCATACTCCTAGGTAAAGTGTTTTAATTTAACATCAAATAGCCACAAAATATCGGGAATTTAAAGTAAGATAGTAAACCAAAGGCCCTCACATTTCACTCCTTATTCCAACTTTGTTTCAGCTTTGTTCAGCGGGATGATTGTCAGCGAGCAAGTTATCCAACAACAGAATATTAACTGACGAATGATACTTCCATCTCTGAATTGGAACTCTAAAGTCCTCTTGAGCTTGGTGCAAGAAACCAAGTGTCAGATGCCAACGGCTAGTAGAAACATGCCAAAGAACTTCAACTTAACAGCCCAAGGACAGCATCAGATCATCTACGGCAAAGCTTCAGCCATTATTGATCGATAGGTTAGTTGTTTCTCATATAGATCACAAAAGATAACCTACAGCATTGGGATCTTTTGATGGATAAATGACCTACAACATTCAAGAAGGGCGAGCATTGGAAGAACGAAGAGGAAATACATAATGTTTACCCCCACAAGGAAAACGGTAACATAGGCTAAAAAGACCGCTCATGATGGTATGTACCAGTTGGACTAGAACTAGCAAACTGAGCCTGTTTTAATTTCCAGGGCGAGTTCTGCTTGTACCCAAATCAAGACTAAAAGAACCTGATATGACCTAACTCAAACAAGGACCAGTTTTCCAGGGCGAGTTCTGCTTGTAAACATGCATGTAGGAAGACCAAGCAAAAAATGCTATAAGACTAAGTACGCCATAAATGGAGCAAGATTAAAGATTCCATGATTTTATGGTGGCCTTTGAAACATATCATCTAACAGTTTCACAAGGCCAATGCCAGATGAACCTCTATTTGTCCCATTTTTAGCCCCTATTTGACTCATTTCTTCATGCGTTTTCACGTTCGATCGTGCCAAGGAAGAGTCAAATTGGCCTCCTTTAGCGCACTTTTAACTCATATAACATTTTTCGATATTTTCAGGAACTCTATTGAAGAAACAAAAAGATGAACAACGTTTAGCAAAAAAGAGTGCCAAGAAGGCGAGAAAAGCCGCGAGAAAGAGTCGCACGGAAGTCCCACGAAACCGGACCCACAAAGCATGGCCGACCCGCTCGAACCGGCACACTTGGTCGGGTTGCCAAGTGGCATGGCCTGGCCGTGCCACATGGCACGACTGTGCCACTTGTGCAGTTCTAGGGTGGTTCGGGCAGACTTTTGGCACGGTGTCACCGTGCTTCGAGGCACGACCGTGCCGCCCCCGTTTCCGCGTCGCGACTTAAATTTCCTTCGTGACTATTTGGAAGGACATTATTTGGAAGGACATTCAGTTTTCAATTCAGTTTTTTCTTCCCATACGTTTTCTTAGGCGATTTTTAGGTTTCACTATACAATTCTATTTTTCATACTTTTTGATTACGCCTTTGGATTACATTCTTGAATTGGAGGTTGATTCTACCTTTTATTGATTCAATTAATTCCACGTTCTTGGTTCTAATTCTCTCTCCTCTTGTTCTTGATTATTTAGGTTTTGGTTGTGATGTTTATTGAATCGAATTTTGCGATTGTTGTTATAAAGATGATGTTAGGCTAAATCCTTCAACTTAGGTTGGGATTGACGCCGAATATGTGTAGTTGAATCTTGTACTGGCCCAAATCCCTGCATCCCTTGTTTTGCGATTATGAATTTTACTATGCATGCCACATGCTCGATGAAATGCTCGAAAGAACATTCATCCTTTTTATTTGGGGTTTAGGGGAACGTTGAGAGACGAAACCTTTACCTAGTGCGTCTTAGTAGACAATTAGGGTTTTAACATGAAAATAGTTAAGATTCTAATTGGGATTTGAGATTGTGAATCTTATAATCCTTCGGCCTTTAGTCCCATGAAAATAGGCGTCTATAATTCCAGCATGTCTAGGAGATGTTTGGTAGGGCTTGTAATTGATTCGCTAGCATATTTGTGTTGTTAATTCCAACCTAGGTGTTTACTCTTCTGCTGTTTATTCCATCTTTTAGTCATTATTGTTTCCTTCAGTTTAATTCTAAAAACCCAATTGTGATCGCCTAGCTTGAGTAATCTAATTGGTTCTAGTAATTAGAATCAAGTTCCCTGTGGAATACAACCCATACTTGCCGTGTGCTCAGCTACACCGTGCACTTGCAGTATATTTTTAACTGAACAAGTTTTTGGCGCCGTTGCCGGGGAACTTGCGCCTTTCAATATTAGAACCGATTTGAATACTCTAGACTAGGCATTTCGTTTTCTTTTGCTTTAGTTCATCATTCTTCTTCTTCTTGCTAGAAACTGTTTACGTCGGGGTATTGTTTGCTTGTGTATGCACAGGAGGAGTCAGAGGGATCAAGATCTTGTCCCCCTCGATCCTGAGATAGAAGCATTCGCACGCCGACGTAGCGGAGAAGCGAGAAGGAGGAAGAAAGAGGCAGCAGTGATGGCCCAGGAAGACCATAGAGTGTTGCGAGATTATGCCCTCCCCAAGCATCAGGCATAACCTCCTCCATCGTTAGCCCCGCCATCGAGGCTAACAATTTCGAGCTCAGCCCCGCACTGATCACTTTTGTGGAGAGGGAGCAATTCAGCGAGTACCCCTCGGAAAACCCCAACGTGCACCTTCGTAGATTCCTTGCGAAATGTGACACCATCAAGCTAAACGAGGTGCCCACCGATGCAATCCGCTTGAGGCTCTTTCCCTTCTCACTGCGGGATAGAGCCAGCGACTGACTGCAGAACGAGGAGCCCAACTCATTCACCACTTGGGAAGTGCTCTCCAAGGCATTCCTCAGCAAGTACTTTCCACCTGGCAAGACTGCCAAGCTGAGGACAAACATCACCTCATTCACCCAGCAAGATGGTGAGTCCCTTTACGAAGCATGGGAGAGGTTCAAGGACCTCCAGCGCCAGTGCCCCCACCACGGAGTTCCTGATTGGCTCCTAATCCAAACCTTCTACAATGGGTTGGAGCGGTCAGTGAAGATCTCGGTTGATGCCGCAGCAGGGGGTGCTCTAATGGGCAAGTCGATTAAAGCGGCAAAGACATTGTTGGAAGAGATGACTTCCAACAACTATCACTGGGCAAGTGACAGAGCCGCCCCCAAGAGAGGCGGTGGCAGACACAAGGTAGATGCTGGGACATTCCTAGTGAGCAGGGTTGACGCCCTCACACAACGTCTGGATAAGGTGGCCACCCCTTCGACCACTTCTGCAGGGCCATCAATAGGGGCCTATACACACTGTGAGATTTATGGTGTACAGGGACATACCGCCGTTGAGTGTTACAATGCTCCCCCTAGCATTGAACACATCAACGCGTTCCACAATTACAATCCACCACCACAAAATAACCCCCACCCCACCACCTATAGCCAGGGTTGGAAGAGTCATCCGAATCCCCTCTACAAAAATCCCAACCCTCACCCTCAGAACTCCATCCAGCCACCCGGTTTCCACAACGGAGCTCCCTACACTCTACTCCCTCCACCTTCTAAGCCTACATCTCACCAGGAGAGTCTCATGGAATGCTTCATAGCAACCCAAACCACGACCAATAAGACTCTTAAGGAGTCAATCCACCTGTTGACCTCAAGGGTAGATGCCATGGCCGCCCATCAGAAGACGATGGGCACGCAGATCGCCCAATAGGTGAGCCTCCTGTCCCGACCTCAAGGGCATCTGCCAGGCCAGCCCGAGACTAACCCTCGAGGTCACGTCAATGCCATCTCCACGATGGAAGAGAGGTTAGAGGAGAGCCCAGTAATGGTTCTCCATGAGGTAGTTACTGTTCCTGATTCTGCAGGAACTGAGGGGAAGAAGAGAGAATAGAATCTGAGCTTTGCTGGGGAGCCTAGTCCGCCACCTCCTACCCGCACCTACCAGGCCCCAGTGCCTTACCCTCAGCGACTGGCATGGTCCAAGCTATGTCAGTTTGAACCTAGATTTGTGCAATTCCTGGAGACCCTACGCCTAATCTATGTCAGTAGCCCCTTCCTGGACGCTCTCAAGAATGCACCTGCACACTTTAAATTTTTAAGAGCGCTCCTATCCAAGAAGGGAGAGCCCGGGGTTATTCTAGTGGCCCCCACTATCGGATCCTACCGCGCACTTCTACCGAGACGATCACCATCAAAACTACAGGATCCTGACAGTTTCTATATCCCATGCTGCATAGGGGATATGCAGATCGAGAGAGCCCTTTGCGAGCTGGGCGCCAGTGTGAGCCTCATGCCGTTATCTCTCTGCAAGAAGCTGCAACTACGGGACCTCACGCCCACCAGCATGACTATTCAGCTCGCAAACTGTTCCATCAGGCAGCCTGTCGCCCTTTTGGAAGATGTTCCAGTCCAGGTGGGCAAGTTCCTCATCCCCTGTGATTTTGTCGTTCTTGACATGGATGAGGACTTCCCGACCCCACTCATCTTAGGTCGGTCATTCCTTGCTACCGCGGGGGCGATGATCGATGTGCAAACAGACACCATATCATTCACTGTATGTGAGGAGAGGGTGGATTTCAGCTTCCCTCCTCCCGCTCCACCTTCAGCGCCTGTTCTTCCCCCACTCTCTGAGGAGCCTATCCCCATCTCCCCCTTCGATGTTGTTCCCGGGGTTGACATATATGATGGAAATGGGGGACCTCCCATACTACTTGGCGGCACTTCCACCTTTTCTGCGGTCGTCTCATCTTGTTTCACGACCGCTTCTGCTTGTACTGGGCAGGTAGAGGATCCTTAAACAAGCGCTTCTTGGAAGGTAACCCAAGGCATTTATCGCTTTTAAAAAAAAAATCGTGTGTCACTCCCGCCCTTTTCCTTTCCCCTTTCCCTCTTCGTTCTTTGCCTTCCCCCTTCCCTTGCCCTTTTCTGCGTCGTTTTCATTGCGAACAATGAAAATCTCAAGCATGGGGGGGTGAGCTTATCGCTCTTTGGGTGGAATAGTGGTTTTTGGGGTCTTGGTTGAATGACATCACTTGCATTTGCATCATATAGGTAGGATGACATATAGTTTTCATAGGATATCTTTGCATTTCTTTCCTTTAATAGAACATGTAGGTTAGAGCATATAAGATACATGTTGTATCTCAAAAGGAGAAGTGATTGAGTTGGGCATCCCTAAGCTTTCCAGGTACTACTTCTTACCCTTCTTTTCACTATTCTTTATATCTTTTATTGCTTTTCTTAGTTAGTTTTATTGCTTTTTAATAAATGTGTGCGAAAACCCCTCTTATGAAGAGAACACAAGGGGTAATGATTGATTGATCTGATTGAGTTGTGTGTTGAAGTGTGGCCTATTATGGTGTGAACTTTTGTGAATTGCGCTCTAACATTGCCATCTGTGTTTCCCCTATCTTATGTTGTATGTCATATTGCCCTTGAGATTCATGTGACTTGGCTTGATTGACCTTGATAAGTGGGATATACCTTGGAGTAAGTTGTTGGACTGTGGTAGACTTACCTGTGAGACTTTGAGCCTAATGACTATTCATTGCATATAGTCCCATACTTTCCTTCATGTGTGACTCATCCCTTATTGCATCGCTAGAACTTGGTCTTGTTCTCTTTGAAATCGCATTTAGCATATGCATGTGTTGATATGACTGAGGCAATTTTTGTTCTATTTAGCCACATGAGCCAATAAGCCACCCATTGATATGTACTGCCCTCTTTGCTAGCCCTTTGTGCCTTTCCCCTTTTTTATTGTTGCCCCCTACACACTACACACTTGGCCTATCGATATTCTCCGTATTCTTGTCAAGGTCTAGTGGAGCGATATTTCCATGTTGAGTTGGGTTTGCTTTGAAGGTTAGTTCACCTTGGGTATGTTACTAGTGGCTTGTTTGGGGGGATTCGTGATTCAAGTTTGTGTTCCCCATGCCATACACATGCCTTTCTCCTTTCAAAAAAAAAAAATAGAAATGAATGAAAAATGAGGAAGCAAGGAAAAGGCAAGGAAAAAGAAAAAAAAATAGAAAAGTTGTGAATAAGGTGTTTGACATGGGATTGTGACAATGAGATTGGTAAATTCCTCCCTTAAGGTTTTTGTGGGGTTTGTGGCTCAAATTTTCAATTGTGGTGTGAAGTTGTTTCGATATTAGTTGTGGAAGTGTTTTTTGCTCCCTAGACTATGACCGTTAGCTCCACTCTTCTCAAACTTTTTCCACTTCTCACCCTTTACCTTTGACCCCATTACATCCCTTTACAAGTTCTCATGATGTACACATTGCACTTTGCATTAGGCGGTGGAGAATTGAGAACTCTACCAAGCTTATGGTAGTTGCTTGATTGGGTAGAGTATTGAGTGCACCCTTATTACATATTCTAAACACATTGACGGGAGTGTTCCACTTTATCCTAAAGTGAGGTTCTACCAGTCGTGCTTACCCACCACTAATCAAGGAAAGGTCATGTCTTGTTATGTGCTTCGATACTAGGGCGTTTGATGCATTGCCTTTGGGTATGGGGACCCATGGACGGAAGTGTGCGAACGGTATTTGAATTGTTTCACATTTTGACTTGGCCATCTTTAAGCATAGCTTAATTTGGGTTTTTGATTATTCGTCCCTCGCCTGAGGAGGGTATGTTAAGAGGTTTACCGTTCTCCCTGATCCTTCATAGCGTAATCTTGCTTAAGGACAAGCAAGAGATAAGCATGGGGGCGTGATGAACCTCTATTTGTCCCATTTTTAGCCCCTATTTGATGCATTTCCTCATGCGTTTTCACGTTCGATCGTGCCAAGGAAGAGTCAAATTGGCCTCCATTAGCGCACTTTTAACTCATATAACATCCTTCGATATTTTCAGGAACTCTATTGAAGAAACGAAAAGATGAACAACGTTTAGCAGAAAGGAGTGCCAAGAAGGCGAGAAAAGCCGCGAAAAAGCGTCGCTCGGAAGTCCCACGAAATCGGACCCACAAAGCACGGTCGACCCGCTAGAACCGGCACACTTGGCCGGGTTGCCAAGTGGCACGACCGTGCCATGTGGCACACCCGTGCCACTTGTGCAGTTCTGGGGTGGTTCGGGCAGACTTTTGGCACGATGCCACCGTGCTTCGAGGCACGACCGTGCCGCTCCCGTTTTCGCGTCGCGACTTAAATCTCCTTCGGGGCTATTTGGAAGGACATTCAATTTTCAATTCAGTTTTCTCCTCCCAGACGTTTTCATAGGCGATTTTTAGGTTTCACTATACAATTCTATTTTTCATACTTTTTGATTACGCTTTTGGATTACATTCTTGAATTGGAGGTTGATTCTACCTTTGATTGATTCGATTAATTCCAGGTTCTTGGTTCTAATTCTCTCTCCTCTTGTTCTTGATTACTTAGATTTTGGTTGTGATGTTTATTGAATCAAATTTTGCGATTGTTGTTATAAAGATGATGTTAGGCTAAATCCTTCAACTTAGGTTGGGATTGACGCCGAAAATGTGTAGTTGAATCTTGTACTGGCCCAAATCCCTGCTCCCCCTTGTTTTACGATTATGAATTTTACTATACACGCCACATGCTCGATGAAATGCTCGAAAGAACATTCATCCTTTTTATTTGAGGTTTAGGGGAAAGTTCAGAGACGAAACCTTTACCTAGTGCGTCTTAGTAGACAATTAGGATTTTAACATGAAAATAGTTAAGATTTTAATTGGGATTTGAGATTGTGAATCTTGTAATCTTTCGGCCTTTAGTCCCATGAAAAGAGACGACTATGGTTCTAAGGATTAGTCTTCGACCCTTGAGAGAGGGAGGAGATGGGCTTAATTGACAATTTATCCATTCGTGATGCATGCCTGGGAGATGTTTGGTAGGGCTTGTAATTGATTCGCTAGCATATTTGTGTTGTTAATTCCAACCTAGGTGTTACTCTTCTGCTGTTTATTCCATCTTTTAGTCGTTATTGTTTCCTTTAGTTTAATTCTAAAACCCCAATTGTGATTGCCTAGCTTGAGTAATCTAATTAGTTCTAGTAATTGGAATCAAGTTGCCTGTGGAATACGACCCGTACTTGCCGTGTGCTAACTACAGCTACACCGTGCACTTGCGGTATATTTTTAACTGAACAATGCTTCCTGTTACTCATTCACTTTCACAAGGTCATCCTGTTGTAAGCTGATTCATAAAAAAAGGTCTTCCCACCCTAACAACCCAAAAGGTCATATTCCCTCCCTCTATAATCGAGCTCTCCTATTTTGTTTATCAACTTTAAATCTTTAATAACTCCATGTCTTATCTGCCCTTACGTTTCTAAAACAAGATATAAATTTAGTCTACCCCATAACATACAACCTTTTTCTTAAAATCACTTAAATAATATTTTTTAGGTAGAAAAAGGAAAAACAATAAGGCACAAAAGGACAAAAAATGAAATGCAGGATGAAATTGTCAGGCGTTAATTCCATTCATGTCACACTCTAGAGCCATATAATTAGAACACATGTCCCCGTGACTGGAACACGAGTCATGGGCTGCGAATGCTCTCAAAGCTAGGAGTGATTTTAGTGTACTCGTTGAAGTTTTATCATTGTCGAACATGATCCCAGCTGAAATTTGCCAGAGTCCTTGCTAGTTCTAAAAATTAAGTAATCTTGGCCTTTTTAATGATTGACAGTAGCCGAACAATTTCTTTAGGTATCTCAACTCTGAATGAACCTTTAATGTCTAATGCTCTTGTTTCTGACTCTTTGCTCTAATTAAAGAAGCCTGTTACATTCTACAGACACCTATAGGCGACACAATCATTAAGAGTTAGGACAACATCATGAGACCAAGTTTTACTATGTTAGATTTGCACAATTTGAGTCAAGAGGAGCAAGGAACACCCCAAGCCAGATCATTTTCACTATGTTTGCAACATAAGCCATCTCCACATGCTTTTCCCTAGGAAGAAGTCACCATGTTCAACATAACCCATCCAGTGATTCTATTAGGTTAACAATTTTAAAAAACCACTCTACTTGAATATTTAGGCACATTTGTTTTAACTTATAAGTGTTTATCATCAACATTCAGTATATTTAAGCATAATCAAGTATAGTTTAGCATTATTGAGTATAATTCAATATAATTCAGCATAATAGAGCACCATTCGTCACTTATAAGAAGCGCTCAGAGATTATATTGTAATTAGACCTAAATTACCTAATTGTTAATCAATAGTTGCACTTATTTTACTAATAATGTAAATAGGTTTGTTATTGTAATTGTAAAATCCTTTGAATGCTTAAAAAAAATATTACGTTACTTTACTAAGTCAAATGTTTCTTACTATTACTAATGGTATAGAATATGAATATATTATTATAAATGTAAAAAAGCCTACTATTTTCAAGAGATATTATATTATTTAACTTCATAAATTTCTTAGTAATTTTCTAGAATTACATATTTATTTTAAGAACCTAATTAAAATTGAGACACAATTTTTTTTTTAAAAGTATTTTTAATGAAAAATTAATAATTTTACTAACAACTTCCAACTCCAATTTATATTAATGTAGCTAATCACTTCTAACTTTTAAAATTAAACTAATGATGCAATCAATACACCTTATGATATAGGAAATTTGTGTGTTAATACTGAAGCGACTTCAAACAGTAGATATATTTGTAAATTATCTGTATGTTATACATATCAATTAAAAAAACTAGTCATAAACTAATCCACAACATCGTAGCATATATATACAACTCATTGGAATGTGTTTATATCCTATTACAAGATAAACAAATATGCATTTACAATAACTCATACTGGGTACATATACATTTAAACAATTTATAGATACATTTCTTGATTTAATTACAATTGCATATAAACTCATCTATCATAATTCAACATGATTGACATGTTTCAGCATGATAAACACCAATAAGTGCTTATTATAAGTCCAAAAGACGCGTCCTTAGTGTGAATGATAACTGAATTTTGTGTCATTTTCTACTGTTGTGCGCTGATTTTTTGTGGCTATTTCCAGTGATGTTTCTTGGAATTGCTTTAGAATTTTACTTGTGCTTTATTGGCCTTGTCATTTGCCAATGACCCCAGAAAATTATCGACAAAATGATGCTTGGGGGCCCCCCCCCCCCTTAAATGATGCAAAGATTATAATAAGCAGTGATACGTTGTTTTATGCCAGCTTATGTCTTATATGTTGTGTCTTTTGTGCTCCGCATCAAGAAGTAAGGAAATTTCCAGCAGCAAACTGGCGGAATTTCTTACAATCTTCGTGGGTTAAAGACCTATGAGTGATCAAACATGGATGCTTTTCACTGTTTCCGTATAATATTTTTGTATGGAGTTACTCCGAGACCGAACATTACAACAATGGATCCAATGACAAAGTAAGTGTTAATGTCTATTCTTTTCGTTGGTAAAAAGGAGTTAATAAATAAGTAAAATTAGTAAAGATTGATAGAAGTTAGTAGAAGTTATTATTCTTTTGAAATAATTGGTAGGAATTGGTTAAAGTTGGAAAAGATTGAAAGAAGGTTTTAGAAGTTGGAGCATATTGGTTAAAAAAGGTAAATGAGTGAAGATTTCTTTATAAAGCTTTTTGAAGGAGATTGGTAAGAATTAATTGGTGAATTTTGTAGAAGTTGGTCCGAGTTGAAAAGGATTAAAATTTTTTTATAAAAGTTAGTAGAAGTTGGTGAGAGTTGATATAAGTTGGTAGAAACTAAAGTGAATTTACCAATGTAAAGAACATGTCCTTAGTGGGAAAATGATTACAATGTTAGCTTAGCTCTTTAGTCAGCCTGGCTAATCAATTAGTTTGAGATCCTTCTGCTCGGCTAGGTGCCAAACGTTGTGTTTAGTGTGCTCTTTGTTAGTGTGGTTTCTAACTCAATTAACCCAACATCAATCACCAATGTAGTGCTAAATTTCACTTCTTACAAGCGACTCTACTAGAATAAAATCTGTAAAAACTAGACAACTTTAGTGTTCGGTATAAATGATAATTAAACTTTTCATTGACACAAAGACCATTTTAAATCCGCATTTGTCAATGCAACTCCGTTTCCCAATCACCAATTGCTCTGCCACTTACACACCACCCAGAGTAGCCATAAGTTTTCAAGGTATCTTGTGTCAACTCTTTAAAGTCCTCTAACAGCAGCCCTCACTGTTCTTTCTTTTTTATTTTATTTATTTATTTATTTATTCATTTATTTATTTATTTATTTTGAGATGGCAAGCTCTGAGTTTCTTAATCTGCCAAATCCCAACATGTTGATTGTTGTGTCAATAAATTTCAACTACATAGAGTTGAAAAATATGATCCTATGAGGAGAAAAAAGAAAAAACAACCCTAACTCACACAAGAAATAAGATTTTGTGGTTATTAATTTACAATGATAGACACTATAATAGTTACCAATATATGATTTTTGTTGTTTTAAGATAGAAAGTGGCCAGTTTGTGGTTATTAATTTGCAGTGATGTTTCCAGGAAATTGCATTATTGATTTCACTTGTGCTTTATTGACACGAGGAGGTAGTTTTCATTGGCCTCTTCTCTTTGTTGTTCCTGAAACTAGACAAGCTTTTTCCCAAGTGGGGAAGAATAAGAGCTATCGTCTAAGATATGGAACAAATAGAATTAAAACGCGCAAAAATCTTAGCGCCTCTGAAAAAGTTCGTTGACTTAGATGTGTCAGACTTTCGTATTTGCTATTTACTGATTGTGGAGTACATGGCTATTGATTTTACAATTAACCCGCAAGACACTATCTGTTTGCATTACACAACCCCAATTGTATGTGTGATCCAACTCTTTCACAAAATCTGAATAAAAGTAAATTATGCATGCCCAACAGACATTGTTGGATCAAGTCCTCCTGTTCAGACGTTACATGATGTCTGGGTTGCTTAGCTTTACATTATAAAGTATATTTTGTATTTCAATACTCAAAAGTTGTAGGAATTCAATTCTCGCCGCTGTTAGGATATTGTCAGATTTATGATTAGAGAGCCGTTTTGACTTAGCTAATTGTAAAGTTCATTACTTGGGTTCTTTTCTTTTCGTGGATATACTATAGGTGTGGAATAAAAATAAATAGAACAAAATGAGGAGCGGAATAAAATAGATAGGAGTGGTTTGTTATATTCAAGAGTAGGAAGGAATGAAATGTGAAGACTCGAATCGCCCAAGAGGGGGGTGAATAGAGAGATTGTACAATATTTGAAAACAAATTTTGAAGACAGAAATTAAATGTAGAATAAAATAGACAAGAGACACAACGATATTTTAACGAGGTTGGGCCTCCAACAGACTTAGGTCCGCGCCTGGAGTTATCCAACTCTAGGATTCTACTCTCAAGATTCATATTAAGATGAACTCTCAGTCTCTCAGAGTTACCACACTCTAGAGATCCCGAGTACTTTAAATCAACCTCTTGATTAAAGTACGGGAAGAGTTGTGAGAGGTTGATTTAAAGTACGGGAAGAGTTGTGACCTCACACCAACTCTCAAGTTCACTCCTTAACAAGGATTTCCTCAATGTCACTCAACAGTTCTTTGTTACAAAAATACTTAATAGCTTAAATGACGATTCTTAATGTTGTCACTCTAGAATTCGTACTTACTGATTATCAATTAGCTGATATCATTACCAACCAACTCAGTGAGGACATATTTAACTTTATTCGTCATGAACTTGGAATGATCAACATAGATGCATGAATTGAGGGGGACCCTCTCTTATAACTAACCAAGTTTATGAAGGATGTTGCAGATACATGAGCTTTGATCACAACGACATGCATATAAGTTAGGTACGCATCTCAATACAATTCGATTCAATTTTTATGTCTCAAAAATCCATTTTGATGCCCTAATACGAATATCGCACCAATTAAATTGAGCAAGTTCAAATGGAGAAAATTAATTAATAATTTTTCTCTGATTGAACCACCATCAGAATTCACTCTACCAGTCACTAATTTTTTCTCTGAAGTCCATTACACTGATACCAGCCATCCAAAATCCTTGCAGACCTTCGTCTCTCTCTTACTTTCCCAAATTCGCTCCCCACTCTGTCTACTCCCTTCGGCTCTCTCACGCGGAACCCCCCCCCCCCATGGCCTTCCAATTTTAACACCCCCAATCTCCACCAAAATCCTTCCACCTCTCCATATTTACCCCCAAAATCTTCCCACAATCCCCTTCATATTTGGTCCTCACCTCGACATTCAGCTCCAAGGGTCACATTGCCCCTATAAAGACCCCCAAATCTTCCATCTCCATTGTCCTCTCTACCCCAACGCTCCACCATGGCCCCAAAAACCAAAGGTCTCAAATCCTCCTCCACTCCCACAAACTGGCGGCCTCCATCGCCATCATTTGCAAGCCCACCCACCGGCCCACCCCTCTCTGCCGCAACGCCTGAATTTTGGTCAAACCGGTTCACCGGACCACACCTCTGCTGCCCATCGGTGAGCCCGTCCCCATCTTTGACACCAGCTCTAACGCCGCTCAACCGCCATCGTCTCCGCCAGTCCCACCGCTCACCTCCAACGTCTGTCGGGCCGCCAATGATTTCTCCCTCTCCACGGCCGACACCCCCACCTCTGTTGCTCACCGAACACCAACAGCCACTCCACCGCCCTCCTCCACTCACTCACCTCGCTCCATTCCAGCCACCACTGAGGTAATTCCCCATGCATGGTTCCATTCTTCCCTTGCCCCCGAGAAATTCATGACTCAGCTTCTTAATAGGCCTCTCCTTGCTTGTAAACAAGTAAATGTTGAATCTTTTATGGCTGCCAACTTGAACTTTATTGAGTGTCTCTTGAACAGTTCCTGTGGCAAGTTGCTAGATTTAGGAACTGAATCCTACCCCCAATTGGTTCGAATGTTTTAAGATAATAAAATATAAAATTATGATTTTAATACTTTTAATTAAAAAGAAATTTCCTAGAAATCATTCTTCCACCCTAATTGTTTAGGTGACGTCACATGTGTCATTTGGGATAATTGCATCCAAGGCTCGCTTTCCTGCGACGCTGCCTGTGTATTACATACTCACATCATTCATAAAGTGACCAATATTCACGGTGTAAAATTTGCTAGGAAATTTCTCTTGTAAATTCCCTCAGCACTTTCCCTTCTATATAATGCAGAGCTTGACAGCCATGCCTAAACACACCCTCTTCTTCGTCTTCTCCAAATTACAGCCTTCATCCTTTCCATATAAAATGCTCACTTGCCCTCACATATAGAGGAAGAAGAAGAAGAATAAGAAAGAAATGGCAGAACTGGGACTTGAGATCCCCAAAATCCTTATGGAGAAACTGATTTCCGGGGCAGTGAAAGAAGCCTGTTCTTTTTCACAAATCAAGTCCCTCATAAAAACCCTTGAGGAGACAAAGCCCATAGTCGAAGCTTGGCTTCTCGATGCAGATTCAACACAACTTACCAACCATGCAGAACGTGTGGCATTCCAGCAACTCATCTCCACACTGGAGAAGGTGAATAACTCGTTGGATGTGAGAGAAGCTAGAGCCATGCAGAGACAAACCATGAGTAGAGGCCGTCCCATCAAGAAGGTACTCTTGTTCTTCTCTCCTTCTTCAAACCCGATTGTTTGTGCATTTAGAGAGGCCCGTGAAGTCAAGGCTCTTATGGAGGAACTAGATCGAATAGCAAGAAAACACAACCTCTTGGGTAACGTGTTGAGACTGTCTTTTGAGACTGTGAGCCAAAAGCAGGCTCTGAGCTTAAAAAAAAGGGCATTCACCAGCGAAGTGGTCGTAGGTAGAGACAGGGATAGGGATAACATAATTAGAATGTTATTGGAATCTTCTACTGCTCAAGAGACATTTTCTATGGTTTGCATTGTTGGGATTGGAGGGATGGGGAAAACTACACTGGCTCAGTATGTGTTTAGCAATGATAGGGTGAAGAGCAATTTTGATATGATGATTTGGGTTTATGTCCCTCAAGTTTTAATTGCTGAGGATGTGATGCAAAGCACGGTGGCATTTGCAACTGATGAAACCCATCTTCAATGGGGGATGCTTCAGTTGCAATATCACTTCCAGCGCCAAATCACCAACAAGAAAATCCTTCTTGTCCTAGATAACGTCTGGGATCATAAGCTCCTGAGTTTGCAATGGCAAGAATTAAGAGATCTAATAGGGTTTTGCACGCCTGGAAGTATGGTCCTCAGTACCACACGTAGTGTGGGAGTAGCCAAAACAATGGGCATTGTTAACCGATACATGCTCAAGGATTTAGAGAAAGAGGACTCTTGGCATCTCTTTAAAAGAATTGCTTTTACGCAAGGTCAGGACCCGCACGTGGAGGCGATTGGAAGGGAGATTGTACAATTGTGTCCTGATGTTCCTCTTGTCATATGTAATATAGGGAACCATTTACAAGGGATGCGTGACATTACTGAGTGGGTGGATTTCAAAGATAAGCTTGCCCATCTAAGAAGTTGTCGACAGGCTCCAAATGTCATGGAGATACTTAAGCTCAGCTATGATAAACTTGACCCAAAGCTGAAGCTTTGCTTTGCTTATTGCTCCTTGTTCCCCCCGGGTTTGCCGCCGTACCTGTTTTACCTTGAATTGTTCCGTTTTTGGATAGCTTTAGGGTATGTAGTAGAGTCACAGTCTGAAAGCCAAAGCCTCGTTGATATAGCAAGAGACTATTTTCATCGGTTGAAAGACCAAGGCTTCTTTGATTCGTACAAGATGCATAATGTGATTCATGATCTTGCGTGTTGGGTAGCTGGGCCCACTTGTAAGAGGGTGTATTCTTCTCAAGGATATGAATTTGACGAGGAAAGAATCCGTCATTTGTCCGTCCTACTTGACAGAGGGCTACAGACGGATTTACCATATTCGCTTCTAAACAAAACCAAGAAGCAACTACACTCACTTCTTGTGTCCGTAGATGCTCATATTACTGCTTCTCTTATGATTCCACCTAAATTAAACCTGCCAAAGTTTGAATGTCTGAGAGTATTGAGCATCCGAAGTGCAGGCCTAATTGAAATGCCAAGAACAATAAGCAAGCTCATCACCTTGAGGTACCTTGATCTTTCAGGGAACAAATTCACCAAGCTCCCGGACTCCCTTACACAACTTGTAAATTTGCTTTTTCTAAGCCTATCCTCGTGTTCGGAGCTCCAGGAGCTACCAAGGGGCCTGAGCAAGCTGGAGAATTTGCTTGAGCTTGACCTTCTCGCTTGTCGTAAGCTCCAGAAATTGCCGACAGACATGAGCAAGTTGACAAATTTGGTTTCTCTTGATCTCAATTTTTGCGGTAGTCTCGAGGAATTGGCAAGGGACATGAGCAAGTTGGTGAAGCTAAGAAAGCTTTGCTTATATGAGTGTCGAAAATTGAGACATATGCCTGTGGGATTAGGGAATTGTACAGGTCTTGAAAGACTATACTTGTTTGTAGCCAAAGGCCCAAGTTCGAGTAGGACGATTCCCAGTGGTTCTGACGATTATGAAGTGGGAGGGCTGGGTGAATTGAATCGCCTCAACAATCTCAAAGGGTCGTTAACAATCAAAGTTGATGGGAAGTGGTCGTCAGAGTCGGAAGCCAGGGCAGCAAACCTGCAGGGGAAAGAGAAGCTTACGCGATTGGAGATCGACTTCGTTGGGGGATCAAGTAAAGACAATGAGATGATGCTTGAAGGCTTCCAACCCAACGCTAATTTGAGATACCTAATGATTGAGGGTTATAAAGGGGAGAGGATACCAAGCTGGATTCATGATAAGGATTATCTTTCAAATTTAGAACGAATTGGGATACACAATTGGAAAACACAAGCACGTATATGTCTTGGCTCCTTTGGAAGGCTCCCTCACCTTAAGATTCTCACAATTTGTAATTTACCAGATTTGGAGTACACAGAGAGCCCCACTACTACTACTCCTTTGTTCCCAACCCTTGACTATCTGACCCTTCATTCGCTGCCAAAATTGAAGGGATGCTTTTCTGGTGGTGTTGGTGCTACCACTTTTCCCAGGCTGAAGCGTTTAGAACTTTCCAGTGTGGGGTTAGAGGTTGTTCCTGAGGAATTTCAAGGCCTTTCCGCACTCACAGATCTTGTGATTCGGGATTGTAATCTCCTCAAGGGAATACCAGAGTGGATTGAAACCCTCGCCTGCCTCGGAAAGCTTGAAATCTACAAGTGTCCTCAACTGACATCGTCGCCAGAGCAGATGGTTAAACTGTCCAACCTCTTCAACTTTGAGCGGCATCCATTTTTGGGAGGCGAATGGTTGAGAGGCAAAAGGCGAGGAAATAGTTCCACATCTTCGTCCAACTTCCACGGCCTCTGATACAATACAACTTAAATTATTACGTACAGCTGGTTGGATAATTCATTTGTCCACCAGGTCCCACCTCTCAGCGGTTATATGTATTGCCTATTTGAACTAGCACTAAACAAATATATATATTCATTGTTCTCAATTTTTGAACTTGCCGTTTGCCGTTTTCGTTCTCTCTCATTCTCGCACTCAGTGATCGATGTTGCAATTGCTTTAGTATTCTGTCAATTTATACGAAGTGGTTGAATTTGATCTTAACGTTACTACTAATATTGAATCTTCATCAAACGCGTTTTCGTCGTTAGGTTTGATATCGTTTTTGGATCTCTATTTTTGTGCTCGTATTTTGAAGTTGTATGCGTGGATTTTTGATTAGTTAGTTTGGAGTTGTTTGAACTGGTATGTGTTCATTGTTGTGGTGTCGTGATCTGACGTTATAATGCAATTGTTATTGAGTGTGCTATTTTGTGATTTGCAGTTCTGCATTTTTGTAGAATGTTTGATTGGTGGTTTTAGTTGTGTTTTGTGTTAATTTCGGTTAAGAACAAGTTTACAATGGTTTTTTTTGTTTAATTGTTGAATATCAGGTGAATTTTGGCTGCTGACATATGAGAAACGATTGCTTATCGTTATGAGTTTTTGGCTTACTAAAAAAAATCGTTGACTCACTGGTGGTATATATTATGCTCAGTAAACATAATATGTTACGTTGTACTACATAGTAATTTTTTGCTCACTAAAAGAAACGTTTATCTCACCTGGATTGAAGCGTGGGCTCACTGAGTTTGCATTATATCTCACTGAGTTTGCATTATATCTCACCACATATGTTATGGTTGTTTTTCTATATGATATTTTTACTGTTGCTATGTACATATGAGAAACAACAACTCACCAATATGTGTTCTGTGTTCACTACATATACTCGTTAGCTCACTAATAAAAATACCTTCAGCTCACTGAGGTTCAGATTGTATGCATGAATCCATGTATGCATGAATAATTTGTCAGGTTTTGTGCTCACGAAATGTAATTCCTATATTCAATCTTGTCCCGATCATAGAACTGTTGCATTCGAGCAAGCTACATAGCATTCTGTGCTCACTAAGGCAAGCTTTTGGCTCACTGGAATGATGTATGTGCTCACCAATATTACATTATAGCTCACAACAAAAAACTTTTTATTGGTCACCAATCTTGTGCCTAACAAGGAAAACAGTAGCTCACTATCAGTATAGCTTATTATAAAAAATCTGTTGCCTTGCACTACATTTTATAACTCACCAAATATCTATCATGGCTAACTAAATATATGACATAGCTCACTAAAAAGAATAGTATAGATAGCCATCAAATAATATTGTGAAGTTCTTGAGTTATGTTACACCTCAATCATTTTTTACTATGACATAAGGGTGTTTGTATTATATTTCGTGAGTATAATAGAAATGTAGTGAATTAATTAAATATAGTCTAACTCACTAAATATATGTCATAACTCACTAAATATATGTCATACCTCACTAAAAAAATGTAGACAACTAGAATATAGTTTAATGAGTTTCAAATGAACAATAATATGTTTTTAGTACAATAGCACATTTTAATAAGTTATATAGTACTTTTACAAAGTAAAACCTAGGGTACATAAGATGCATTGGTTTGATCTATTCACTCACTAAAAGTATGTATTAACTCACTAAAAGTACGTATTAGCTCACCAAAACTGTGTCTCAGCTCACTAAAATATTTTAGTGAGCTATACATTATTTTTAGTGAGCGAAACAGGATACACAACAGCATATTTTAGTGAGATATAGGGTATATTCAGTGAGGCGAAATCTGAAAGTTTTCTTTATGGGTCCGGTTGTACAATTGCATTTGTACAACCGGGTGGACGATATAACAACTGTTAATGCAATATTTATGTATTTACACATAATTGAAGTTACCTCTTAAACACTAACGAGCCCCATGTACATTACAGCACCTGTAACGCAAGGCTCGGGGGCTAAAAATTTGACTCATAGTCCAAAAAGCACCTGCATTAGTGATCCGCTTAGCTCATCCCACGGTCCAGCTCACGGCCGTGATCCCCCCCCCCCACATTTTCTCCCCCCCCCCTTTTTTTACCAACTAAGCCCTTAAAAGTCTAAAATCCAATAATATGTTAGTAGTGAAGTCCATAAAATATTATTTTATTTGATGATCCATAGGATGTAGAGAAGAGAAACAAAATTGGCTTGTGGGATGATGTGGAGGGTATGAGCCCACACTTCTAATTCAAAATTATGGGTCACCATTGCATATGCTCTTATGTCATTGAATGAATGTTCTTGCATTCTAGTTGTTATTGTATTGCTAAGTAGATAAACTTAGAACGTGTGAGTAATAGAAACCTTGCTCAGAATGTTCAAACTCACCTTGTACTTCTCCTATGATAACATAATTATAATTTGAAGGCTTTAAACAAGTTGTATCTATTCTCAATTCGCCCCGCCTTTTCAATTTTTTCTTTCATTATTGCAGTTTGTCTATTTTGTGCAGAAATTGCCGATTTCTAGGTTAAAGGCCACACATGTTCTTCTAGACATTAAACTTCCTTTTCATTATAATGCGAATTGGTCTCCTACTCTCAAGTTTGAGAGAATCTATTTACACAATTACACACACACACTTTGCCATTAAATTATGTTCGCATTGACTTTACCTACAACATTGCTTGATCTATCACCTGTATAGAGGAAGAAAAGCACTTATATTTTTTTTTTCCCGAGAGTCCAGTTTGCATACAGCACCATGACATGTTCGGACATTCAGTCTCAAAGTTTACACTGCCTCTATTTCAATATCGAACCTTCCATGAATTGAAGTATATTCTTGCATTGATCCCTTTTGTTTGAATGACATTTTCTAGAATTTCGATCCAATTTCGGTAGACATTGATAACATTCATTTTCTTGAATTTCCTTGGCTAGGGGTACTTGGTTCATGTATGTGTAATGTGACTGATTTTAGTGAAGGAAATGAAATACTTTCATTTTGTATCGGAAATAAGGGTATCAAATTTGCGTTAGTTTGGTGTGTATATCCAGAGTTCCTGTAAGCATTCAACTTTTAAATTTCTATCCCCTCATGTGGTTCTCTATGCATTTCTAGTTGTCCTCAATTATCGGTAGCGTCTTTGAGCTTCAATGTACCAAATTTGTTCAAATCAGTAACAAGTAGAAAATTGCCCCAAATCTGGAATTTAAGCTTTTCAGTGGGTTTATAACTAGAAATTTCTTCAATAAGTTGACTATAAAATCTGCAAGCATTCCTGATAGCTAATTCAAAATTGCATATTAAGGAAATAGAGCTCGAAAGTGTGATACTTTCCTCCCTTGCCTGATTCCCCTTACTCTAATTTGTTGTTAGAGACCCAACTTCCAACTTCCAGTGAGAAGGTGTTTTTCCGAAGAGTTAAGTATTGTATGGGATCAATAGTTCTTATATTTTCTTGAAGCCTTAGGCCATGTTCGGCAACAGCGTTTTGGGTAGCGTTTAGTGTTTTGACTAAATCAATACACTAATTAATTAATTCTTAGTGTTTGGTAAACTAGTGTTTTGACTAGCATTTCAAGTAGCGTTTAGTGTTTTAAGCAGTGTTTTTTAAAAGCTAATAGTATTGACGTTTGACGTTTAAAAGTAGTGCTTCATATTTTTTAGTGCAAAAATATCCTTTAAAAATTTTATCTTTGGAAACTATCTATATTCTTTTATGTTAATTTATATTAATCAGCTAGCATAACAACTAAATTTATCGAACTCATTAGTTTCAACCGCTAATCTAAACAGCTATCCGTTAACAGCTAAATCAAAACCGCTATCCGCTATCTAAACAGCTATCTGCTACCTGAACCGCTATCCGCTACCTAAACAGCTAATTTTGTCGAACAGGACCTTAGTGATCTCATTACTATATCCATGAGTTTAACTTTCTCATCTTTGGCTTACTCCATGCATACATTTTGCGTTTTTAGGTGGTGAATGCTTGTGGCAATTGGGATGTTTGGGCAGGGATCAGGCAGTCACTATGATAGAAAGGAGGATCACAAAATCAGTAGGAACGTGTCATGCACAAATTTGACTCGCCTTCTTTCCCTTTGGATTTTTGCTTTGTTGGAATGACTTCTTATCCCCTTTGACATTGGAGTGCTACAACCGAATAAGATTTTATCAACTTGAATTTGAAACAATTTCTTGGTGTTAGTGGCAACGTCCACTAAGCAGAAAATCAGGAAAGAATGAGGGATTTTAGGTAGCTATTTTGAGTAAATAGCCATGTCTAAGTGGCATATAAAATCCCATCCATTTGACAGAAATAAGTGTGCATTAAGTCATTGATTAAGATTCTCTGCAAACTGCTAATTCCCATTTTCTCTTAAACATGAGTGTGTGTCACTTGTTCGGGTTTGGGCCGTCGTCGCATTGCCGGGACTCTTGTAGCCACCGGGGGTACTGTTCGTGGAGCAAAAGGCGTCAAAAAGATCCGTTCGTTTCCACCAGTTTAGGTACGTCCTAAACACTAAATTGTTTAACAGTGGTATCAGAGCCAGGTTTGGCCTTTTTTTGCTCTCGATTTTTAGCTAAACATGCCTAAATTTATTTGTTGAATTTATGCAATTCAGTTGTTTAGTTTTCTTCCTCTTGCCATGAAATAACACCATGTTCAGGCCTCTCGACCCTTGATTGTTTTAAGAATAATAAAAATAAAATAAATAACGAAAAAACGGAAAAGGGGGAAAGGGGTGGTGATAGTCATACCATCAGAACGCCGCCAAGACCGCCCCAGAAGGGTGGTGCGTGGGTTGCACGCGCCGCCGAGAGAGATATGTTTTCTCTTTTTCCTCTTCACTTTGCCCTACCACGATCCCCGATCCGTCGCCCGAAGTCAACAAAACGCACAAACCACCACCCATGACGGCGCTTCTTTTGTTTGGGTTCAACCGAATAACATCGTTTAGGATTTGGACTAGGGTTCTTTTTTTCTTTTTACCATTGCATTCGGTTTTCTTTTTAAAAAAAGATAAACCAGATGTTACCATTGGGCTTTGTTACCTTTGGGTTGACAGAGGACGTTGCCCACTGTCTATTTGAGTTGTTTTTATTTTTTGATAATTTTAATTCTATAAATACCCACCCATGTATCTCAAAATATTCACACCAAAAAAATCTCAATCTCACAATCTCCTAAAATTTGTGATCTGCCTATTATTTGAGTTTTTTAAAAATAAATCCTTCATAATTGATTGTTTTCTCAAATTATTATGTGCCAATTATTTTTCACAAAAATAATAATGCCAAATAATAAAGCAAAATATAAAGCCTCAAGTAATTAGAGGGTGTTTGGCCAAACTTTTACAAAAACATTTCTACTTACTAAAAGCATTTTTTCCAAAAACTAGTTTACATAAATTCATAAGTGTTTGGCCGCTTATACTGGAAGTATTTTTTAGAAATTTAAACTGTTTGATCTTACTTTTGTGAAAACGGCTTGCATTTCATTATGCATAACATCCTCTTCCTTTTCATTTTTTCCCCTCTATGGCTTATCTATGGAACAACTGGTGAAGATTATTATCGACAAATCCTTCGACTCCTTGCTGGTTGTAACGCCCCCAAAATGCTAGTGACATAATTTACGAAAAACTGCAGTAGAAGACTTAATGATAGAAGGTGCTACCGCCATCTTGATAAAGACAAGACTCACTGAAACCATTTAATCTTGCAACTCATATTCAACTCACAATATCTATTAAACTGAAACACTCCGAGACCAAAGTCCATAATAATTCAACTTCAATACAATCGACTTAATCATACCATATGCTAACTCACACTCCACACTACACAAGTATATTGAATATAGACCCAACTTGACCCTGAGATCGATCCCAACATTCATGCTATACTGAATCCACTGTAAGTATCTGATGACTTCTAAAAAGGCTTGCTAAATGGAGAAACATGTGATACTTCATTACCTAAAATGGAAAACATGAAAACAATTCAAAATTTTAGCTAAAACTCAGTACATGCACTGCTATATTGTAAAATGAGCATAGGAACACTGTTGATGAGTACCCGCCTTTGCAATTCATTTAGTTTGCAATAACATTGAAAATGAAAGTAATATGAATTGAATTGCTCATTATTATCTGGATGTGAACCCTTTGCAATAATATGATCTATACATAGGTGTACACCTGCCAATCCGATCAAGAGTCGGCCCGAAGCCTGTGCAAGTAAATGATGGGCTGACGCTCTATAGATGATAACTGATAGGGTCATAAGTTAAATGGCAAATCGTTATATAAACTGATTCATTGATAAACTCATTAAGAGTAGTAACTTGATAAACATGTTCTGCTTTCTGAAGATACAGGCAATGGAAGTACCTTGAGTCTCTAAAAATTGTGATCTGACTTGATAAATGTCATCTATTTCATAAATGTCATCTGACTTGATAAATATGTTCTGACTTGATAACACTTATGTATAACGGGGAACGACAACTAGGCCTCGACTATGTTTTATAAATGTCATTGTGGGTAGGTGTAGTCACTAGTCAGTAAATGATCCTTACTTACATAATTGAGTAAGTAGAAGTATGTACAATAGAAATTGAGTAATTAAATGGTATCCATAACTTGGGTATTTTAATATAACTTAAAAACTGAATTAATGAAAGTAATTAAATCGGATATAAAGTAAATGAAAGTAAAATAGACCACAATGAGATAAATGAGATTACAAAGGAAAAGGTCTTGATGGTGACAAATAGGCGAGTGGTTTTGACCCTTTTCTGAGATAAGTTGCTGATACGGGTTTAAGGTTCGCTGATGTATAGCTTGGTTCAAGATAACAATGAGTACACTAGATTGGCTTGATAAATACATGTGATACATTCTGAATTGAGTAAGTAATAGAGGTTTGAGGTCAAGAGAAATATATATTGGTTAAAAGTAGTATAAACTGCAATAACTTGGTATGATAAATATGGTTTCTGAGTAAAAAAAATTCTCCCTACTTCTCATATTTCATTCACAAGTTCATTAAATATAGAATTCCACCCGAATGAGTCATTGAACTCAATAGAAGCTATTAAACTCACTAAACTTGGTATTTTCTTTGTAAAATCCACAATTCATTCAAAGCTCATAAATAAGCTCTCAAATTGTATACTTGTCTTCTTCTTTCTCATTAATCAAGCTAAAAGCTCCATGAAAGTCCATGAATATTCATTTTCCCCCTTAAATCACCTTACTTGGCCCAAAGTACACAAAATGATTGTATGATCAATCTCACTCAATTTTTATTATTGCTCTTTACACAATTACTCAACATACTTTCAAAAATCACCAAACTCAAAATACTCAACCAAAATTTATTAAATCTTATATGAAATTTGAAAATAATATGAGAAATCTATAGTAATTTTTTTAGAATTTTTCTCCAAGTACACAATGCACAGAAATTGCGATAACAGCCCAATTTGCACCAAAGCAGGTTAGTTCACTTCAAAAATTTATAACTTTCATCCTTGACCTCAAATGGAGACCTAAAACCCAAATATGGAAAGATTAAGAAGTCTTGAAAAACTTTCATTTACAACACAAAACATGATTCCCACAATGGGGTTCTCAAAATGGGACTAGAACTCAAGTGTGTTAGTTTTGATTGAACCTACACAGTTCTGGCAAAACAGGCAAAACTTTGTCCATAGAACTCGGATTAAGGTGACTCAAAAGAAATTTGAAAGATAACATACTGACCTATTCACCCATCAAAAATAGTAATTTTTTAATGGGTCAATCATTACCAGTTTAATCTCAAAGTCACCTCTATTTTTTGCCATTTCCAACCCTCACTGTTTTTGCTTTCTCCTCTTTGTTTCACATAAATTCTCACTTGAAATAATTCCAAATCACCAAAAGCATAATCATAATCGTCAATAAGACTAAATATTACAAAATTATATACAAAATAATACAAATCCATCACTTGACTTAAGCTAACTTGATCATGACAAAATCCTAACTTTAACATGCTTCAAGCTCAACCCCACCATAATCAATATCCCCAAAATCAATAAAATTTATATGATAACATGTATTTTGACATCAAGAACATAAAACATAACTAAAACAATCATAAAAACGAAAAACACATCAAGATCAAGTTAGGGTTTTACCTCTTTGAGAGCTTAGGAAGAGAGGGTGTGAGGTTGTTTGAGGGTGGAGAAGGCTGCCTTGGCTGGTTGGGGGACTAGGGGTGGCGCCAGGTGGCCAGCTAGCGGTTGTCTGGTGGCCGGAACAATAGCAAGCAGTAGTAGGGGGGAGGGGGCAGCCGTGAGGTTGGAGAGATAGAGGAAAAGAGAAGTTTGTGTGTGTGGATCTTTTACTTGGCTAGGAATGAAAGAAGAATTTACTTGGTTGGTTTTTTTTAAGCCTCCAAAAATATCTTTTTGCTAATTAAAGTTAGGCACAAATGATAGTAGTTAACTTAATTTAATTACACCAAAAATTCCGGGCCAAAATTTGAGCGCTATAGAATTGGGCCATAATTTGAGCCCAGTGAATTGGGCCAAAATAAATAAATTTGGGCCCAAGTTTTTGCGTAGCTAAAACTTAAAATTTTGTGACATTATGAAAATAATTTAATGTTCAATAATAATTATCGATGCCTACTATCAATTCACCTGAAATTTAATCAATCAACGAAACTTGAACTAACAGTCAATGAAACTTGAATTGCAAAATGAGATCCAAATAAAACATCCCCCAACTGGGATGATTAAATACGATAAATGAAAACGGAAAATTTAAATGACATAGGGTAATTCGGTAAATATATAAATTGAGTGTAATTGAATTAATAAACATGATTTGGTTAAACAAATAACCATGAGTGATTAAATCAATAAACATGATTAATTAAATGAATGAACATGATTAATTAAATAAATAAATATGATTTAAATAAATAAATATGGGTTAGGGTTAGGTTATTACGGTCTTCCCCTCTTAAAGAGTTTTGTCCTGAAAACTTATGATTTTGATCATGTATGCAATGTCACCTGAACTATAGATAGTTGGTTTTAACTGCTTCTTTCCAAAAAGGTATGATTAGTCCAAAGTGCATAGATGCTTAATCCTGCGGTTGAGTATCTAGATCCTTAGTAACTTCACTTGCTTTATTACTTTGGCTCAAAATCGATATTCTCTTCAAAAGAAAAACTTGTTACTGCAAAGGAGGTACTCTACTCTACTGGTTCTCCGCCTTGACCACTAATAAGTATGGAAACCATTGCATTTCCTAATAAGTACTCGGATACTGACTCATAAAGCCCAATGTAATGAGGACTCCATTATCTCTGATATCCAGTCTCTTGACACCCTTGACTAGAGAAGCCCTTTGGAATACTCTATATCTCATCTGAACTTTGATGTCTCCTTCTTTGGTCAAAATGACCATATGACTCTTGTGTAGTCCTTGTGTCACCTTAGCATGTACTTCAACTGCCTCATTATTCTCGATACTTCTTCTAGCTTACTCTAATACCGCTAGATATTGTTTGAGATTATGCCCTTATCAAAAAGTCCTCATCTGATGTTCTTAATGCACCACGTGATCTTCCCTCCTCAGACTAGTTTAAGATATGCTCTAAATCTAAATTAAACGCTAGAATAAACATGGTCAAAGATGAAAATGATGGAATTGGTGGTCAAGTGACTCATTAGGAATAATAGAAATAAGCAATGAGACTAGAAAAGATTTATAAAAGAGGGATTAACATGGGGTGGTTAGAATAAATATAACCATAAGTGTATTATGAATTCTAAAATAGAATACCACAAGAATTGTGGTTTATAAATATGGATCATAAAGTGTCCAATAAATAATCAGCCAAGGAGAAACATGGCCCGGTTATTCTCGAGTTTAACTGATGAATTGGAAACAAGATGACAAGCAACGGAGCTTCAACTAGGTAACTTTATAGCCACAAACAACAAGATAAGTGCAATAGATAGATGGGATAAGCAATGTGCAATAAATAGATAGATAAATTGGATAAGCAAAGTGCAATAGATAGACAAATAAATTGGACAAGCAAGGTGTAATGGATAGATAAATGGATTGGACGAGCAAAATGCCAATGGATAGAGAAATAGATTGAGCAAGCTCTAATAGGAACACGCCTTTGCTCATATGAAGCCAATTCAAGTACAACAATAAGATTAAATAGAGAGTGCAGAAGTTTATTTATCAGAATGTAAGATATATGTGTGGGAGTTGAATTTCAAAATAAAGAGAGTAAGAGAATTATGGCAATTGCAGTCACCCACACCAATGAGAGTTGAATTACATTATGAATTCAGAACAAGTTATATGAGCCTATCATTATGAATAAATGAGATGTAATATAGATGTGTGAATCAGCTCTCAGCGGAATGAACTACAACTCATGATCATTAAATGAAGATGGTGAAGGTCGAGAGCACTAGAATGTAGACAACCATATAAAGTCGAACAAAAATGTATTGCACATTTAATAATGGGTTTGCAAAGACATGGAATATCACGCTAATAGAAAATATCGAGTTGAAATGCAAGGGAGATTAAACAATATTGCATAGCATCAAGTTTTGAAGATGAGACCAGCAAACCATTGCAAGAATTACTGTAAATGGGTATTCTTGCAAAAGATAAACTGTAGTTCCATAGTTTAGGTGTGATATCCGAACCTCAAATCATTCCTAGAAAAGATATCTGTTGTTGGCAGTTAATCCCATAAATCATCTATTTAAGGTATAGGGCACTTATTTTTTTATAGTGATCTTGTTCAACTCTCCGTATGCAGTACACAACCATAAGGTTATGCCTTCCTTCTTCTCACATATAAAACTAGGTTTCCCACGGTGACACACTTGGTCAAACAACTCCCTTCTGTAACAACTCATTTTACTAAATCTTTAGTTCTTTAAACTCTACTGTAGGTCATATGATAGGGGCTCTGAAAATGGATTGAGCACTTAGAACTAGGTTGATCTGAAAATCAATGTTTCTTGGGAAAAAACAGTCATGACAATCCTCAGATGAAACATATCTAAAAAATTCACAAATTGTAATTATGGATATGTATATACCGAGTGTGGTTGGGATATCACTAATATTCAATGCATTACTGACACGATAATTCACTTGCTTGCACAGTGTAATTAGGGCAAAATAGGATTTTTTTTCCCCTCGGTCTATAAAAACACGCCTCTAGTCTTTTCTCATTTCTTAAGCTAACCTTAAGATCTTTACAAGTCATCTGCTATAAGTACATAGTCAGTTCATCCCTATAATGATAACAAGGTATGCCAATCAAACTAAATTGAATGACCAATGAATATGGTTCCAGCAATACCAACAGAGGCATATTTATAAAAGATAACACATTCAACCGCCTACTGGTATCGATAAATTTAAATGATAAGGGAACAATCTAAAGTGTAAAGAGATGTAACCAGACCAAGAACTTTTGCAAAGATATTTCTTTATTGGTTATAAAGGACCGACATGTAAGCCGAATGAATGAAAGGACGAAGAATCGTAATGAAAGAGGTAAGGCATATAAATGACCTACACATACAAGACATGCAGTTTATTCATGATGGTTATGATAGTAAAATAAATTAACGTTGTTATGAAGTTGAGAGGGAGTGTTAAGTACTGGAGGTGAAGAAATCTAACAGATTAACAAAGAGGCATTTGAAAAGTTATACAGTACTCGTATGTGAGTAAAATGATGAAGATAAGGGTCAACACCATTAGAAGGGAAATTTTATTCATCTTGTGTTTTAAAGGTCAATACGTCAAGATGAAGGAGTCAGTCTTATGACTGAACATGATGGCATCCATCAATAATACATTCTGCAATAAATGGAAATCTTGGGTAGGCATATAAACTCTGAAACTGCTGGCAGATAGAAATAGCACAAATTGTTGTTTATCATTAATAAGATAGGCTGTATTAGTAAAGAAATGATTACCAAAATAACTTGAGTAACGACATGCAGTCATGGCCATAGAGTAGTATGCCAACATGACGTTATGGTGATGTAGAAACATGAACAATATGGACACATTTAATTGCTCAAAAGGCACTCAATAACTGGGTCTGAAGTAGCCAAAGGCTTTGCGAGCAATAAATGAATAGTGCCTAAATAGAAGCAAGAAGTTAAAGTAGGTGACAGTAAAAATATGAACATAGTGGTGATTGAACTGTAAGTATAATGGAGCAAACATGCTTAGGAAGAACTGCAAATCACACAATAACGCACACCGGGGTTCATTATACGCTCCATTATGGAAACAAAGAATTAAACGATTATAATTGTCAGGGTTTGAATCGCCTATAAGAAAGGTTACTCATATGTGTTTAAAGAATTCCCCATAGACCATACATGAGATTTCCCATAAACACTCCATTACAAATCAAGAGAGTGTTAGTGACAAAGAAAATGATGCTTATGAACAATTCAAGGTAGCTATTGCAGAAATAAGTCAATGACAGGAATTAGTGCGAGCATTGATGAGGTAAGGTCCTAATGATAAGAATGGCAGCTTAATCTTACTCGTACATATAATGCCAAGTAGCACACCATAAGATACTAATTGTTATAATCAGACATAAGCACTCATTGTAACTTTCATCTCATAGTGGTTCACCTCAAAGATATTGCCCCATAAAGCATTTCCTCATCTAGAGGTTTACATCTAACTTGACACTGTATTAATCCTTTAAGAAGTTGCAAATGGCATTCCCACATCGGGTTTTGACCATCATTGTACCTAAGATCAGGTATATTAACACACCTCAATAAAACTCTCAAATCATGGGGTAAAGCAGACAAAGTTCTGTCTAGAAACTGACTAAAATCCGATTTAAAGCCTTACAGTAGATACTTGAAATGGAGAGAACACTTCAATAGTTCAATGACCACACGCCGGAGTTCATAACTCAACGGGTCACATACCCGGAGTGCACGATTACGAAAACTAAAACAAATGAGAGAAATGAAACATACAATACAACTCCTGGATAAATGAGAGCATGACTCACTAACATGTCACCCAAATGGTTCAACACTCCTCCTTGCTAATACTCTGATCTCATGATATTACCAAATGATTGGGTCACCCAAATGGAAATGGTTCCTCCTTATATGCTCATACATATGAACTTATAGTCAATAACTCATTTAACTAGTCCAACATAACTCATACACACTGTGACAGCTAATTCATAAACACTTGATATCACACAGTGGCCCTTAAAGCCTTAGCTCTGATACCAAATCTGTAACGCCCCCAAAATGCTAATGACATGATTTACAGAAAACTGTAGCAGAAGACTTAATAATACAAGGCGCTACCGCCATCCTGATAAGGACAAAGCTCACTAAAACCATTTAATCTTGCAACTCATATTCAAATCACAATATCTATTAAACTGAAACACTCCAAGACTAAAGTCCATAGTAATTCAACTTCAATACAATAGACTTAATCATACCATGTGCTAACTCGCACTCCGCACTACACAATTATATTGAATATAGACCCAACTTGACCCTGAGGTCGATCCCAACATTCATGCTATACTGAATCCACTATAAGCATCTGATGACTTCCAAAAGGGCTTGCTAAATGGAGAAACATGTGATACTTCATCACCTAAAGTGGAAAACATGAAAGCAATTCAAAATTTTAGCTAAAACTCAGTACATGCACTACTATATTATAAAATGAGCATAGAAACACTGTTGATGAGTACCCGCCTTTGCAATTCATTTAGTTCGTAATAACAATGAAAATGACAGTAATATAAAACTGAATTGCTCATTATTGTCTGGATGTGAACCCCTTGCAATGATATGATCTGCATATAGGTGTACACCTATCAATCCGATCAAGAGTTAGCCTGAAGCCGCATGGGTAAATGATGGGCTGATGCCCTATAGATGATAACTGATGGGATCACAAGTTAAATGGCAAATCTGACTTGATAAACATGTTCTGTTTTCTGAAGATACAGGCAATAGACGTACCTTGAGTCTTTAAAAAATGTCATCTGACTTGATAAATCTGTTTCATAAATATCATCTGATTTGATAAATATGTTCAGACTTGATAACACTTATGTATAACGGAGAACGATAACTAGGCATCGAATCTGTTTCATAAATATCATTGTAGGTATGTGCAGTCAGTCAATGACCATTCCTCACATAATTGAATAAGTAAAAGTATGTGTACTAGAAATTGAATAATTAAATGGTATACATAACTTGGGTATTTCTATATAACTTCAAAATTGAATTAATGAAAGTAATTAAATCCGATATAAAGTAAATGAAAGTAAAATAGACCACAATGAGATAAATGAGATTACAAATAAAAAGACCTTGATGGTGACGAATGGGATAGTGGTTTTGGCCGTTTTCTGAGATAGGTTACTGATACGGGTTTTAAGGCCCGCTAATGTATAACTTAGTATACATTCTAAATTAAGTAATAGAGGTTTGAGGCAAGAGAGATATATCTTGGTTCAAAATAGCATAAATTGCAATAACTTGGTATGATAAATATGGTTTCTGAGTCAAAAAAATTCTCTCCACTTCCCATATTTCATTCACAATTCCATTAAATATAGAATTGCACCCAAAGAGTCATTGAACTCAATTGAAGCTATTAAGCTCACTAAACTTGGTATTTTCTTTATAAAATCCATAATTGATTCAAAGCTCATAAACAAGCTCTCAAATTATATACTTGTGTTCTTCTTTCTCATTAATAAAGCTAAAAGCTCCATGAAAGTCCATGAATATTCATTTCCCCCTTAAATGACCTTACTTGGCCCAAACTATACAAAATGAGTGCATGATCAATCTCACTCAATCTTTATTATTGCTCTCTACATAATTACTCAAAATGCTTTCAAAAATGGCCAAACTCAAAATACTCAACGAAAATTCATGAAATCCTATAGGAAATTCGAAAATAATATGAAAATCTACAGTAAATTTTTCAGAATTTGCCTCTAAGTATATGTTGCACAGAAATTGTAATAACACCCCAATTTGCACCAAAACAGGTAAGTTCACTTCAAAAATTCATAAATTTTACCCTTGACCTCAAATGGACACCTAAAACCCCAATATCAAAATGTAAAGAAGTCTAAAAAAACTTTCATTTGCAACACAAAACATGATTCCCACAATAGGACTCCCAAAATGGGGTTAGAATTCAAGTGTGTCAGTTTTGGTTAAACCCGCGCAATTCTAGCAAAATAGCCATAAGTTTGTCCACAGAACTTAGAATAAGGGATTTCAAAAGGCATTTGAAAGCTAACACATTGACCTATCTATCCACCAAAAATAATAATTTTTCAGTAGGCCGATCATTACCAGTTTAATCTCAAAGTTACCCCTATTTTCTGCCATTTTCAACCTTCACTGTTTTTGCTTTCTCATCTTTTTTTCACATAAATCCTCACTTGAAATCATTCCAAATCACCACAAACATCATCATAATCATCAATAAGACTAAAGATTAAAAAATTATATACAAATAATGCAAATCTATCACTTGACTTAAGTTAACTTGATCATGACAAAACCCTAACCTTAAAATGCTTCAAGCTCAGCCCCACCATGATCAATATCCCCAAAATCAATCAAATTTACATGTTAACATCTATTTTGATCTCAAGAACATAAAACATAACTAAAACAATCATAAAAACCAACAACACATCAAGATCAAGTTAGGGTTTTACCTCTTTGAGAGCGTAGGAGGAGAAGGTGTGAGGTTGTTTGAGGGTGAAGAAGGCTGCTAGGGGCAAGCCAAAAAAAAAAACTGAAACTGAAAAACCGAACCAAAAAATAAAAAAATGGAACCAAAAACCAGTTCACTGGTTTGATTTTTCTAAAAAATTCGGTGTAGTTATCCGAATCGAAAAAAATTTGCAGTTTTGGTTTCGCTTCAGCCATTTGAAATTTGGTTAACTGCACAGTTAACCGGCAGTTAATCGAAACCAAAACTTACACATTTATTTAAAAAAAAATAAATTTTATATTGATCAAGTGTAGATTTTATAATTATTAAAGACAAGACTAAACATACAATAATGTGTAAATTAATATTTGGTATCTTAAATTGTTAAATTAATTATAAAAAGGAGTGAAAATTGAAAATTAACGATTTAAAATAACGGTTAGCCGGTAACCGAACCGAAAATCCGGTTAACCGAGTTTTCGGTTTGGTTATGGTTCACATTTTTGCCGAACCAAAAAATTTGGTTAACCGAAAGTTTTAGTTCAGTTTACGGTTCGCAATTTTTGCAAACCGACTTTTTGATTAACCGAATTTTCGGTTAACCGATTTTGATCACTTCTACCGGCTGGGGGCTATCTGGTGGTCAGAACAGTAGCAACAGCAGTAGAGGGATGGGGCAGCCGTGAGGTTGGAGGGAGAGAGGAGAAGAGAAGAGTATGTGTGTGGATCTTTTACTTGCCTAGGAATGAAAGAAGAATTTACTTGACTCATTTTTTTTTAAGCCTCCAAAAATATCTTTTTGCTAATTAAAGTTAGACACAAATGATAGTAATTAACTTAATTTAATTGCACCAAATTTTTTGAGCCCAATGGAAGTGGGACATAATTTGGGCTCAAAGAATTGGGCCAAAATAAATGAATTCGGGCCCAAGTTTTTGCGTAGCTAAAACTTAAAATTTTGTGATGTTATGAAAAATAATTTAACAATCAATCATAATTATCGAGACCTACTATTGATTCACCTGAAATTTAATCAATCAACGAAACTTGAATTAAGAATCAATGAAACTTGAATTGCAAAATGAGACCCAGATGAAATATTCCCCAAATAGGATGACTAAATTTGATAAATGAAAGCAGAAAATTCAAATGACATAAGGTAATTTCGTAAATATATAAATTGAGTGTAATTCAATTAATAAACATGATTTGGTTAAACAAATAACCATGAGTGATTAAATGAATAAATATGATTAATTAAATGAATAAACATGATTAATTAAATAAATAAATATAATTTAAATAAATAAATATGGGTTAGGGTTGGGTTATTGCACTGGCTAATGTCATTGTAACACATCTAAATTCTAATTTCATACTTCAATTTGTAGAAAATTATGATCTCATGAGCACCCCCCGGGAAAAAAAAGAGAGATATACGTTTAATATAAGAAATAAAGAAGAGATGAGAGGGAAACTGACCAATAGATTATAGTTCACGAGAAACACCATATAAAAGTTGGTCACTCTATAATCATTACTGTTTTAATTCTTTTCGTATTTGCTTGCTTATCGGATATGAAACATAGATTGAGTGGGATTCTATGTCAATTTTTTCACTTCTCTTTCGGGGGGGGGGACCGGAGGTGCTACAAGAAATTTTATATCAAATTTGGGTAAAAGAAATTTACAGCACCAACATCTCCTGTTCTATAATTAGATTCATGCTAGAATAGCGTTGTTGTGAGGCATATATTGAATTTGCAATGAGTAATTTCAATTGAGAAGGGTTTGAAGTCTTCAAGGAGAGAGAAGCTCAAATAGAGACTGGGGGCGGAGAGGACAGAGAGAAATTCTAAGAAAGCAAATTTGACAGGCATTATATAGGAGGTAGGAAGGAATTAGTTGTGTTCATAAGGGCATAATAATCAAAGATATAAAATAAACGCTTAATATCCCGCGCCTATTAGTGAGGAATAGAAACAAAAGCACCAATTTGGTGCTTCTGCTTTTAGGGACTCTTCTCCGTAAAATCACTTTTCAAAAGTTGTTTTTCACTTTTGGAAAAATGGATATTTGACCCAATTTCTGTTTTAGAATGCTAAAAGTAGTTTCAAAATCAAAGCGAAAACCCACTAAATATGTTTGATTGTGGGGTCCATGGATATTGTTTTAAGTGGTGAGCCTTATATTGGAGTGAGAAAGACTTGAGAACCAAAAAATTAGCTTAGAAGCTGATGTGGAGTTAGTGGCCTCTTACTAGTGAGCCAAATTTTTGGTTCATCATTGCACATGCCCTTAGACTCCACTGGAAGGATCTAGGTTGACTACACCAACATAAGGGTGCGACCTACAGGGCTAGATTGGCCAGTTCTGATCCTCTGCTAACTAGTGTGGACATTCTGCCTGGACCAACTGTTGCAATTTGATTTCCTCTTTGTTTGCATGGTTCTTGGACTTGATTAGTCTAATGCCAACATACATTTTCTTGTTTCCCCCCAAAAGCAAAGTACTGTGCTGTATTCTGCATTCAACTTAAGCGACCCAGTTTGATTAAATATATTCCCAACTGATGGTTATCATCATTTTCATGGTCGAAAAGTGACCAGGTAAATGCTTTCACTGATTTTTGTGGGGCATCTCACAAATTGTTTGTCATAACATCAACAGGGCTTTTGGCTCAATGTCAGAGCTGTGACTTTGTTGGACTTATATATGACATTTCATACTCCCAACTCTAATCAACTTTAGTTAATAATATTGTTTATTTCAGTACTTGAAAATTATAGGAATTCAATTCCCTTTAACCCATTGTCTTTTGGTTTGCAGGAGGTGCACAAACATTATTGATAAACTCATGCTAATGCATTTTTATATTGATATTGAGATTATTATACACAGTGAGGTTTCACACCACCTTATCGGTTGTCTTTCTTTTGTGTATGACATCAATAACAAAGTCCAACTACCTACGAAATGAAGTTGCTAAGGAAATTCCAAATGCAAAGCAGTCAAATTTCTGACATTCATGGTAAATTCCGATGATAACGCGAGTGTTTGTGGTAGCTCACTCCGTGCATATTTGGCAGCAACTTAAAATTCCCCATGTAATTTCGTTAAAAGTAGTCATTTCGTCTACCACACTCGCAATCACACTCCTCACTACCGTCTCCCATATGAAAACCCAGTCACTTGCTATCATGCACCAAAATTGGTCCACTTCCTCAAAACAGCAAAAAAAAAAGGAGAAAAGGAAGAAGAACAATAAGAAGAAAAGAAATAAAAAAGCATTGGGCTTTGAGAATCGTAAAATCTCTAAGGAGAGACTGTTTTCTGCTGTGATTATGGCTGTTGTGACGACAGAGGGAAAAACTGTGTTATGGATGAGACCACTGACCTGAAAGTTAAATTCGCCTGACTCAAGTGCACATCGATAAGGCGAAAAAGCTCCCGAAGGTTTAACATAGCGAGCTTCTCCCTCGTGCACTAGAGGGAGAAGTTATGGAGTATAACAGTTTGTTGTCCAGGAAGAAAAGGAGGAAGAGAAGAGGAGAGAAGGTTTTTATATTTGTGTGTCTTTCACAACTGCATAAGGGATCTTTATATAATGGTCTGATTGAGAAAAGACATGTTGAATAGCATTAAAAAGGGAGTAAATTGGAGGCGGAGATTTGGGATAGGGAGAGGATCATGGTAACTGAACCAATAATGGAGGAGCATTCAGGCAAGCTAGCTGTTAGGTTTACGACAGCTTGTATGCAAACAATCTGAAAAACATTCCTCCAAAAATATAATTAGTAAGGCCCAAGCCCATGGCCAGCCCGTGCCGCGCCCAGCACAAACCAAACAAGCAAGCAACTATTCAACAAGCACAAGGAGAGTGAGATATATAAACTCTTCAAACTAATCCCAAAAGTTCCATATGAAGCAACAAAAAAAATAAAAAAAATAAATAAATACTCTTTTGAAATGCCATTACTCCAACAAAGAAACCTGGTCTTTTTCACAACTCAAGTCCCTCATAAAACTTCTTAAGGAGACAAAGCCCATATTCAAGGTTTGGCTCCTAAATACAGATGTAGCATAGCCTATCAGCTCTCAAGCAACTCGGCTGTCCAGTAGAGATTAGAGAAGTTAAATGATTTATTGGACGTGGAGAGCAGATAGAGCCTTGTGGAAACAAATCGCCATCCCATCAACTCAGAGAGAGCCCAGAGCTGGTTGGAAAAGAGATTGCACACATGCGCCCAAGTGTCCTTCCTGAGTCCTATCATGTGTAGCATCTGTTGACTGTGTGGTCCAAAATACATTAACACATGATTATTTTAATTCCCAATTTCATGAATTTCTATTTTGGGCTTGGAGATAATCAATTAACTTATTTGGTCACGTGGTTTTTTTCTCTCTCCCAACATATGCGACTTGTTTATTGGGTATTATTTGTTATTTTATGAAAAAGCAATAAATAAGAAAAGTTGTAGTTGATTTTAGTGCAGAGCGTTAATCAAGGGAAATTTTGTCTTACATTATCACTATTTAAAGGGACCAAGCTCAAGTTCATTTGTTCATCCAACAATTTCTATCCTCAAGCATCTTCTACACCAATATTATTCCACTATTTTTCCTAAATTCGTGAGAGAGTATCAGAGTGAATTTGTAATTGCTTGTTTTGATCTCCTACTTAAGCACATTACTTTGAGATTAATCTTGTACTCTCACCTATATAATGGATTTTTCCGGTCATCGCCGCCCGTGGTTTTTACCGATTTTGGTTTTCCACGTAAATCTCAGGGTGCTAGTGCTACCACTTTCCCAGGCTGAAGTGTTTAGAACTTTCTAGTGTGGGGTTAGAGGTTGTTCCTGAGGAATTTCAAGGCCTTTCCTCACTTGAGATCTTGTGATTCGGGATTGTAATCTCCTCAAGGGAACACCAGAGTGGATTGAAACCCTCGCCTCCCTCAAAGAGCTTAACATCAACTACTGTCTTCAACTGACATCGTTGCCAGAGCAGATGGTTAAACTCTCCAACTTCGACTTTGAGAGGCATCCATTGTTCATGGGAAGCGAATGGGCTGAGAGGCGAAAGGCGAGGAAATGGTTCCACATCTTCGTCCAACTCCCTCAGCCTCTGATACAATATTTATGTATTTATACATAATTAAAGTTTACTCTTAAACGCTGATGAGCCCCTTGTATATTATACCATTGGATGAATGTCCTCGCCTTCTAGTTCTTATTGTATTACTAAGTAGATAAACTTAGAACGTGTGAGTAATAGAAACCTTGCTTATAATTTTCAAACTTACCTTGCACCTCTCCTTTGATAACATGATTACAATTTGAGCATTTGTGTGTTTGTCAGTTGTGTCCATAGTGCCTACTGATCTACCAACTCAGGAGTTCATTGTAATAGCCCAACCCCATATCATGTTTATTTATTTAATTAAGCCATGTCATTAATTTTTCACATTAATTTTTCTCATTTAATCATCCCGGTTGGGAGAATTCATTTTGGATCCCACTTTGCAATTCGAGTTTCATTTACCGTAAGAATTTCGGATGAATCAATAGTAGGCCCCGGTAAATATGATTAAGTGATAAATTATTTTTTATAATGTCATAAAAATTTAATTTTTAACCATGAAAAAAAACCTTGGGCCCAAATTCATTAAGTTTGGCCCAATTTATTTGGGCCCGATTCATTTTGGGCTCAAGATATGACCCAAAAAAATTTTGGTATGATTAAATTAAGTTACACACCATCATTTGCACTAAATATTAATTAGCAAAAAGTCTCTTTTTCATGCTTAAATATCAGCCAAGTATTATAGATAACCATCAAAGTCATTTCTTTCACTAAGCAAAGACCTTTCCTCCTTTCTCTCCCCATAGGCTACTGCTACCGTGTTGACTTCTGGTGGCTGCCGCCACCTTCTGCCACCAGCCAGGGCTGCTACTGGCCAGCCCCACCACCACATCACCACAGCACCACCAGCTGCCACGCCCTCAACCACCACTAGCACCAAACACAATACCACCTTCACATCTTATATTCAAGCTTAAGTGAGGTAATCTTTAAATCCAACTTTGTTTAATTCTTGGTTTTATATTAGTTTTGATCATGAATCATGTTGTTTTGATGCAATCAAGAATTATTTTTGTGTTTTAATGGTTGGATTATGCTTGAAAGTAAGTGACGTTTGAAGTTGTTCATGATCATGCAAGTTTAGGTGGTAATGATGGATTTTGATTGTTTTAAGTGAGATTTTGTGATCTTTGGTATTGGTAATGAATATCAAGATATTTATTTTGATTTATATAAGTTAGAGAGTGATTTTAATGGGTGGTTATGTCAAGAAAAGCTTGCAAATAAGTGTTGTTATGCTATAAATAGACCCAAAATAGGGGTGACTTTGGGAATAAACTGATATTGATCGGCCCATCCACAAATTGTGATATTTGGTGGGTCTCTAGAGCAGGATGTTAGCTTTCAATGGGCTCTTTAATTAATCAATTTTGAGTTGTGTGGACAAAGTTATGACTAATTTACTGAAGACTTTGCATAATACATTGAAACTGGGAGCAGTTCTGAACAATGGACTTTACGAAAACGCTGGTATTGATTGACTTATTTAAAATATGTGATTTTTCGTGTGTGGATAGATCAATGCGTTATATTTCACATGTATTTTGAATCACCTTAATCCGAGTTCTGTGGAAAAAGTGATGGTCGTTTTTCTACGACTGCGCAAATTGGACCGAAGTTGTGCACGGTTGTGTTCTAGCCCAATTTTAGGGATCTTACTATGTGAATCATGTTTTGTGCCCTTAATAAAATTTTTATAGGGCTTCATAAGCTTTACATATTGGGGTTCAATATCTCAATTGGAGGTCGGGAGTGAAAGATATGGATTTTCTAATACAGACCATCAAACGGTAACGTACATGAGTGAATACAGAAATTGTGACATTTGGAAATATTTTCATAAGCTTCTATATAATTATGGGTATTGCAAGAAAATTACAAAGTGTAGTGAGTTCAACAAGTTTGATTATGTATAGAAGCTTACTTGGGTTTGAAAACCAAATTAAGTGAGCATGAAAATGAAATTGGAGAAGTGGACACAGTAATGACTCAAATTAGTGTCTATCGGATCAGCTGAGGTTATTTGAGCTTTTTATGAACCTCACAACACCCCTCATGGCATTGAACATTCTATTATCCATTTCAGAGGCATTAATCATTCTATTATCCATTTCAGAAGCATCACACTTTCCATTATCCATTGCAGAAATATCATAAACCCATATTTCATTTATACCAATTAAAATCTTTTCATTATTGCCTCAATCGTTTCCATTTGGTCTATTTTGCTTCAATTTGTTATATTTCAAGCTCAAAAACCCTAACTGATTTATTAAAATCAGTTCATTTTGGTTCAACTTGTCTTATATTGAATTATTAGAATTGTAGAAGCCTTTAATAAATCAATTTCTATTAAAGTTACAAGTTATATAAGTGAATATGGTTTACTAACTACCTTTACCTATAATTATATTTCTTTAGCAGAATCGGGGCCTAGTCTATCATTTTCCTTTGTGCATATGTATCATCAAGTGAAATTGCATTTTAGAGACCTCAGGTAAGTCCATTGCCTGTATCTTCAGAAATCAGAATGTATTTATCAATGTTATCATGTTTTGGTAAGTACATCAATGAATCAGTTGCAAAGTAATTTATCAGTTAATTAGTGACCCCGTCAGTTATCATCTATTGGGCATTCGCCCTTCAGTTACTGAAGCGGATGCCATGTCCATACAAGTCCAAGAGAGCTCTCAAGTCCTCCTTAATGCTCACGAGCTCCATCAACGGGAACTTGGCCCGTGTGCGGTTTTGGAACTCCAATTCCAACCTCATCCCGAACCATTGGGATGCGTGCCACACCTATTTTGGGAAGGTCAAGAGGCCTTCTAAAGGGTTTTGTGCATCAAAATGAAGTCCAACCCTCGGAAATAATAAAGGAAGCCCAAAACAGCAAGTTGCCTTCTAACGGCAAGGTTACCCGGTTTTTACCCGGTTTTGTGAGCTTAATTAACCAAGCATAGAATGGGTTTAACTTGCTGAAAATCCACTTTCTAGGAACCTTCATATGTCAGATAAAAGGGCATAAAGAGAGTTCTAGGTGAAGGAATTAGGGCATAGGTCAAGAGGAGGCTTTTTCCACAAGCAGCAGAATCTGCCCCAGCCTGATATGTCTGCACGTTTTGCATTATATCTCCCAAAC
>JACYFF010002017.1:55079569-55110479 GCA_017589665.1 Selenicereus undatus
TAAACTCAAGCAATCTACTTTCCGGCCCATCACCACACGCTCCAGTTACCCGCGCGGCTTTAAGCCAGGTGCCCGATCGGCTTGGCAGATATACACCTATCCATAGATCGTAACAAGATCAAGGGGTTCACTATCAGATAATAATTAGCAATACTGTTTTACATTAATTTCATTCCCTATTTTAACTTAAATTGAATTGCAAAGTAGCCACCCGAACAATTCATTCAGAGATCATTTAACAATTCAGGAATGCATGTACTGAGCTCCGGCTCATAGTTCGAAATGTTTTTCATGTTTTGTTTTAGGCAAACGCTAAGAGAATTGACCTCATGCTAACAAACCAGTTGAGGAGAATAAGTGAAGCAAGGAAATCCAGATGGATCAGAAGTAGTGCAGTATATGCATACTTTAAAGCTGTATATTGAATTCTTCTTTGGTTGGAGATTCAGATTACATGGTGAATTGTTTTTACTATGGTGTAAAAACCTTATATTGGTTAACAGTTGATTTTATATGGATTAATTAGGTGTGTATGTATATGTTTGAGGTTATGCATAACTATGTTATTTATAGTACTCATGTTTCAAGCCTTGTCATTTTTGGACGGCGGTAATGCCCCTATCATTGGGCTTATCAGATTATAATTGAGGGATTATTAAGGATAATACAAACAGTGAATCACGTTTAATTTGGGGGTGTTACAGATTTGGTATCAGAGCCAGGTTGAGATTTTCTTTATGGGATATGGAGTATGGAGTTAAGATACTGGGAAAGTTGGTTAGTGAGGAATGAAGATTATTATGATATCATTGGAGATTTGTGACACTAGTAATGTCTGCTTATCTCACACATATTTTACTCGTATATTGTTCTTTGTCAGATGGATCCCTATAAAGTATATATAGTTTGATCTCAAGCAGCAGATTTGACGGAGATTTTGAATAACAAGTTGAGGGTGCTCCAATGCATTTAGGTAAGTATGGTCCTATGATGCATCCATCCGAATGGTATGACATCCTTTTAGCTGAAATTGTTTATTTTTTTGATGTAAACCCTTATACTCCGGGCATGTGGCCCGCAGAGTTGTGATCTCTGGTGTGTAGCCGTTGAGCTTGATTTGATATCCTTTTATATTTCTATTCAATGCAGGGGATGTGTTGTAAAGCTTTAAGCTCGAAAAATGGCTAGTTTGCATGCGAAACTCTGCCTGTTTCACCCCAGAAATTTAAGAATCACTAACACTCCTAGCCCTAGGGTTGGGGGTTGTTACAAATGTGTCCTATGAAATGCCCTTGACTCATTTTGAAGTTAAATGCATAGGAAAAACCAAGTATGGGCAGAATAGATAAGTTCCATCAACTTGGCAGTTTTCATCAGTGCACAAGGACCGACCTTGAAGTAACTTTTGTCCATGATCACCATGATTTACGCAAGGGTTTCCTATCCTAACTTTAAGTTTAAGGAGATATCTTTCATATGTAACAAGTTTCAATTGGATTAGAGGTCATTTGGTTATTCAAAACTATTAGACAAGTCAAAGTATGCAAATTGAGCAGAATCCTAATGCACAAAGTTTGAGTTTAGTCCACTTGCAGCCTATGCATTCCATTAGATAGAGATGTTTTAGTTAGTCTATATCAAAGTTTAGAAATTAAGCTTTCCAATGACCCATGTTCCAGCACATTTGGAGACTAGTGGTCAATAAAATTCAACCTAGAAGTCTGATGGTACAGACTGTTCAAGTCAGTGGGTACCTACAACTTTGAGCTTATGCTTCCTCATCATATGGGTGTCATTTTGTGCATTTCTAGGATCCAAGTGGCAATTACTTCAATATGCTTCATTGATTGTAGATATTTTCTTCTGTAACCCAAGAGTCCCATCTAGGCGAGCTATAAGGGGGTTCATGATGTAGTATCTCCTGAATTGTCAGATTTTGGAAAGGCTTGTTCTATAGTACATAAGTTTTGAAACCATTGACTACTGACGATTCCATACAAGAGAAACCAAGGACACTTTAGGGAGACATTTTGCTTCGATCCATTGCAATTCAAGACTTGCTTAAAGTGCCCAAACTCTTGCAAGCAGTCCATTGACTCCACCTCCATCTGTGAAGTAGACATTACTCTTGAAAATATTTCACTGCACTTTCTAATTAAAATACCATTTACCATTGTCCTTGTTGGACTATCAATTGTTGGATACTCCTCACTTTGACCAGGGGCTTCATCTTTTTGTCTTCATGGCATCTCCCCATCTAGTTGCATCATCATTCACTCTCATGTCATATCTTCATCAGTTTTGATCACTTTTTCCTGTTTTTAAGAGCTCAATTGCTACTAGTAGCTGGATTATCATTGGGTTGTGCCCATGTCAGTAGATGATAATTTTGTAGCACGCCTGAATAGAAGGTAGATCTTAACTACACTTTGTATAGGGGTTGATTGTTGCCTAACTTGTGAAATCCTTTGCTAAGGGAAACACGATGTGTCTACCCTTTTTGACTGATTCAACCTCAGTTTCCTATTGAAGATCACTTACATAAAGCTTAAGTTTGACAATCAAAATCTTTGTCATGCATTTGGATTGCGTCAGTGAGAAATTTTGATGGGCTACTGCCCCTTGGAAAAATATCTTCAGCTGATTCATACTACAGAACTCTAGAGTGGAAAGTATGATCCAGTGGAACCTGAAGAATGGATTCGAGGAATGGAGGAAGTTTTCACTGTAGTAGAGATTCCAGGTGATAAAAGGGTGAACATTGGAACATTTCATCTAACTGGTGAAACCGATATTTGGTGGAACATTGTTAAGAATAGGCTCTTAGGGTCTGACTTCACTTCGACGATTTCTAGAAGAACTAACCACAACACTCTAGATTGCTAAGTGGGAACTAACAAATGCACATGGTGCGATAGCCCAGAGCACCTCATCATTGCCTGTTCATGAAAACTGAAAGCAGTAGATAAGGGCTCTCACTTTTAAGGCCCGCAGTTGTAGGAAAGGCTTATGGGTTGAGCAAGAAGGAAGCTTCCACCTCGGGTGCAGTAGTTACTGAAGCTCTCTTTTAATTTCGAAGCCATTTTGTCTATTGATTGATTCAGTTGCCACTCATTCATTTATATTCATACGATCTGCCATGCAAGTGAACCTTGAGAATAAGAAGGCAGAAACCAATTATGGAATCAAGTTATCTAACGACTCTAGAATTGAGTGTTCTACAGCTCATAAATTTGTTTCAATTACTATTGGTGAGATAGTTTCCCCTGAAGTTCTGACTCGATTTGACTCGTCAGACTTTGATATCATTTTGGAAATGATCTGGTTGTGTACTTATCAGGTCAAGATAGGTTGTGATGACCCTAAGGTTATTTCAAGAGATGAACAAGGGAGAGAAATATGTTTAATGGTCAAAGAAAGGAAAAACCTTGTCCTTTAAATTCTGTTATGAAAACAAGTGAGCTCTTATGTCAAGGATATATTATGTATTGGTGTTGTGCTATTAACATTCAACCTAAGGAAGAAAAAGCAGAAGATATCCCTAGAGTTAGTGGATTCAGAGATGTTTTCCCAAAGAATTAAATAGAAACTGGTTATGAGATTGAATTAATTCCTGATGCTCAATCTATCTCCAAAGCCCCATATCGTATGGCTCCAACAGAGCTTAGAAAACTGAGGATTCAATTAGATGAGCTATTACAGAAGGGATTTATCAGACCATCTAAGTGTTCCTCTATGGGATGCCCAGTACTATTTGCAAAGAAAAAGAATGGAACCTTGAGGTTATGTATTAGTTTAAGAGAGCTGAACAACATCACCATCAAAAACAAATACGCATTTCCCCAAGTAGATGACTTGTTTGATCAACTGCAGGGAGCAGGAGTCTTATCTAAGATTGATTTGAGGTCAAGGTACCATCAACTTAGGATTATACTTGAAGACATTCCCAAAACCACACTAAGGACCAATGGCTTTTGGCTTAACCAATGGCCCCGCGACCTTTACGAATCTTATGAATAGAGTTTCAGACCATATCTAGACAAGTTATGATGGTGTTTATAAAATATATCTTGAAATACTCCAAGGACAAAGATAAGCATACTGTTCATTTAAGGACAGTGTTACGGACCTTGAGGGAGCATCAATTACATAGCAAATACAAGAAGTATGAGTATTGGTTTGAAGCAATGGTATTTTTGGAACATATGGTATTAAAGGAAGAAATTAAGGCTGATTTACGAAAGGTGAAAGTAGTTACAAAGTGCCCAAGACCCACTAATGAACTGAGACTAGAAACTATTTGAGTTTAGTCGGGAATTATCAAGTTCAGGAAGGATTTAACAAATATCGTCTTCCCTAACCAATTTGTTGAGGCAAGTTACAAAGTTAGCAAGAAGATAAAGTGGTGGCTTATGCCTCCTAACAACTCAAATCTTATGAGAAGAATTATCCTACCTATGATATGGAGTTAGCAATTGTAGTTTTTGAATATGGGACATCATGCAAAATCAATATTGATCATCAAAGCTTGAAGTACATCTTCACTTAGAAGAACCCCAATCTGAGACAAAAAGCATTGATTAGAATTGCTTAAAGACTACAACTTGCAGATCCAATGTCAACTAGGAAAGGGAAATGTTGTGGCTGATGCCCTGAATAGGAAGGCACAACATACCTTGAACACTGTAGTAACTACTCAACTGAATCTCTTGAGAGAGCTTGAGGACTTGGACATTCAATTAGTGTCGTACAGGAAGGTGAGTGTTCAAATGCCGACACTTACCTTACAACCCTCCCTAATGGAGGAAATTAGAGTGAATCAGGATGATTATCCTGAGCTCCAAAGAATAAAGCAAAACCTTGAGAAAGGGATTCAATTTCAATGGACTTTGTCATGGGATTCCTTCATATATAGTTTCTGATAGAGATAAAAGATTTAAAGCCTGTTTGGCAAGCACTTCAAAGAGTCTTTGGAACTAGATTGAACTTTAGCAGTTCTGATCATCCTGAAATGGATGGGCAAGCATCTAAAAATATCAATGGATAAACTCTTCTAAGTTAGAGCCTGTAGTACTTCACGACCAATGATCAACATTTGTATTTGAAAAAAAAGTATGAAACTCCTGGCGGTCGACATTGTGATAACACCAGCAGAAAATCTGACATGAAACATCAGGATAAAATGACCGTAGACATTGACAACAAAATCATCTTTTGGGTCATGAAGATCTTCTCTAGCATTCAATAAGGTAATAGAAAACATACTATTGGAACCGACAGAAAAGCTATGTTGATAAATGAAGAAGATTCCTGTAATTTCAAGTATATGATAAGGTTTTTCATAAAGTTATGCCAACTAAAGAAGCAAGCAGGTTGAATTGCGAACTAAATTGAGGCCAAGATCTATTGGACCATACAAGTTTATTGAAAGGTTGAATCTCATAGCTTGTCTATTAGCTCTACCTATATAACTTAAACATATGCATAATGTGTTCTTTAACTCATAATTCATGCAGTACATTTCAGATCCTGACCACACCGTCATAACCAAATCCATTTCGGTAATTGAGGGTCTTGTGTTTCAAGAGCACCCAATCTAGATATAAGATCCGAGGATTAAGCAGTTCGGTGTCAAGCAGACCTCTTTAATCATATTACTTTGGACAAATCATACCTCCTCAGAAGCTACTTGAGAAACTGAGGAATAAATGAAAGCCAAGTACCCATACTTATCTGAGCTAACCATGCATGTTTTCACAAATTTCATAAGTTTCGAGGACGAAACTCTTTAAGGGGGGAAGACTGTAATAGCCCGACCCCATATCATATTTATTTATTTAATTAAGCCATTTCATTAATTTTTCACATTTATTTTTCTCATTTAATCATCCTGATTGGGAGAATTCATTTTGGGTCCCACTTTGCAATTCGAGTTTCATTTACCGTAAGAATTTCGGATGAATCGATAGTAGGCCCCGGTAAATATGATTAAGTGATAAATTATTTTTTATAATGTCACAAAAATTTAATTTTTAACCATGAAAACAAAAAAAGCTTGGGCCCAAATTCATTAAGTTTGGCCCAATTTATTTGGTCCCGATTCATTTTGGGCTGAAGTTGTGGACCAAAAATTTTTTGGTATGATTAAATTAAGTTAAACACCATCATTTGCACTAAATGTTAATTAGCAAAAAGTCTCTTTTTCATGCTTAAATATCAGCCAAGTATTATAGATAACCATCAAAGTCATTTCTTTCACTAAGCAAAGACTAGTATTCTTCCTCTCCTCCTTTCTCTCCCCATAGGCTGCTGCTACTATGCTGACTTCTGGTGGCTACCGCCACCTTCTGCCACAAGCCAGGGCTGCTGCTGCCCGGCCCCAGCACCACCAGCTGCCACCCCCTTAACCACCACTAGCACCAAACACAATACCACCTTCACATCTTCTTATATTTAAGCTTAAGTGAGGTAATCTTTAAATCCAACTTTGTTTAATTCTTGGTTTTATATTAGTTTTGATCATGAATCATGTTGTTTTTATGCAATCAAGAATTATTTTGATGTTTTAATGGTTGGATTATGCTTGAAAGTAAGTGATGTTTGAAGTTGTTCATGATCATGCAAGTTTAGGTAGTAATGTTGGATTTTGATTGTTTTAAGTGAGATTTGTGATCTGTGGTATTGGTAATGAATATCAAGATGTTTATTCTGGTTTATATAAGCTAGAGAGTGATTTTAATGGGTGGTTATGTCAAGAAAAGCTTGCAAATAAGTGTTGTTATGCTATAAACAGACCCAAAACAGGGGTGACTTTGGGAATAAACTAGTATTGATCAGCCCATCCAAAAATTGTGATACTTGGTGGGTCTCTAGAGCAGGATGTTAGCTTTCAATGGGCTCTTTAATTACTCATTTTTGAGTTGTGTGGACAAAGCTATGACCAATTTACTGAAGAATTTGCATAATACATTGAAACTGGGAGCAGTTCTAAACAGTGGACTTTACGAAAAAGCTGGTATTGATTGAATCATTAAAAATTTTTGATTTTTCGTGTGTGGATAGATCAATGAGTTATATTTCACATGTATTTTGAATCACCTTAATCCGAGTTCTGTGGAAAAATTTATGATCGTTTTGCTACGACTGCGCAAATTAGATCGAAGTTGTGCACGGTTGTGTTCTAGCCCAATTTTAGGGGTCTTACTATGTGAATCATTTTTTTTTCCTTAATACAAGTTTTATAGGACTTCCTAAGCTTTACATATTGCGGTTTTATATCTCAATTGGAGGTCAGGAGTGAAAGATATGGATTTTCTAATGCAAACCATCAAACGGTAACATGAATGAATACAAAAATCGTGACATTTGGAAATATTTTCAGAAGTTTCTATATAATTATGGGTATTGCAAGGAAATTACAAAGTGTAGTGAGTTCAACAAGTTTGATTATGTATAGAAGCTTACTTGGGTTTGAAAACCGAATTAAGTGAGCATGAAAATGAAATTGGAGAAGTGTACACAGTAATGTTCAAGTTAGTGTCTATCGGATCAGCTGAGGCTATTTGAGCTTTTTATGAACCTCACAACACCCCTCATGGCATTGAACCTTCTATTATCCATTTCAGAGGCATTAACCATTCCATTATCCATTTCAGAAGCATCACACTTTCTATTATCCATTTCAGAAATATCAGAAACCTATATTTCATTTATACCAATTAAAATCTTTTCATTATTACCTCATCATTTCCATTTGGTCTATTTTGCTTCAATTTGTTATATTTCAAGTTCAATAACCCTAAATGATTTATTAAAATCAGTTCATTTTGGTTCAACTTGTCTTATGTTGAATTATTAGAATTGTAGAAGCCTTTAAATAAATCAATTTCCATTAAAGTTACAAATTATATGAGTGAATATGGTTTACTAACTACCTTTACCTATAATTACATTTCTTTAGCAGAATCGGGGCCTAGTCTATCATTTTCCTTTGTGCGTACGTATTATCAAGTGAAATTGCATTTTAAAGACCTCAGGTACGTCCATTGCCTGTACCTTTAGAAATCAGAGTATATTTATCAACGTTATCATGCTTTGGTAAGTACATCAATGAATCAGTTTACACAGTGATTTATCAGTTAATTAATGACCCCGTCAGTTATCATCTATAGGGCATTTGCCCTTTAATTACCCGCGCAACTTCAGGCCAGGTCCCCGATCGGTTTGGCAGGTGTGCACCTATCCATAGATCGTAACAGTATCAAGGGGTCCACTATCAGATCATAACTAGTAATGTAGTTTTACATTCATTTCATTCCCTGTTTTAACTTAAATTGAATTGCAAAGTGGCCACCCAAACAATTTATTCAAAGATCATTTAACAATTCAGGAATGCATGTACTGAGTTTCGACTCACAGTTCGAAATGTTTTTCATGTTTTGTTTTAAGCAAATGCTCAGATAATTGACCTCATGCTAACAAATCAATTGAAGAAAATAAGTGAAGCAAGAAAATCTGGATGGATCAGAAGTAATGCAGTATATGCATACTTTAAAGTTGCATATTGAATTTTTCAGTGGATGGAGATGCAGATTACATGGTGAATTGTTTTTACTATGGTGTAAAAACCTTATATTGGTTAACAGTTGGTTTTATATGGATTGATTAGGTGTGTATGTATATGTTTGAGGTTATGCTTAACTATGTTATTTATAGTACTCATGTTTCAAGCCTTGTCCTTTTTGGACGGTGGTAACGCCCCTATCATTGGGTTTATCATATTATAATTGAGGGATTATTAAGAAAAATACAAACAATGAATCATGTTTAATTTGGGGGCATTGCATGCATGATAATTAATTCCAATTCACCTATGTCGAAACTTTACTGAGATCTCTTATGGAGAGACAGTCGGAGCGTAACCAAACTACGGAGGAGGCCGACCAACTATCGCAATCAACAAAGAAGATGAAGAGAGGCATGACAGGGAACCCTAATGAGGCTGCTGCCAGGGTGGACATCGAGATGATGGAGATGGAATTGGGATCCCCCAACGTCCCAAAAACTGCACCGGGGAATCCACAGATGGGGGAAGGGTTTAGGGTGACCTCTTACAGCTTACAGAGACACACTACAACGGAATAATCCAAACTTGGCATTTGAGACCAGGGAGAACCCAATCTGGGAGGTTGATGGGTTGGATGATGTTCCCAAAGATGATGAACCCCCGGAGGAAAATGATCCGACCTGCCCGACAATACTCCTCACGACGGCGGAGAAGCGTATGTTGCGCGAACCATGGCGGAATGCTCTAATAATCAAGATGTTTGATAAAGGAATCGGTTTCCTTCAATTAAAGAGACGTCTAAAAATTAAATGGGCATTGAAAGGAGATTTTTCGCTCATGAATATCGGCCATGACCACTACGTTACCCGCTTCAGAAACCCAGAGGATTATGAACATGTCATGTTGAATGGACCGTGGATTATTGGTGATAAATATCTACTGATACGGGAGTGGGTTCCAAATTTCGTCCCGAAAGAGGACAATATCACTTGATTAACCGCCTGAGTGCGCATACCGAAACTTAGTGTTGAATACTTTAATAAAGACTTTCTATTACATAAAATCGAAAGCAAAATCGAAAAGGTACGAAGAGTTGACAACACCGCTGTTAATGTGAAAAGAGGCCAATTCACCAGATTAAGTGTTGAGGTCGATCTTACGAAGCCGCTATTATCGAAGTTTTGACTAAACAGTAGAATCTGGAAAGTACAGTATGAAGGGCTCCGAATGATTTGTTTTAAATGTGGAACTCAGGGACATAAGGAAGAGTCTTGCCCCTTGGATCATCAGAAGAAGCAGGAAGGGTGTAAAGCTTGTCGAGGGCTACAAATTTAACCACTACTTCGGTTATTATATAATTTTTATAGCGTAGGGAAGTAGGGATCGATCCACGAGGAAAGATTGTTGTAAATCGCTAGCTTAATCCTAAGTGATTTTACTAATCAACTTGTTAAGTCTAATCTTAATAATTCTAAAATAATTATAACCTAATGAATAAAAATCTAGAAAAATACCCAATAATGATCCTAAATATTATGAGTCATATTCTGGAAATAAAACAGTAAAAAGATTTCCTAACCAACCCAGAAAAATAAAATCAGAATATTAACTGAAATTCTAATTAAAAATCAAAACAGCAGATAGTAATCAGAAAATAAATATTAAAAATAACAAACAGTAACCTAAACTAATATTCTTCAACTTTATAAGCATATATCTTCAGAATAATTTCTGATTGATCTCAGGAAAATTAAATCAGTCAATTACTGCAGAATAATTAAACAGAATATTAAATCTGAAATTGTAAATAAGATATTCTGCATAAATAAAAATACGAAAATAATAAAGAAAATTACCCTAATTCTAGGACACAAATTTCTGGACCTAAAAATACCTGATAATCGTAAATTAAAATTTAAAACCGAAATTTTCAGAATTAATTGCCTAAAAACCTGCACATATCAATTTTGCAAAATAAATCTGAAAAATTATCAAATAATTTCCAAAAATCACGAAATTGAATATGAGCAGACTAGGACCCTTAATAAACCCTAGGAATTAATTAAAACTGAAAAATAACAAAAATAAATATTTTTAGTCTAAGTTCAAACAAACCGGTAATTAAATACTAAAACTCAATCTAAAATTATAACCACTCCAAAAATCAAACTCTAAGCTATCTAAAATTACCTAGACACTCCTAAAGACTATACTTTTAGGGGGGGGGGTTGATTGAAATTATATTTACGCTAGTAAAAATAAAACAAGAATTAACAAACAAATCAAATTAACTCTACGCAACAAATAATAATCAAAAATTATCAAATTTATGAAAGATACTTAGTATAATCTCAATCCACCATGCAAATTAATATTTATCATTAACACACAAGTTAATTTAATTCATGAGTTAAACTGTAAAAGATATCCACCAGCGGTTCTTCCCCGTTTTTCCTTAGGTTTTAGTTTACTTAGGTCCAGCCCTAATATAAACCCTACTAATTTGATAATCTTTACACCAGCGCAAAAATTTAACCAAATTAGAGCATTAAGAATTAGAAAAACATCATTTAACACTTTGTAACCAATTTACCAACAAATCGATCTAACAAAGATCTAAAGCGATTACCTAATTAAAAGAGATGGGTTTGAGCCATCCATGATTAATTAGGGTGATACCTAGGCCTACAAGATTATAACTTTTACGTATTATAATCTTATAAACTATCAATCGAAATTGTATTTAATCAACTAGCATGCATTCTAATCGATTTAACACAGATTTCATAAACGATAAACACTAATCGCTATAGAATCATGAATAGAAATCGACTAGGCATTAAAGCACAAAACTTGTTTCAAAATAATTAATTTAGCATGGTTTCAAGAAGATTATACTAAGCATAAAAAAAATTACTTAGTCATAATAAAATTAAAATTCCAAGAGTTTAGCAAAGGTTCCATATTTAATAATGTAGAGAGTTCAATTAAACTAATTAAACAAAATAACAAATAATAAATAAAACAAAAAAAAAAAACCTTGCCAATATAGCAACGTGAAGTGGGAAGTTTACGATTATGATGATGCTACTAAACGATGAAGAGGTGAAGCAGCAAGGAATCAAGATTGTGATAATATGGTGATGATGAATGATAAATGTTATTGCCGATACGAGATGAAGAAGGTGTTGGGAGGTTAAGATGTTGGAGGTTATGATTTATGATGAGAAGTGCCTAGGCGTGAATGTTGGCGAGGAGATGAAGAAGGCGGCTAAGGTGTGTGAGATGAAGCTGAGGCTGCCGTCCCTTTATTGGTAGCATGAGATTATGGTTTTAATAGGGTGAGAGTTTAGTTTCTAGGGTTTTCTTCTCCTTTCACCTTAGGTTTCTTCTTCTTCAAGACTTCTTCTTTTTCACCAACTCTTGAAACCCTAGCCCACTTTAATAATTGTGAAAATAATAATTTTCATAATTATTATTGTCGGACCGTCTTGTAGTCAAGTGTATAAAACTCGATCGTCCACGTTCTCTCTTCTCCTCTTTATTAAATTAATACTAACCCTGAAAAATATATATAACAAGACAAATTAAACGAAATAACATATATAATATACTCAAAATAATTATAAAAATAATGCATGAAATTTGACTTAACAAAGGGGAGGGGAATAAGGAAGGAAACACTGCCGCTTTATCCAAGCCGGAGGAAGAAAACACCTATGGCAGCTGGATGCTAGTACGAAAACCGGCGAGACGGAAGTCATCACATCAACAGGCGCAACCAGGAGGCCAACCGGGTGACGAACCTGGTTTGAACCGGGGCGATGGAGATAGACAACCGGGATGTAGGGGACAGGATCTGGTGGGTGACATGGATAAGGAAAGTAGAGAAAGTAATCCAATAAGGGTGCATCAATTAAGCAAAAATCAAGACCCCCGTATGGAATTAGCCACATCAGACGCTCATGATCAAGGATCTAGATTCAGAGCCCTAGCAAACCTCGATCTCAATATAGAAGTGGTTCTCATCTTGGAAAGGGAAGTTATACAAGGAGATAAGGAAGAGGATTTTTTCCATGTAGTAGGGACTGGTTTCGGAAGGGAGATAAATGGGGATTGTAATGCTGACGATAGGATGGTACTAGTTGCGGTAGATACGGTAGGAAAGGAAAATTTTCCTCAGAGCAATCCAAGCCTAACACGGAACCTCCTGACTACGACACGGGCTGAATCCCGCTTGTAACATTAAAGCCCATTAAATCTGCAGCCCATTCGTGGCCCGACTGGCCCCCACTCTCAAATCGCATTAGGCAGAGTTGAAGCCCGACCTGTCTGTGGAACGGGTCAACCCATTAACATCCAGCATGGAAGCTCGATATGATCCATCATGCAGCATACCACTCTTGGAGGAGGGACATTACGTCCTACTTCAGGTTGAGGTATCACAAATCATTACAGGTACCCACAGGAAGATACTTCCTTGGTGGGGGTTCCCCAGACAAAAATAGGATCCTAGATACTTCCCTAGTGGGCGTTCCCCCGGACAAAAATAGGATCCTGGGTAGGGGGAGCAATGAGAGTCGACTACCGGAATTTATTGGTGGGTCGAACCAAACAATAGAGGCAAGAGGCTGTGATAATGCATGCTATAGCACTCAAGAGGCCGTGAGGAGCTGTGAACCGGGCTCCTTTCAGTAGCCAATATGATTGTGATTATTCCCTGGGAGATTTTTCTTATGTTAATTTTAATGACCACATATAATGATATGAAAACCCAAGACTTGAGGCTACTCGTCTCGAACATGCAGGGAACAGGCAGCCGGGAATTTATGAACACGCTCAAGGAGCACGTTAGAATGCAACGACCTCATATTGTTGTATTGTTGGAAACTCATATCAGCGGAGTTAGAGCTGAGGATGTATGCGACAGGATTGGCTTTGGTGGCCGGTATCGAGTAGAAGCGAGGGGCTTTCAAGGAGGCATCTGGGTCTTGTGGCTAGACCACCAGCTACACCTGAACCCCATTGAAGCACATGATCAGTTTGTTACTGTCGAAGTGAATGGTGATGGAAATAGGGGAGGGCTATTCACAGCAGTCTATGCTAGCCCTCATTCCTCCATGTTAGATGAACTGTGGAGGATATTGGAAATGAGTGCCTCAGCAACGAACCGTCCTTGGTTGTTGGCGGGTGACTTTAATGAAACAAGATCCTTGGATGAGAGGGATTATGGAGGTTCAGACATGGCAAGACGTTGCGCCAAGTTCAATAATTGGATTGAAAATAACGCCTTGCTCGATATTGGATTTACGGGGCCCAAGTTTACCTGGGTTAGGGGGCGCACCCCTAGTACATGAAAAAGTGCACGCCTAGACCTAGCATTATGCAATACAGCTTGGAGTCGTAAATTCTAGGAAGGCGGCGTGAAACACTTAGTTCGGCATTAATCAGACCATGCACCCATTCTCATATATCTGGGGGCCTTCACGCCGAAAGTGCAAGGGATAAAACCATTCAGATTTCAGGTGGCATGGATGTTGCATTCTGAGTTTGATGACCTGATTAAACAAACATGGCGGATGACTCCAATTCATACAACACTTGATGTTCTAGCTAGGCATTTGCGCAATTGGAATAAAGATACCTTTGGGAATCTATTTTGTAAGATAAGGAAAATCTGGGGCCGCACTAAAGGTATTCAGCGCCGACTGGAAGAAGGTGGACCCCGACACTTGATGAAGTTGGAAAGGAAACTTCGATGTCAACTCGATGAAGTCCTGATCCAAATTGAATTATTCTGGTTCTAGAAATCCCGAATCGATTATATAAGAGATGGGGATCGAAACACATGCTTTTTTCATCTTAGCACTATTGTGAGAAGGAGAATAAATAGAATAGAAGGGCTTCAAAACAGTGAAGGAGAATGGGTCACAGAACCGGCGGAGTAGAAGAGGCTGGTAGTGGATTTTTACAAGGCTCTGTATACTGAGAGTGGCACGACTATGCAGGATGATGAGTTTCTGGAGCATCGATTCCCAAGCCTTACACCCGACCAAGTGAACACTATTGGGAAACTCTTTGCTCCCAGTGAGGTGTGGAAGGCCCTCAAAGACATGAAACCTTACAAAGCGCCAGGACCGAATGGATTCCAGGTCGCCTTCTTTCAATGTTATTGGGGAGTTGTAGGAGAGGATATGATCCAGACTATCCTGGGAGTCCTTCACGGGCAAGAAAGCCCAACAGCGCTAAATCATACTTTCCTTACGATTATACCGAATGTAGAGCATCCCCAATCCATTACGCAATTCAGACCTATTGGGCTTTGCAATGTGGTCTACAAGGTGGTTACCAAGACTATAGTGGAGCGTTTGAAGGAGATTCTACCAAGTGTCATAGCACCAACCCAGGCTAGCTTCATTCTGAAGCACCAAATTACAGACAATGTGATAATCATGCAAGAGATTCTACACACGATGAGGCATAAGAAAGGGATCAAGGGATACATGGCGATAAAGATAGATTTTGAAAAGGCATACGACCGTGGAGCTTTGTAAGGGACACCTTACAACGGATGCAACTCCCCACGTTGCTCGTTAAAGTGATCTATGGTTGCATCACAACATGCTCAGTGAGTGTTTTGTGGAATGGGGTTCCTACGGATTCGTTCACGCCCACGCAGGGAATTCGACAAGGAGATCCACTCTCACCCTATCTTTTCGTGATGTGTATGGAGAGACTAACTCACGTGATCGAGTCTGCAGTATCCCAGAAAAGATGGAAGCCAGTGATGACGAGTCGAGGGGGGCCCCTATCTCAAATCTAATGTTTGCCGACAACTTGGTCCTATTCGCTGAGGCCTCGATGGAGCAAGCTCGAGTGATTAGAGAGTGCCTCGACAAATTCTGTGCCACTTCGGAACAGAAAGTTAATCATGGGAAGTCAAGAATTATGTTCTCAAGCAACATGATCAATTCAGAGGTGGAGAATATTAGCGAAACGATTGGTGTTCCAGCTACGAATGATTTGGGCATGTACTTAGGGGTGCCCACTCTATCAAGAAAAGTGACTAAGGTAATGTTTTAACATGTGATGAACAGAGTGGACAAACACTTGACAGGATGGAGAACTAAGTGTGTGTCTTTAGCAAGAAGGATAACGCTAATAAAGTAAACTCTTATGGCCATCCCAAACTATACCATGCAGACATGTCGATTCCCACGAGTCGTCTGTGATGACCTCGATAGGAAGGTGCGTTGGTTCCTATGGGCACGAAGTAGCACAGAACGCAAGCCACACTTGGTAGCATGGGCTACAGTGAGGAGCCCGATGACCCATGGTGGACTGGAACTATGAGCGATGAGGGGGCTAAATCCAACTTCCATGGCAAAGGTAGGTTGGCGTATGATCCACGAGCCAGAGGCACTATGGGCCCGAGTTTTGCGACATAAATATTGTAGAGGCAGCTTCGAGCTTGAATGCCCTATAACATACCGCAATCCCTCAAACTTGTGGAAGGGAGTTTGGGAAAACATAACAACTCTTCAAAAAGGGTTGCGTCAGGCCGTAGGTGATGGACAACACACACAATTTCTGGTCTCACAAATGGGCTACGAGCAAGCCTTTACTGGAGATGACAACGTAGCCTGTTCCTATAATAGAACAAACAAGAAAGGTCGCAGACTACTGGCAACAAGACGTGGGATGGAGGTGGAGTGCTATGGTACCACTACTTCCACAAGATGCCCTTAACTGAATTGCAGCAATCCAACTCTACCCGAGTATGGAAGTAAACGGCAAGATGTTCTGGGGGGGGGGGGGAACACTCTCGGGAAGCTTCACTATTCAATCAGCCATCAACATCCTTCGTGGGACCGACCCGCCATCTAACCAGGGGAGATGGAGAGCTATTTGGAAAGTGCAGGCACCTCAGAGAATGAAGGCATTGTTATGGCTTATAAATCATGGAGCATTAATGATGAACGAGAGGAGAACCAAAAGGGGTTTAACAACCAATTCAAACTGCATGGTATGTGCTAATGTAACAGAGAGCCTAGACCACATCTTCAAGTTTTGTAGTGAAGCAAAAGGGGTCTGGAATTATTTTGAGCAAGCTGGCGAGGGCCTCCATGACCCAAATCTGGAGATTGTCGAGCGGATTCATCGCAATGTAACCATGGCTAGACGTAACTCCCAATGACCCATCAAGTTTGTGACCATAGTATGGTGGCTGTGGCAATGGCGAAATGAACGTTGCTTTGGGAGAGCCTTGAACATCCCATCGGACAAACTTAGGTTCTTGTTTGAAAGATTCCAGGAAGCTATCAAGGCTATCTCATTGAAAAGGAAGTGGTTGAGTACATCAAACAACACGAGACGGGAGGCTATGGTTGGTTGGGAGCCTCCACCAGCTGAATGGGTGGCATTGAACACGGATGGCGCCTCGAGGAACAACCCAGGTCCGGCTGGTGGGGGTGGCATCTTTTGTGGATGGAGAGGTGAGTGGATGGGGGGCTTCGCGGAGAGGATGGGAGTTTGGTCATCGGTAAGGGCGGAATTACGAGCAATATTACGAGGCCTGAGACTAGCAAGAGAGAAAGGCTACAGGAAGTTGGTAGTCTATGTGGACTCCTTAGTCGTTGTGGGGATGTTGAATGACCACATGATGTGTAGTGCTCGGCATGATGCTTTGGTTCAGCAGTGTAGGAGATTACTACGGCAACCGGACTGGGAAGTAAAGGTGAATCATTGCTTTCGGGTGGCCGATGCTTTGGCCAACCTAGGAATTGGGATTAATTGTGAGTTTATGTATTTCAATGAGCCTCCGAGTGAGGTTTCGATTTCTCTGTATGCGGACCGAGTTGGGGCTAAATTCCCCAGGCTCATTGTGGATCAATAATTGAAATTCGAGGCATAGTCCCCTCTTCTGTACCAAAAAAAAAAAAAAACATGATGACAATTTGAAGTCTCTAAACACATTGTGTCTATCCTCATTTCGCCCCGCTTTTTCAATTTTTTCTTTTGTTATTGCCCCTCGATCATTATGGTAAAAATCAATCTTAAAATGGCTACTTAATGGCGCTAACTTGGTGTGAGATGTTCAGCCACTTCTCAAGTTCAGCCGACTCCTTCTCCAAGTCCAGCACTCCTTGCGAATGCATTTGAGCGGTCTCATTCTGAGAGAGTCACAAGGGTGATCTCTTTACATTATGTTGGGTGTTCGCCAATAATTGCGGATTTTTTGGTAAGGGCATAGGGTTTATGGGTAGGTTTTCGTTGTTGTTGGATAAGGAGGAGAAAGTACACGAGCATGGCAAATGGCAGCGAAATGAAAGGTATAATGACTCCCATGGCTGATTCTTCTTCTTATCACCTTGCGTTGGACTTTATTGATCTTTGAAATTTGATTGTTGAGCCCGTGGTGGGTTTGGTTTATCTGTTCTGTTCATAAACGATTTTATATTGTTTTAAATTGTGAAATGAATGTTGGCGAGAGATTCAGGGTGTTGGTTCAACTTTAATCCAATATATGTCGTGAACAAAAAAGAATTTGACAAGACACAAACTTATTTTACAAAGTGGAGCGGTAAACATATAGACTATAATATGTTTGTCAGAGTATAAACATATTTTTGGACTTTTAACTATACCTTGCCCAAGGTAAGGCGGACCTTTACAGTATCCATACTTCAAACCCAAAGGTCATTCATGTAAGGGGGTGTGTCAGAGTATAAACATATTATTGGGCTTTCAACTATCAGCTTAAACTTTTGGTTGTGATGTTTCTTGAACGATGTTGAATTACACAGAAACTTCGAAACTCAACTAGTATATGAGCATTCAATAAATTAATTGTTGAATTTCATTTTCATCTATGTTTTGCTTCATTTATAAAAGGTGGAAAACCCTATCATAATATTTATAAACATTAAAATTTGGATACAATTAATATAGAAGCGACATGAGGACGATATGTGTAGCGTGGATTGCTTGGCCACATAAATGTTCACATAGGCTGAATTAATACAATAGTACATTGAATTAAAATAATGTGACTTTTTACATAACTTATATAGTAATTAATAAGATTATAAGGTTAACATAATCTTCATTAAAGTAATTAAATTAAAAAATATGGTCCATTTAATGACTAAAATTTGCCCATAAAAAAATGTCTCACATATCTGAGAATTTTGAGAAAATAGTAAATAAATAATTATGGTGCAAATACAAAAAGAAACTAAAGTAGTAATTTGAAGGGAAAAAGAAAAGAAACAATAACAACTAAAAAAAGAAACAATAATTAGGTTGTCATATGATTATTGCTGCTTTTAAATTGATATATTTTTATTACAAATTATATTACTAAAATAAAAATAAAAATGACTAACATTCTTGTATTGGATGCCACATAGGACACCACAAGGGATAGGAATGCTACTGAAGATGTGTGTAGATTTAATGTATTATCAATTTTATATATTAAAGTGAGTACCACTTACTAATTGGTGATAAAATTTAATATTTGAATGAAATATAAATTTAACAATAAATGATTTAAATGAATAAAAAACAATGTGAGTTGAATGTTGGAATGAAGAGTATATATTATTACAACAAAAAACAGTGAAAAAAATAAATGCTCAACTTTTCATAAATTGAATAACAGCTTTTGCACTACTTGGATTAATAATGATTTATTCATTTAGAAATACAATTTTAAATATGTTTGAACTACATTCTTGCATCACAAGGGGCATAACACTAGTATATGTAAAGTGTAGTTGTTGTTCACTAATATGAATCAATCTCTAGATGAAATGAATAATATTACAGCAACAACAATAACAACTCACAATATAGAATTCGCATTTCACAGAGTCTGATGAGACTTGGGTTGTATATAGCCTTACCTTTGCAAGAATAACTGTTTGCAGAGAGTCTTGATCCAATGAACAATCTAAATAATAATCATCTTTGGCGATATAGAGAGGCTAGTTGAAATTTCTTTGTTTCTAATGATTTGGTGATGGGTGCATGCCAATAGACAAGCAACTGGAATTAAGCCTAGAAAATATTAATTTGAGCTTAATTAACAGTGTGATTTGAATGTACAGAGCAGACAATTTGAACAAGATATTATATAATACAAAGCTTTATGCGACCAAATTCGACTATAGATATTTGTTGAGCAGCTGAAAGTTACAAATCAAGCAACAAATTGAACAAAGCAAACATACAAGATAATTTATAGAAACTTAATACACTGATATTAACAAAGAAGAAATTCCTAACGAGAGCTAGAATGTCTTTTCTCCTCAGCCCTCCCTCTACAGTTCAATCACCGTCCATCCTGAATTCCACTGCATCCCGTTGTGAGCCACCTGATAAATCTGTTTAGACTCAGTTGCATGGTCATGCTGATCCTCCTGGTGGAACATATCGGATGGATATTGAATCTACGGAAGACCAGAGTAAAGGAAATGGAAAAGCCTCATTTAGAGATGTGGTGAACGGAGCTAACAGGTTCTTCCCCACGATCTCATGGCTGTTGGAACAATTACATGAGGATGTAGAGGAGCAGATTGATGAGCCTGATACCCCTTTAAAGGTGTCATTTACTACAGAACAACTTCGATTACTTCGAGCTCCATGGGGGAAAACGCTTATGGGTAAGGTTTTGGGATCGTTTGTCAGGTATGATACTATAACTCAACATATTCCACAATTATGGCGACCTCAAGGTAAGTTGGATATTATTGATTTAGGCAATGATATTTTCCTGTTTAAATTTGATCTCCAATCTAATCTCGATCGTGTAATAACGGGAGGCCCATGGTTTCTTTTGGTCATCATCTAATGCTTACCAAATGGAAACCAAACTTCCGACCCTTTTTCTTCTCTTATAGTTTGGGTTTAGTTCCCGAATCACTGGTAGAATATTTCAATAAACTTGCCTTGTTTGAGATTAGAAGGGGAGCTTTGGAGCAATGGTAAGATTGTCTTCGTATGACCAAAAGGTCATGGGTTCGAGCCGTGAGATTAGCCACTGATAAAGTCAGGTTAGGTTGTCTACAATTCACCCCTTGGAGTGCAGCCCCGCACCGGACGGGTAGTTGTATCGGGCCGAACTAAAATTTCCAAAGGGCGTTAAAGCCCCGGCCCGACAAAGGAAAGAAATGGGCCTGCAATGAAAACCTATCGGCCTTTGCCCCTGGAAATCGGAATAAATCAGTAGAAAAAGGGCGAGCCAAAGTCAATGTATTCTTACTAAGCATGCCCCACCCAGCACACACGTGGACAACGCCTTCTCGGTTCTGGAAGATGTGATGGAATTGACCCCTATTAATGAAGATTCACCATCAGCACAAAAGAAATAACTCCATCATCCACCCACTGTCTGGCTTTAACCCCCCAAATTAGCATCTCTCCCCAATCGGCATTCATGCAACCAAGCAACACTAACCCTGATAATCCATCTCCACTTTTGCCTGCAACTGTGCCTAACTTCCGTTCATCAGCTTTTAAAGAATCAGTGGTTCTCTCCTTACCCACCCTTACTGCCTCTTTACCTGCTTCTACTCCTGCTGCCTTATCACCGAACGACCCTCTGTCTCCCCATTAGAAATCATAACTCATGAGGAATTTACCTCCCAGACTCCAAAATCAAAGGGAGAATCATCCCTTGCATCCCACTTCAGATTTGAATCCTCAACCGCAAATGTCATAGCATAACCTTACACCCCATTATGCATACCATCAGAAGAGAGGGCCCTCCCATCCACTTCTTGTGAGGGTGCAACAGCTGCCGGAAGCACTACTGCCCAATGCTCTTCCGCCATTCCTTCCTCCATTCCCGTTTCCTCTGCACCCCATCATTGGCCCACCGTTTCCCCTTCTCAATTTCTTCCCGATCGACATTCCCCACTCCGGCGTTGTGGCCAATACTGGTCGAACCACCCACGACAATAAACCGCCCGATCAGGGGAGGAATCTAGCAGCAAATGAGGTTGTTGGTTTCGTGGCCTAAAATTCAAGAATTGACATGGTGGGACCGTGCTAGACGACACAGACGTGTCAGGGCGAAGAAGCGGAGCGTTGAAGGAAGACAGAAAAACGGCACTAGAGTGCCTTAGTGCCGTGCCATGTGGCACGGTCATGCCACCATGGCACAGTGTGACCGTGCCTCGTGCCGTGCTTAGTTTGGGCACGGGTTTTCTCTGGCGACTAGGGTTTGCTTTGGAGTGCAATCTTCTTTACGGCTAGGGTTCTCTTCTACAGGTAAAACTCTGAACTTCTAGGCCTTATATAAGGAGGCCTTGCCTAGGATCTAAAATCATCTTTGAATTCCTAAACACATTGAGAGGTAGAGAGACTTTCAGAGAGATTACAAGAGATGTTGCAATTCTGCTATTAGATCGAATCACTTGTTGTGATTATAATCGTTTTGTACTATCCCTACTCATATAGTGGATTGATTGTGCTCGTCGTTGTCCGTGATTTTTTTCCGCCTTGAGTTTCCACGTAAATCTTGTGTGTCGTTGCTTTGTTTTTGTTATCGATTTAAGTTTTTGAATATCTGTTTCATCTTATTACTTCCATTATTAGTTTGCTCTAATTCCTAACAGAGGCAAGCAGTGTCAACCCAGCATATTCTTTAGCCTCATACCTGGATATACAAGGACCCAAAAATTCCACCTTCTCGGGAGCCCCCTTGGTTCATGTAACTAAAAAGCGTAGGAGAGAAAGGCGCAGAAACTGGTATGACCTAGTTCAAAAAACTAGTTCAATGTTTTGATCTAAACCCTCCACCCAACTTCTTGAAAAATAGTGATATATTACAATTTCCCCTCAAGCCATCTACCCTCTTTGAGAGTGTCCCTCAAACCAGTGAAGGATCTTGCTCCACACAACCCTGTATTAGAGAAGTAGAATCAGCCCTCCCCCCCTGAATCAGACAATTCTCACCTATTCCAGAAGGATGAAGCCCACATTCTCCCACCCCCAAAACTTGTTATCCATGATGAATAGAAATCAAAGGATATTAATGTGGAATGTCCGAAGAAGCTCTTCTAGTAATGTTTTTATTTATCTGATTGATCTGATTCTGGAACATAAGCCTATCATCCTCATTCTCATTGAAGCCCCTCACCCTGATCACATAGTCAAACTGATCCAAGATAATTATGGTTTCTCAAATTACAAGTTTGTGGAACCAATGTATCGGCGTGGGGGAATATGGTATTTCTGGAAACATCCGGTGAATACCATTGATTTTATCTCAACCGAACCTTCCCTATTTCATAGCCTTCTTACCATGGGCACCTGATCAACCAGAAGTGTTACTTATGGCCATGCATGCACCTAGCTAGCACCTCCTCACAACAACCTCCCTCCTGGAATAGGATGGCCACTGATCCCCCCCTTGATCACCCTTAGTTAGCGTTGGGAGACTTCAATACAGTTACAGAGAATGCATAGAAACAAGGAGGTGGGCAATTCAGAATTTCAAAGTGTCACGCCTTTTTCAATTTTCTAAATTCCTGTTCTTTAATTGACTTAGGTTTCTCTGGACCTCCTTTTACTTGGGACAATGGACGGCTTGGAACAAAACGTATTCAAGAACGGTTGGACCGGGCTTTGTCCAACCCAAGTTGGTTACAAGTGTATCCTCATACTCAAGTATCGCATCTTCCTCGATCAAATCTACTCTGATCATTATCTTTACAAAGACCTAAACACTAGGTACTTTCAAATGGTGGTCAAAGTTCACCATACTAAGCGTACTATACACCAGCTTAAAAACCAAAATCATGAATGGGTCTCTGGCTTCTCTAATCTATCTAATTTAGTATCCAAACACTTCTCATCGTTTTTCCAATCTGTATTAGATAGAAATCAAGAACCATCTGATCTTCATCTTGCCAGCTATTTCTTCAAGAATATGGACCGTCTCGTTCAATCTTTCTCACTTGCTGAACTTAAAACTGCGTTATGGTCCATGAACTCGTATAAATCTCCGGGTCCGGATGGTATCCAAGCCCATTTTTACAAATATGGCAGGAATACTATATCATCCTCTCTGCTGCAATTTGTGAACTCCATACTCCACAATCCGGAGCAACTCATGGAGATCAATCAACTTGCCTCTGTCTTATTCCTAAAAAAGAATGTATTCAATATCTGGAAGACTTTCATCCCATAAGCCTTTGCAATCCATTTTATAAGATTATTTCCAAATTAGTCGTCAATCGCATTAAACCTTTTCTTAGTCAATGTATTGGTCCATGTCAGTCCAATTTTGTCCCTGGACGATCTATGATGGATAACATCATTTTAGTAAAAGAAATTGCGCATTCAATAGCAAATAGTAGAACTAAAACTAAACCTCTTGCGATTAAAATCGATCCATCTAAAGCCTATGATAGTTTAGAATGACATTTTAGTACTATTTTGGTTTTCCAGAAAACTTCATTAAACTTATAATGCATTGCATTAGTACGTGCACAATGAAGTATTATGGGAGGGACAGCTTAGTCCAAGGTTTTCCCCCACATGAGGAATTCGACAAGGAGACACTTTTCCCCGTACATATTTGCATTATGCACGGAACGGCTTTCACGACTTATTCAGTGCGAAGTTGAATCTAAAAGATGGCATCCGTTTAGGTGCAAGACCTTCATGCATCTCACCTATTTTATGCGGATGATGTTATTTTGTTTGGTAATGCTACTCTGGAAAATCTGGGACACATGTCTGGTCTGAATATTAATATTCAGAAATCCCGTCTAATTGTTCCTAAAACATTACATCATAAATTACAGAAAATATTATCCAGGTCGGTCCATATTCCTGTTTCAACTGCCTTTGGAAAGTATCTGGGAATTCCGTTAGTCACGTTAAAACCCAAACCTAAAGACTATGAGGCACTCTTACTCAAGTTCTCTAAACATCTTGCTGGTTGGCAGTCTAATTTCCTTAACTTTGCCCGCAGGGCAATGCTTCTTAAGTCGACCCTTTCATCTTGACCTGTTTATCATATGCAGGCCACTCTTCTCCCACCTAAAACTATTAAATCTATGGAACAAATCATGCATAGATTCCTGTGGAATAAAGTGGGACATGGGAATTGTTATGCACAAATTGGATGGAAGACTATTTGCTTACCCAAAAAGAATGGAGGACTTGAGATAAACCATTTTGGCCATTGGAATAAAGCCTTTCTTCTGAAACTACTATGGATTTGCTACCAGAAACAATATCGGCCTTGGGTTCATCTCATATGGGCCAAGTACATTCATAATACCAACATTAAATTTACCGAGTCTAAAGTTCATTATTCTCCTTGTCGGAAGAGTTTACTTACTTGCAGGGATAAACTTTTTGATAAAATTTGCATTCAGATTGGTAAAGGGACAAATACTTCATTTTGGTATGATAAGTGGCTTCCTATGGGTCCTTTAGCAAAACAAATTGAGTCAGACCCCCTTAATTGGTGTGCACACTATCGAGTAAGCCAGTTCCTGGAACAGGGCCATTGGAAGGAAGAATTATTAACACGATGTCTGCCAGAGCAAATCCACAATTACATTATTACAATGATTCCTTCAATTGATCCAGATGTAATTGATCACCCATATTGGCATATCAATAAAAGCAAAAAGTTTACTGTTGCATCAGCATATTCCTCCTTGGTTGCTTCAGCTATCCCTAAACAAAAATATGCCAAAGTCCTATGGGCACTTAAAATCCCTTCTAAAATGAGGTTTCATCTCTGGCGCTTAATGCATAATTCCCTCCCTTTAGCAAATGTATTAACCTGTTTTATTCCTGACTTGCACCCCTCCTGTGTTGTATGTGGCTTCCATATAGAAGATCACTTTCACCTGTTTAGGGAATGCCCTTTAGCAGAGGCAACATGGACTCGTATTTTTCCAAATTGTGATCGTAACCATTATCAGATGTTTTTCTTGCTTGATTGGCAGGAATGGATGGTGTTCAACCTGTCCCACCTAGTTGGCACAAAATGGAATATTATCTTTGCTGTAGTCTGCTGGCACTTGTGGTGTTGTCGCAATTGTTGTGTGTCTGACAAAGCGTGTCGGAACACACATCGATTCTGGCTGCGTATTCTTACTGATGTTGAAGCAATTGTCTTTGCAGGATCAGTTTTTCAATACGGAGCAGAATATTGTCACTTGGAAACCACCCACAAAGCCAGCCTTCAAAATCAATGTGGAGGCATTTTAGAATGAAGATCGTACAATGGCAGTAGGGGCAGCAATTGTTCGAGATTTTGAAATTCAGTGGTTCATTGGCATTACGAGAAGAATTGTATGTATGCCCTTGCATGCTGGAAGTATTGCTAATCACCTTGAAAGAAGTGTTAATACAAGCTTGGGGATATCACGTTGACAACGTTGAAATTGATCTTGAGAAACAGTTGATTAATGAGTTACAAGGTCCTGAGGGCTGCCGATCACACTTGAAAACTGTGATTAAAGATATCCGATAACTCTTGGATAGGAAATGGCACATCACCCTCGACTATGCGCACAGAGTTGTCAACCTAACTGCTTCTGTGCTTGCCATATTGAATCAACACCAAAAGGAAGCGATCATTGTCCACTTTGTTCCCCCCAACAGCCTGGAACCAGCATTGGAATTAGGCCGAGAAATGTTTAAGATGGCAGACCGTCTAGCTCATGATGCTGCAAACTGAGACATGGAGGAAGGTGAACCTTCGAATGCTTAAAGTCCAGAAGATATTGCATAGATGGTGGATTACAGAGCAACGATGCTTCATGTCTTTTTGGTCAATTCCCGTTACTTGCTTCTGTATGTATCAATCCCTATCTAGGATGGTTTTCAATAGGTGTCAAATTGTTTTTTTTGCTGTGGTTGGGTGTACTAGGGTACTGATTGGCGTTTTGGTGGCTTTGGGCCAGTTAGGGATGTATATTGTCTGATATAATATAATTTTCGCTATTTTCCAAAAACAATTGAAGAAAGCGATTGAAATAACTTTTTTTTTTTATAGAAAGCGGGAATGCTCATTCAATTAACGAATAACCTCATTACAAGTATCATGAGCAACCAAGCCAAAGATAAAATCTGGGACTTCGTCCAACCAAACTCAAATGATCAAGTTAAAGGGTTGGGTGTGCGCCATGGTGTGTGCCACCCTATTTCCCATTCTCTGAACATGGTTGAAAGAACAAAATTTAAATCGACTAGCTATATGTAAAATGTTTTGAATTAGCAGGCCTAAGTCATTATTCGTACATTCTCGCTTCTTTAGCTTCGAGGTAAGACTCTGACAATCGCCCTCCATGATAACGGAAGAAACACCATGCTCCAATGCTTGCTCCATAGCCCATTTGCATGCCTTGGCTTCCACATATTCCGACTCCACACATCCCACGTTCTGGTTGACAGCTACCCTCCAAACCGCTCCTGTGCTATCTCGAATTACAGCTCCTATCCTGTGACCCCATTCACCCAATTTTGCACCATCGTAATTCACCTTCATAACACCCGAACATGGTGGCTGCCAGACAGAAGGAGACACGATAACACCAGGCTTCAGCTTCTCTTGCACAGTTCTGAACTCAACCACTAGTTTTAGAGCTTTGCTGCCAAGCTTGGTGGATTATAGTCAGGTTTCCCAAACACCCAGTTGTTCCTTGCGTGCCAACACGCCCATGCCACCGCAACAAACTCTCCCCACCTGCTTCCCTCAGCTGCTTTGGCCCCCACGAAAACGTCCACCATCGCTTGGAAGTTGGTTGCCCACAAACTTTATGCAAAGCGACTAGCTGACCATAAAGCCCGTGCTAGACTGCAATCAAACAAAGCATCCTTAGCCGGCTCCTCCCACATCCCACAAATGTCACAGGTGCAATGCATGCTCGGGATTCTTCTGGCAAGGGCTGCTCTAGATGGCAATATATTAAGCGCCGCTCTCCATGCGAATAGTTTAATTTTTGGGGGGATGACGAGGCTCCATAAGTCGACCCAAAAGGTCTTCAAGCGTTCACTACTGCACGTCGGCACATCTGACCCCTTTAATTGTTGGATCATATGGTAAGTAGATTTAACCGAAAATTTTCCATCGGGAGAATAATGCCACATAATCCTGTCACGCGGCCAAGAGTTGCATAGCAGGATGGATTTTATGATGTCTGCGTCAACAGGTATAAAGATATGGTCAAGCATATGATATCTCCACTCACCTCGATCTCTGTCAATCAAATCATCCACTCAGATCAAGGAGAACTCATTTTTCTTTGGCGTAATATGCTTGAACGAGTTCGGCTGCGGGATCCATTGAGCTTCCCAAATATTCAATGTGAAGCCATCACCTACTAACCACCTCGCACCCTTGTCAATCACCCACCGGGCACTATGTAAACTTCTCCAAATATAGCTTGGCCTATTTCCCAACCCCGCCTCAAGAATGGCACCATGAGGGAAGTATCTAGTTTTGAGAATCTTGAAAGCAAGGGAGTGTTCAGCATGAATAAGCCTCCAAATTTGCTTAGCTAGTAGAGCAGTATTAAAGTCCTCCATGTCACGAAATCCCATTCCTCCCTTCAGCTTGGACATGCATAGTTTTTGTTATCCTATCCAATGAATCTTCCTCGAGCCCTCTTTTGCATCCCACCAGTATCGATTGATCATGGATTGTATGTCTTGGAAAAAATCCCTTGGGAGCCTGAAGGCGCTCACACCATAGGTAGGAATTGACTGAGCAACAGCTTTAACAAGTACTTCCCTACTGGCCCAAGATAGATTTTTTCCCAACCAACCGTTAATCCTTTTAGCAATACGATCTTTGATAGGAGCAAAAGCTTTTCTTTTTGGACCGACCAATATGAGTGGGCAAACCCAAGTACTTCTCGTGAGATAACACTTCCCGCATGTCTAGTGTAATAAGGATTTCATCCCTGCGGCTTTTGGGTATTGCTTTACTGAACACTATACTTGATTTGCCAAAGTTAACTTGTTGTCCCGACACCCTCTCATACTAATCCAGGATCAACCTCACAACCTGCGCCTGCTCAATCGTAGCGTTGCAGAACACCAGAGAGTCATCTGCAAATAAAAGATGAGATACAGCCGGGGCTCCACTACATACCTGATGACCTGAAATCCTCCCTTCAACCGCTGCAGGATTCAAAAGACAGGACAAAGCTTCAGCACAGAACAAGAACAAATATGGAGATATCAGATCACCTTCCCGAATGCCCCTTCTTGGCTTGACAAAACCACGCGGTTCTCCATTAATGATGAAAGAAAGTGTTGCAGTTTCCACACACCGCATGACAAGGCCGACCCAGGTATGGTGAAACCCCATTTTAAGCATGAAACCCCACAGGAAGCTCCATTTGACCTTATCATAGACTTTCGACATATCCAACTTAAGCACCATACTGCCATTTGCTCCAGGATGGCATTTCATAGACTGAAACACCTCGAACGCCACTAAAATGTTATCAGTGATAAGACGCTCCAGAATAAAAGCGCTCTAATTATATGAAATAATATATGGCAGAATCCCCGTTAGGCGATTTGTAATCACCTTGGTGACTAGCAAAACAATTGAAATAACTGACGCAAAAAGAATTTACGACATGAGGTGGATTAATTATTTCCACGAACCACTCCCCACTATTGTCTCCTTTCTTAAACAAAAGTGCCGTTTAGTAAACAAAGCCATGGGCGACTTGAACAAAAATATCGTTTGCTAACTAATAACTACATATAGCAACCCAATCCCCCCCCCCCCCCAAAAAAGCCATTTAATATTCTAAGTGATGCTTTATACTTTTTGAAAGCAAGATAATCTTCTGAAGAAAAAAAAATCTTAGAAACACAATTATGAGCATAAAATTTAACAATACTGAATAATTATATTCTCTTTAGTTTAATTAATTCCCATTCATGAAATAGAAGATTCCTTCTATTGGGGATTGAATAGTTCGGGCGAGTTCTGTATAAAATCAGCCACATGGGCAGTCCATGGCGTTCAATTCCATGCAACTTCTAAATGGTCTTTTAATCGGATTTGGAAAATTGATACTATAACTAAAATCAAAGTTTTTTTTTTTTTGTTTTTTTATGGCAATTGTGCCATAACAAGCAACCACTGAGAGGGACCCTTTTGAGAAGGGGACTCAACATCGAACCAGTATGTTCTATATGCCTTGGTGGCATTGATTCTTCAGAAAATTTATTTAAAGACTGCTAGGAAATTGCTAATGTATGGGAAGTTGAAGATAAAAATCATTGGCTTCAACTCAGTGTTTCTCCTGCCGGATATCAAAACTTATTACAAAGTTTGGTAGTATTCTATCCACTCATAATCTAAAGTTAAAGCAAAAGTTTTCATTCCTATTGTGGAGCATCCGAAAATTTACGAATGCAACGGTATTCAAAAATAAAAATTTCAAACCCCTTGTTTATTGCGGGCATAAAAAGTTAGCGTGGAGTAGAGAATCCGAACTTATATGTTGGTTGACACTATTTCAAGTGGGTCTTCTTCTCCCTCTTCTACCTTAATTCATTTTGTGAGGTGACAGGGGGCTTCATCTTCCATGATTGGACCGGCAGGCTACTTAAGGCAGAAGCAGCTTACTATGGCAACACTTCAATTCCAGTGGCAGAACTTAGAGCACTACACGGTGGTTTAAATTCAGCAATTGAAGCGGGGTTCAATCATTTAATAGTAGAAGGCAATAATAAGATAGTCATCCAAGCTTTAGAAGGAAAGATTCACATCCCTTGGCAGATTCATAATATTATCAGGGATATCCATGTATGGAGAGATCAAGCCATCCAAATTTCAGAGAGACAAACATGACAGCAGAGTGAACAGAGGTGCATAACATTGATATTAACTCTCTTTTTTACCCTTATTTTAAAAAAAAAAGTTGATAAACGGTCGACACTCCTTTTTTTCTTTTCCATTTTCCTTTTTCCTCCACCCGCACAATATCAAATGAAAAAAATAATACCAAATCATGCTCACATATTCACCATCTCCACGCAAATTATTATTTTGTCACTAATATTAACATGACTCACTTCAGTTTACAATGATTAAGTTGTTTGCTCCAATGAATTAAAATGCAAACGCAACTCATTTGGTTGAATACTGAAGTCTGTGTCTTTAATCTTTATAGCAATAAAATAGTCGACATATTCCTCGTAGCTTTCACAATTTCATGAATTAGTGGATAGCTTTTACTATAATGTAAATATATTTGTTATTGTAATTGTAAAATTCTTTGAATGCTGAAAAAAATTATTACATTACTTTACTAAATAAAATGTTTCATGCTA
>JACYFF010002017.1:55175479-55230812 GCA_017589665.1 Selenicereus undatus
TACTTGTTTTAGTAATGACAGATTTAGTTGCATAAAAGTTGAAATAACTTAGTTTTAACATCATGATAGACAACAATTCTTCTAACCAATAGATAAATTAAAATTTCGTATAAACTAATGGGACAAACTAGTATAAACCTTTTCCCCACGTAAATAATGCTATACTTGCATTGTGCATGTCATTTTGCATTTGATTTGTATGGTTCTGTGGCATTTGCTTTTAAGTTTTGACCTGTACGCATGGCTATAGTTCATGCTTTATGAAAATTGATGTGATTTTCTACAAGGATTTAGGAATTGTTATTAGTTAGTAAAATTAAACTTTTACATGGTCATACAAATTGTTAAAAGTATCTTAAAATTTTAATATAATTTTTAATTATAATTACTGTCACACTCACTTACCTAAAAATTCAAAATTCCACTTAGAGTCACTATGTGCTAAATTTTTAATTTTTTTTTAAGTTCTCCACATATATTAATTAAATTAAAGAGAATATAATTAGCCAATATTATTAAATTTTTATGCTCATAATTGTGTTTCCAAGATTGTATTTTTTTCTTCAGAAGATTATCTTACTTTCATGAAGTATCAAGCATCACTTAGAATATTAAATGGTTTTTTTTGGGGGGGGGGGATTTGGTTTCTATACGTAGGCATGTTCTTTTCGTGGGTAAATTTCAAAATACTAACCCCAACCCACTTCAACCTATTTCAAGTCACTTTCACTATTTTAACTAAGTTTAATTTATCGCATAAAAAAATTCAATCCATTTCAACCTACTTCAACCCACTTCATTAATTTACCCATCCCAAGTTATCCAAAAAAAACAGGCCCGTAGTTATTTCTTAGCAAACGATATTTTTGCTCAAAGTCGCCCATGGCTATGTTCACTGCAGAGTCTGTAAATGATACTTTTGTTTTAAGAGCACTGGCAACAAGGGACGTGCGAGGCGTGGGTGGGGCCCGCGTGTCACACGCGTGTCCCGGGAGGTGTAGCAGCATGGTACACGAGGCACAAACACGCGTGGCAGACCGGTCTGGCGTGTTGCCCCGCGTGCCCTTTTTTTTGGCGTTTTCCTGCTCAAAACGCTCCGTTCCCCCCCCCCTCAACGTCGGACGATGCGTTTTGGTGGGAAGGGAAAAAAAAAGGAAAAGTGATGAACAGTGCACTGCGCGTGGGTTTGGGGTGAATTTTGTGACCGTTGGGCATGGGATTTGCAGCCCAACAGCTATTTGGCCAATTTTTTATTTTTTTTTGTATTTTTGTTCTATAAATTCAAGAAATTGCTTCGAAAATTTGTCAAAAAATTATCTTCCTTTCTCACACTCTCTCTCAAATCTCATATTAAACTTCTTGTAGTAATTTTGAGTTTTGTTAAATTTGGAAGATATTCAAGTTTGGGTACGTAATAATATTTGTTATGTAATTCGTTTTAATTTTGTGTAAATATTTTTTGTTTCATATTGTAACTAATATGTTTTGTTTTTTGGGCTTTTGTAGGCAGATTTTTGAGTTCTCCATTAAGTTGAACACTAAAGTGAAGTGAAGACAATTGTAAGTAATTTGAAGTTTTTGTTAATGTTGTGTCGTAGCCGTTAGGAATTTCGTTTGTTGTTTTAAAAATTATGTAAGAATTAAAATTTGTGTTAGTTATAATTTAATTGCATGATTACGAAATTTAATATTTTTTTTTGTTGTTGTTTACAACAAGATAGAAAATAAGGGTGTCAATGGTGGTTGGGAAAATAAAAAAAATTCGTAGGGTAAAAATATTTAAGAATATAAAGTTTTTGAATATTAACTTAGAATTGAAATATTTGTTAGTTACAATATATTAATTGCTTGAATTTAGAAATTAATTTTTTTGTTGTCACAAAATGAATGTGTGAATGTATTTTTTTTTTAAGAAAGAAACTCCCTTGTTTGGGTAAGCATGTTTAAAATAAGTGCACATGTTTAGAAATTAGAGTTGAAATGTTTAGAAATTAGAAGTTTGGTGTTTTTTAGTTAGAATTTGAAGTGCTTGGTTAGAAAGAGTTGAAATGTTAACAAATTAGGATTTAAGTACTTGTTACTTAGGATTTAATCAGTTGAATACAAAAATTAGCATTGCTTGTTATTTTTAAAAACATGTTAGAAATGAAGTGTGTGGTTATTTTTTTAAAAATAACAAAATAGGTAGAGTAAGAATATGTAACAATAAAGAAACCAAAATTGGTATTCGAATATTGACATAGAATTGAAATTTTTGCCAGATACTTTTTATTAATTTTGTTGTTGTTAGAAATTGAATGTGTGAATGTATTTTTTTAAATGAAGAAGCAAAAATAGGTTGGTAAGCATCTTTAATATTATTTGCTATTTTTGGGAATATGTTACAAATTTTGTGAGTGCTTCAAAAGAAGTGGAAGTAAGCGTGATTTGAAATTATAATTGAAATGTTAACAAATTATAATTAAAGTACAAGTAAGCACGTATTGAAATTAGAATCAAATATTAATATTGCTCGTGCTTTTTAAGAGCATGTTTTTTTTGGATATGTGTTAGGAATTAGGTGTGTGATTGGAAATATGTACAAGTAAGCACGTTTTGAAATTAGAATTTACAATTTACTAAATGGTTGATTATAATTTTTGTATATATTTGTTACTTAAAATTTACTAAATGCTTGATTCAAATGTTAACTTCATAATATGGTTTGTTAGTTTTGAAAATGTGTATGTAATTATGTGGCCGATTAGAAATGTATTAAAGTTAGCATGTTTAGATATTGGAATTGAAATGTTTCCAAATTGGAATTGAAAATATTTTATGTTGTTTCGTAAAATATGTGAGAAATTAAATGTCTGAATGTAATTTTTTTTATCTAAATTGGTAGGTGTTCACTATCAAATGGATCCCAATCACCCACAATCTTTCATGAACTTACTAACTGGGAATAATTCACAACGGGATGCCACGAACAACATGAATATTGTCCCAAACTCTCCTAATTGGTAATACCATCCACAATCCCCTCAACAATACCCACATATGCAATATCCTCAACTACCACCAAACTTTCCCGTCCAAGGCCAGAATGCCTCCCCAATTCCAAATTTCACCTACGATTCTTTGGCCCCTCCTTATCAGCTACCCCCACCAAATAATACGACCTCGTCAATACCCCGTCCTCCACCCAACCCCAACCACAGTGAGAGTGTCGGCGTGATCGATTTCCAAGTGAACATTGGAAGAAGATCGTCGTTTGGTGAGATCGTGGATCAACGTGAGCACCAACCCCCTTGTTGGGGCTAACCAGAAGAAGACGAGGTTCTGGACGAAGATTGCAAGCACAAGATCTATACATTGATATGGTGAGCAAACCGTTTGACTTGATGCATTGGTGGGTGCTACTGAAGGACCAACTGAAATGGGAGGTCAATTGCGATCAATCTGCAGATGTGGCGACTAAATGCTTGAGGATCAATGAGGTGGGCGGGTACTCTGAGAGTGAGACATCCGGCTCACCCAGCACCCCCGACACACCAACAACGGATGCTAGTGAAGATACAGCAACAGAGGAAGTTGGTGGACTGGTCCGCCCCATTGGAAGAAAAGCCGCCAAAAGAAAGACGAAAGAGAAAGCGCATGACTCGTTGCTTGATGTTGTCACGAAGGAGCTATCCACCTTGGGGACAACAAATGTGAAGAAGAGCACCATGTTCGAAAGATATGTCATCGCCCAAGAGAAGAAGGCGGAGGCCGCTCAGGTGAAGGCGAAGGCCGCTAAGAGAGCAGTTGAACTAATAGACTCTCATCAGCAATTCCAAAGGATGAAGTATGAGGACAAGATATTGAGAATGGACATTGCTAAGATGTGTCCGGAGGATCAAGCGCGATGTGGTCCACTTCAGGAAGAAATTAGGAGCCGATACCGCCAAACATCGTCTTTGTCCAATGCTAGCCCTTCTCTAGATTGAGACCCATGTCTTAGGAATAATGTGTTGTTTACCTTGTGCTTTTGTTGTAATTTCTTTTCCCAATAGCTTGTTGTAATTGAACTCCTTTACGTTGTGGAATGAAATGTGTAATTTTGTTTGAATGAGTTCAATTTTAATTTCACATCACTGTGTTCAAAGTTTTTTATGTGTTGCATTGTAACTAAGATGTTTAATTTCACTTATAACTACTATGCTCTGTAATTTGCTCTCGTAATTTGCTTTCTTAATCGCACAAAATTTGCCCTAACATTTGTAAACTTTTGTCACAGGTACAACAAAATGACTGACCCATCTTCTTCTAGTGATGACTCATCCACAGAATTAATAGATCATCTCAGATTCGTACTGGAGTTATCCTCTTCAACTGATGACTCATCAATTCTTGAGACCATACTCAACAATCAATCTCATGTTGAGTCATTTCAGTTAGCTGTGAAACATGGACAAGGGGGACGACCGTCATCATCCCAGCGACCAAGAAAGAAGAAAAGAGTCATTTGGAGGGATCGAGAAGATGCAGGCGATCGCCTCCACAGAGACTACTTTGCAGATAATTCCATCTACAACGAAACCCACTTCCGCCGTAAATTTCGGATGCGGAAACACCTATTCCTCCGCATTGTTGACGCCCTCAGTAGTCGATTTGAGTACTTCCAGTTGAGGCACGATTGTGCTAGTCGGCGTGGGTTGTCGCCGCTTACCAAGTGCACCGCAGCGATGCGTATGCTCTCCTATGGGGTATCGGCAGATTGTGTGGATGAGTACTTGAAGATTGGAGGAAGCACGGCTATGGAGTGTATGAAAAACTTTGCAGCCGGTGTACTCCAAGTGTTTGGGGACGAGTATTTGAGAAAACCAACACAAGCTGATGTTGATCGACTGTTGCAAGTTGCCGAGGCACGTGATTTCTCCGGCATGTTAGGAAATATAGATTGTATGCATTGGGAATGGAAGAACTGTCCATCGGCTTGGAAAGGGATGTTCGCAAAAGGGCTTTACAGAGTCCCCACCTTGATTCTTGAAGCCGTTGCTTCGTATGACCTTTGGATATGGCACGCCTTCTTTGGGTGCTCGGGTAGCCTGAACGACTTAAATGTTCTTTACCGGTCAGATGTTTTCAAAGAGGTCTATGAGGGTCGGGCTCCAAAATGTGAGTACGTTGTGAACGGTCGCGACTACAATATGGGGTACTTTTTGTCCGACGGTATTTATCCAAGATGGGCAACATTCGTGAAAACTATCTCCCTTCCCCAAGGACCCAACGCAAGATTGTTCGCTGAACATCAAGAGTCTGTTAGGAAGGATGTGGAAAGAGCATTTGGGGTTCTACAAGCCCGGTTTGCTATAATTCGCGGTCCAGCTCGAAACATGGACAAAGGTGAGTTGGGTATGATAATAAAGGCATGTGTTATACTCCATAACATGATCGTCGAGGACGAACGAGATTCGTATGACCTTGCATTCGACTACGATGATGTCGACGACAACACCCCGCAACCAAAAGTCCAACAGGGCCATCATCCATGCTATGCTGCCTACCTTCGTAGAGTAGCAGAAATTCATGACCCCGCTCTACATGCACATCTCCAATCAGACCTAATCGAGGAAATATAGAATCGACATAGGGCGCGACAAAGCTCACAACCATAGATGTGAAGGGTTATTCGTCATTTACGTGTATTGTATTTTTTTGTATTGTATTGTATTTTTTTGTATTGTATTGTATTGTATTTTATTTTATTTGTATTGTATTGTATTATATTTTTTTCGTCATCTAAATTAGTGTTTTCAATATCGAACACTCGGGTTGTAATTTTCTTCAGTGTCAATCCTCATATTTGCATTTGTATTAATTGCATTATATGTTCTATTCCGTATGCTTTCAATCGTTCAACTGATAAAACTTAACTCATCAATTTTTATATACTACAAAATAAATTAATACATTTTTCGGAAACATAAATTACATATTTTTTCATCCGGAAAATAAAATTCATTTTCAACTTATCAAAACCCAATATGGAAAAACAAATTTTCCAATATAAAACAAATAAAATATGTTTAGTGGTGGGTTCCACCAACGAATATTAAATAATTTGTGCTGAAATGAGTTCCATTTGCTGGAAAAATGAAGGAATGCAAGTTTCAGAACTGTGGAACTTATGCTGACATGACATGTTGGAGTTCCACAAAATGGAACTCCATTGGGAATGCTCTAAAAAGCAGACTATAGTGGTGAGTGGTTTGGGGAAATAATTAATCCACCTCATATCGTCAACTTTACGTCATAACGAATTACTATGCGTCAGTTACTTCAATTGCTTTCTTCGATTTGTTGCCTGATTTGGAACTTTCAGCTGCTCAACAAATATTTATGCGAAATTTATAGGTAGGTGAAGCATTAACAAGGGTTCAACCAATTCATTTTTTTTACAACAAATGAGTGTTAGTTTTTAGGGAAAAATTGAAGGGCTAAAATTGGAAATGCAAGTGAAATGACAACAATGCCCTTAATGACTTATGTTGAGAATGAGGGGAAAAAGATAAAATACTTGGGTAGGGCAACCATCTGGTGGCAATTTCACACGCGAGGAAGAGGGAGGTAAGGGAAGAGATAGAGAAGATGGAAAAGTGAAAGAGGATGGGATCATTTAGCGGTCGTCAAAGGCAATGGTGTCAATGGCGGTTTTGGGGAGGATATGAACTCTGTAATTTCAGAAAGAGTAGGAAGAAATCGAGCAATTTCGCAGGCAAACGTTGAAGGAGGTGGTGCAGTTGGTTACCATATTTGTGAGCACAACAGGTAAGTACAAATTTCATCCCAAAATTCATGGTTTTTGTGATTGTGAGGAATGATTGTGGTGTAGCTGGAATCGGGAGTAGTTAATGTAGCCGGTTGCATGTTGCGCCTTGGAAATATGTGTGTGAAATGGTCAAGAATGGGAATAACAAAATGTAGGGGTGTGTAGCAATTTTGATAAATTGGTAGAAAATATTGGCAATTGTAGTGATGGAGGGGTGTCCATGATGAAATGGCGCATTGAGTATGTGAAAATTTGAATGAACTGTAGCGGTTCCGGGAAGAGAACTGTATTTACCTAAATATGACTATAGGTATACTCAGGGTTAATACGCATGTGGCACACAAGATATGCTGGTGTCTTCCTAGATACGACTATAGGTATACCCAGGTGTACTAGATGGACTGTTTAGGTACACTGAGCTGTAAATGAGTGTGCGATTAGGTGTTAATGTGAATTGGTTGTTTAGTGGTACCATGGTGAACATGTGGGGATTAATATGAAAATGTAGGGATGTTATTGTTAGAGAAACCCCTCTGCAAGTATGTAAAGGTCAAAGTGAAAGGTATTCCTCTGATTTTAGTGTGAATGACCATCACATTACTTATGTTGGTAAACATATGTAGTAAGAGTGAGGGATTTGCATGTGTACCTATGTTGCAGTGAGTAATACCATTTTGGACATGCTAGACTTAATAGGTAAATGCAGGGAGGTTAATGTTACAGAAACCCCACCTGAAGTATATGCAAGTAAAAGGGAAATAAGCAGCATATTAGAAAGTTATTTAATGTAGGTTGTAAATGTAAGGGAGTAAGATGTGTACCTAGAGTACAGTCAGGGTGTACCATAGTAAACTTGATGGACTTACAATGTAAACATAGAGTGACAAATCCCTTCCCAAGGTTATTACTATTGTAAGTGTAAGGTGCTTATGTAGTACTTATGCAGCTGCTAAGTAGACTGTTAATGAGATGCACATTTAGAAGTTGGTTTAATATAGTCATTACATGTTATGGAGTCAGTTGTTGATCTATGTTGCAATCAGTGTGTACCATGGTAGTGATGTTGGACTGAATAGGTAAACAAAGACAAATTACCTACTATAGGTGAGGTACATACATGTTGACACTTAAAGGGTGAAAAGGGTGCACATGTAAAGGTTGCGTAGAATGTAGGAATGGGCATGTACGGAATGCAATTGGGAACCTCGCATTGAACTAACTGCAAGCCATAGTAGGCATGATGGACTCAATTGGTAAACAGAAGGATGGTTAGAAGTGGAAGGAGCATATATTGGTTAATAATATACTGTATGTGAGGTCCACAATTGATTGATCCGTTGTTTATGTTGTGATCCTATAATGCAGTAAATGTATATTGTGGTAAACATGGTGGAATAATGTGGTAAAGGTAAGAAAGCTTCTTGTATGCAAATCTCATATATTGTTGGGTGAATAATAGGGGGCAGAGAATGTCAGTATGAAGTAATTGAATGTGGTATGTAATGTGTTTGTTGCGATTATGTGCTACAGTGTTTGTAATGGAGCTGTGTAGCCGATGAAAATAAGACCGAAACCCTATCGTGGACGGGACAGACATGGGTGATGGTTACTCACACAGTAAGACTGACAAAAGTGAATCTAGTTATGAGAATGAAGAGGGTAACAATGGTACAAGTAGCAGTGGGAAGTTAGGGGGAGATGCGATCGAAAAATAGGCATGATAGAGGCGGTCGAGAAGTGAAGTTGCAAAAGGATATAGGAAAGGCACACGCAGGACAGAAGGGGAAGGAAATAGACGTGCAGAGAGACAAGGGCAAGGCAGTCATACTCGAGGGAGGTGAAAAGGTAGGAGAGGTTAGCGTGGATGTCGTTATTAGACATTGTTGCACACCAGAAGTAGTGTGTGTCCTAAATGATAAGTTGGATAATGATCGAAAGGTAGCTATTCGAGAAACTGTGTGGAGTCTGGTGCTTAAGTACAGGCCATTTGTTAGAACGACACCTTGTGAGGGCCCTCATTAAATGTTGGAACTCAGACACTAAGTCCTTCAAGCTCGGGCTGAGGGAAGTACCTTTCTCAATGTATGATGTGGTGTTGATTATGGGGCTTCCTATGTGTGGGATGTTTGTTTCGTTTGAGCGTACTGAGGTCACAGGTGAGGTTGAGGAATTGTTGAAGGGAGCAATAGATGATCATGGTTCCTGGGAGCGGGGGAGGCAAAGGACAATAGTGAAAGATATGCGCATATATAGGAACTGCATCTAGGTATTATTGGAACCGTATAGGTTTCATAATACAAGTGAGATGGTGGGAATGTTCACTAAGCTGTATGCGTTGTTGATTGTTCGTGGATTGCTAATCCCTAGATGTGTCGGAGGTGTGGCGTGAGATCTAATATCCATGATGGAGGATGTGAGGGGTATGGGCAGAGGTGACTTTGAAGCTCCTGGTGGAGACGATAGAGAAAACGAAGGAGAAGATGCACAACACTATAAATTTGCAAATTAATGGCTTTGTAATGATATTACAAGTAAACAAACGAAGATACTCAACTGTGCTAATATTTCTTAGTATCATGTTTTGTGTGTGCTAGAATTATGACATTTTTGTTGATAAATTGTACGTGTGGTTTTATGAGCACACCAACATTTACTCGTTTGCGGATGACAAATACCTACCACGAATTTCAAGTTGGGTGCACTTGTGCAAAGGGAAAAAGTATGATGCAAGGGAGATGGTTGCCGCCATTCAAGAGAGCCAGGTCAGTTCACTTGCAATGAAGTCATGCGCACTGCAATGGGAGCTTATGTAGTTAGTCAATTATTTGAATTTTGTATGGAACAAATTTACCCAGTCCTTGAGGCGAGGGAAGAGGAGAGAGCACAAGTTGTTGTAAGGGCTTTCCTTGATTCGGAGGAGTATCATGGTTATGTGGAGGATGTAGAGGTAAGACCCGCATATATTTATATCTGCACTATGTATGCATTAGAGTTGAAATGAGGTATTGAATCCATGTTTGGTTCCTATTTTCGGTTGTTAGTATTGGCAAAGGATATGAATTAAATAAATTTTCGTAGGAAGAAGGAGTTGACATGACCATTGAGTAGCGTGTACAAGTCTATGCGTGTGACTGTGTGTGTTATGTGCTTATGGATTGCATTCAATGTTGCAAGGAGTTATTGGCATGGAGGTGTGACTAAGAAGAGTTAGAGACGCACTACGAAAGGAGAAAGAAGCACATACGACAACAAATAAGCAGTTAGCTAAGCTGAAGGCTTTGTTTGAGAGGAAGAATGAGAGACCGGAGGATGGATGGTAACAACTGATAGTAGGAGGTGAGAGAGTGGTGGAGCCTAGGGAAGAGAGTACACCACTACATCATGGTGGGGAGGACATTGTTGTGTCCACTATCACCTCAGATGCATTCAAATCAGGTGAGGCATACACATTGTCTATTGGAGGTTGTGGATGCGTCATTGGAGGATACTAATTTGAAGTTCAGTGTGGTATGCAATGAAGTGGATGTTGGTCACACGGCCGGCGAGGACAATGAGTCAGGCAAATCTGCACAGCAAGTGCTTGTGTTACTGTTGCCCGCGGTGCATATGAAGGCAGCAGATGATGGAGGGGAGATAGCAAGGACAGAGGCAGATACGGGTTCTGAACAAAGGGACTTAACAATTGCGAGAAGGATTAGGAGAGTTCCTCGTCAAGAAAACCCATTTACATTCAAGTCCTCTCCTTACCTTAACCCAGAAAGGGCCGCGGAGAAGGACAAATGTAAATGCACAATGGTGTACAAGTCTCGTAAGAGATCGAACAAACAAGTTGCCGCGGCATCCAAGGAAGAAGAAACACATCCTGAACAAGTTGGTGGAGAGGAAGACATAGGCAACTTTGGTAAGATGGTAGAAGGGGGGAATTGTTAGGTGCAATCTGCATGCATCCAGGTATATGAATTAATTGTAATAGGTTGTGGGCTGATTATTGTCAACTATAATAAGATATATTAATTTTTTTGTATGAAACATTTGTAACTATAACATGGTAATGGTTATAGTGACAACATGAAAGGAATGAGGAAGGGGTACCGAAAGAGCCAGTTCGGGCAAAGGGAGTTCCAAATGAGAAAGATGATGACTCAGATGGCGGGGTTGAAAAGCTCCTTCAGCTAGCAATTTTGCCTGTTGCGGTAAGGAAGTATTTGATTCCTATTTGTCGGTTTACTATATGCAATAGTTAAGTTTGTTTCCCTTTTGCTTCTAAAATAGTGCATCACCCTGTAAATATGGAAGTGTACCTTCAACGGTGAAATAACTGGTGTCCCACTTAGTATGTCAGTATTAGTGTAGTTGGGTGCAGTAGTCTTTGGGGATATAAATCGTGAAACAATGGGGCCAACAGCTGGTGAGTGTGGTATGAACAATTCATAGCTGTAGCAGACAATCATTGTTGGCTTTGCTGCATTCCTAGTATCCCTATATGAACATGTCACCTTACGAAATTGAGTCCTTGATGGCGTATTTTGTAGGTCGGAGATAATGATCCTGAAGTTGGCCGAAATGATTCTGCCAATAGAGTTGCATAACTGACGATGAGGAAGGCCCCACATTGAGGCCTACCAACACATATATGCCCTCAGAACCCACCAACATGCATCAAGTCAGTAAAACATGAATTTGGAAGTTGCTTATGCAAAAATTCCTTCACTCCACGTTAGGGCTGGCAAAAATTTGTCCGACCCGATTACCCGAATTTGTCTGACCCAGAAAAAACCGAGTACGGTCACCAAATTTATGTCCGAATTTAAAATTGGGACAATCGGTCATGTCCGAATTTAAACCGGGTCGGGTTCGGGTTTGGACATTCGGGTTCGGGTTGTCCGGATTTTCGAACCATTTCGGGTTCGGACAAATTCGGACAATTGGACATTCGGGTTCGGACATCGGACAACTATGTTTATATGTAATTTTAGTCCAAATTCTTTAGAAAATTTTATAAAAATAAATTCGGACAACCGGGTTCGGACATTGAAAAATCGGGTTCGGGTTCGGTCACACAAAATTTCGGTCAGAATCTTCTAAAATCATATGACAAATTCGGACATTCGAACAACCGGGTCCGGACATTCGGACAACCGGGTCCGGGTCCGGGTCTAGTCAAAGTGTCCGATTTGTAATCCGAACAGGGTTCGGGTATGAAGTTTTTGTCCGCATGTCCGATTTGTCCGGACCCGAATTGACCCGAACCCGAATTTTTGCCAGCCCCACTCCACATGCAACAATACCTTGCACTTATTGTCGTTGTTCCAAAAGGAGCAGATGACTGTCGGAGTTGTCCGCCTAAGGTGGTGGACGAATGTCATGCAGTCACCATCAGTCACGACATACCTGAACCCCTCCTCCTTCCTCAACATGCTACGGAAGTTGACACTAATCCTAAAAATCTCACTACATAAGGCTCCAATTCACACGCATGTCTCATGTATAAAAACTATACCTAATAGGACGAGAAGGTTCCCGAACTTGTTATGATCTCGCAAGCAGGGGGTACTTATTCTGAAGCTTATGCTAATAAATGTGGCTATGTATTCTGTATGGGGACACATTTGAAGCAAGTACGGCGAATGTGGTTCATCAAGGAGGTTGTGAGGCTCCTCTTACGTAGAACGACATCAACGGACCAGGTCTACCTGCTCTAACCTCCCCGAGTTTGGAAGCTAAGCCTAATGAGGTACGCTTCAAATGGTATACTTGACGGCTGTCGTAAGTACGGAACCTACCAATAAGTAAGGAATCCCCTCCTTTTCCTATAACTAGCTGTTAGGGCTTCAGTTGTGTACCTACGTCCTACTCTAACTACACCATGGTAAGAATGACGTCCTGCCCAGGTAAGCACTTGACCCCCCTCTCCATTTTGCACCAGTAGCAGTTGCATGTAGCCAATGTTGTGATCCATGATTTGTGACTGACATGCATATTATATTGTGGATGATGTCAAGCATGCAAGGTTGGAGATTTACTTGTCTATCTATGTCCTAGTCAGAGTACAGGATGGTAAACCAGATGGGCTACGTTGGTAAACCCAATGCAAGCACTTCAGCCCCTCTCCCATTTTTCACCCGAAGCAGTTAAATGTATCCAATGCTATGATCCTTGATTTGTGATTTACATGTATATTATGTTATGGCTGATGTCAAGCATGCAAGGTTATAAATTCACTTGTCTACCTGTGTCCTACTTAGAGTACACCATCGTAAACTTGATGGGCTGTGTTGGTAAACCCAATGTAAGCAATTCAGTTCAGCCACCCCCCATTTTGTACCGGTAGCAGTTGCATGTACCCAATGTCCTGATCCCTAATTTGTGATTGTCATGTATATTATGTTGTGGCTGATGTCAACATGCAAGATTAGAGATCACTTGTCTACCTGTGTTGTACTCAGAGTACACCATGGTAGACATGATAACTTGCGTAGGTAAACACAATACAGCTACTTTGCTATCGGTGGGCATGTATGTTGAAGTTCATGGAAGTCCCCTATTGTTGGACCATTAGGTCATGTATGAACTATGTTATCCATGTCTGCGTATGCCACTCTACTAACACAGTCAATTTGGGTACACATGGTGTTGTATTGTGGTTAACAAATGAGGAATTGGTTTTGTTTATGACACATAGTGTAACAGTAAACATGCAACTTTGATAGGAGATCATTATAATGTTTATTCTCAGTGGCTGTGTTTTAGTGCAATTTGTGTAGGGTACGGAGAAAGAAGAGAATCCCACGCCCATTATAGCTGTGGTTAGCACTCAAGAAGAGCACAGTAAAGTCACCCCCTCAACTACAGCAGCTGTCGGAGCCTCTCCCACCTCCACCACCTTGCAGGAGGAGGCAACATACCACCTTTTCTCTGTGTGTGCGTGTGTGGCAGTATGATGGTACAATTAACTTGGTTATACATAAGTCAGGACTGTGGTATACATGCCAGCGTGTCATAAGTGTTGGTTTTTATCAATTTTTTGAAGAGCCATTCAAAAAACATAGATGGGTTTTTCACAGGTCAAGAAGGAAATGTTTGTTTTGATTGGTTTTGTTGTGCTGGAATTTCATGTAGGCTTCCGAGAATGTTGCAACCTAAGCCCCCATTTTGGGATCGGTGAGAACTCTACAGAAGCATACTCAAATTATCCCTTCGCATGCACCTACGATCTGTGCATTCCCCTGAAAAGCGGGTTGGACGAGCAGTTAAGCCGGACAAGTGTGCCAAGTATCAACTGTAGGCAATAATTCGTTCGCAATTGTGAGATAACTGCTTGGTGAACATCATGACCATTGGAATACGCAATTTTCCCATTTCCCTCACCTGACTATATTCGTCACCCAGCATAGTTATCTTGTAAAATGTCGTTCGATCAAATTTGGATATAAGTGTATTGTTTTATTCTTATAGGTTTCCCATCTAATGCAGTTGTCCTCTGTTGAAGAAGAAGTGGTGCAGTTAATTAGGTTTCAAAGTTAGTACAGTTTACCTAGATTTGGTACGATGTGTACTCTTACAGTATATGTTAGAAACTGTGGTACTTTACTTCCTTCAAATGGATGCTTACTAGTAGTTGGAGTCTTATTTACCAGTGTAGACGCCCCGTTAGGCTGTGCTTGGCGTTGGCAAAAGCGTCCCCATCATTGAACCCATGTGTACGAATATATGCAAAGATATAAACAATGGGTAAACATAGGAATTAATGTTGACAGTACGTATGCATTATCATTACATAACTATATAAACAAGTGCACATATGTGCCGCTGCGGGCACAAAACTGTGTACTAGTGCTGACATTGATCAAGACCTACTAGCTTATGGACGCATTCTCCTCCCACCCCACATATGAAACTATCATCAGGCACTTATTGTAGTACATAGTCACTGGTGGCTTCAAATGTTGGACATAGACGACATTATTTTCTTAACTGCCATGGTGGAAAATAATATCATATATGTCTACATCATGGGTTGCCTATGACATTACCCAAAATAGTGCACCGTTGACAGCTATGTGCACCCTGCAAAACATTCAACTGCAGACCATGAGGGAGGGTCTGAACACCAAAATATGTGGTTCCACCAAATTCATGTCGAAACGTGAGCCACCACCATGACCAACATAAGCAACGTGATACCGCTGGTAACCATCCAGGCTTTGTTACGTCATTCAGCAGATGAGAGATCAGAACTTAGCTTCGTATTCCATTCCCGCGAAGCCCGAACTGTGTGTCCCTTTTCCAGCAACATTGCCTTGAGTTTGTTGACAGATGCTTATAATTTATGGACTGTAATGGCCTTCTCCGCCATTGTGTGGCTGCACTTGAACCACACATCATGGTCACACCTCCTCTGTACATGTAGCGTACAATTAGACTTGTTATGCAACCATAATGTACTAAAAATTGCAAAGCATATACCTCATGACAAACGGATTGACGCATGTTAGGCACATGTACGTCCATTACAAATTCAACTACTACACCACATTCACATAATACAATAACGACATTCCTGATGTGGTGGTGGGTAGAAGGTGCAACATGTTGAGATTTGATTAGAGATGAGGCATCATATATGAGGGGTTATTGAAATCCATTCGGCCTTAATAAATGCTTACAATTAATTTCAGCAGGTATTGGAGGGGGATGATGATAAGAGAAGTTATGATGGTCAACTTAATTGCCAATGGTGGGTGGAAGCATTTGTAATGAGGGTAAGGTAAACAAGCTAGGGTTAAGTGGGAAGCTAGAAAGGTGCTAAGATTACCCGCCAAGCCCCCTTAATCATTGCTTGTCCTTTGCGGTGGGTAATAAACCACGTCCAATATAGATCATGCTGAGGTCATCAAATCTCACCTCAATTGCAGTACAAATGTATGAAGCGTGTACAAGTAATGGGATAAGAGGAGTTAATGCCATGTCATAGTTAGCAAGGTTATTACATGCAATGGCCCTCATTTAGTGTTGTGTCTATTTTGCTCATTAATTTTAATGGAAATGAAACGATCTAGTCATTATTAACTTTGTGCCTAACCACATAGTTAATAGGTCTCCAGCGCCAGTAATCAGATTTCGTCTTCTACCAAAACAATATCATGATCAGACATTATGAAATAGTCTAATTTGGAGGTAAGTTGTTCTAACATTACAATTGAACAACAACCCACCGACATCAGTCACGTTCCATGAATACTCATTTCGTAGAAGCTTCATAATATAATACAACTTCGTCATATTACAACCTAAAGTCATTATAACCAAAATCTGGTAGAAGCTTCATGTACTTCACCTACAACTTGATTTAGACCTACGTAACCAGACTAGACACCATCATAAGATGCATCAACAACTCTGCAGATGATCCAACAGTGAGCAGGTTAATTCATTACGACCACCATCATGGATAGGGTTACATTCCCCATACCCCTGTTAGCCAAATTACAAGGACAATCAACAATCCAAATATTGCACACCATAACTTCCATTTACCAAGATCATCTCGTATCTTGCAATCAATTGCCCGATCTGCATGTTGGATGAAATAGTGCTCGTTTCGTTCAGTGCGCACCAAATCCCAAACCTCCCGCAGCTCTTTAGTTAACTGGTTAATAACATTTCTTGCTTATTTCGGATAGTCTGGATCAAATGGTTCCAAATACGGACATGCATTTGGGTTCTACATGCAGTGAAGGAGGAAGTGAATGGAGGAGCACAAGTTAGTCGGGTACACAAAATTAGTTGTAACACAATAATTAAATACAATTGCGATTACTAAATACTTACCTCTCGGGGGCAGATAATGCAACGCCCGTAGCTATTGTCAGTCTCAACAATTACACCTTCCAACCCGTAGCTGTAAAAATACTTAGTACCATTGTTAAAGTCACTTATAGTCGTCCCCGAGCCTCCAGATGTTTGGGTGTACGACCTCCTTCTTGATGGGCCAGCCATGTTGCCTTCTCAACTTCGAAAGACAGCTTCTACAATACAACAAGTAGGAAAAGCATAGCCTCAGTTACTTCTCTTATGTAATCAAAGACACTTGCAATAAGTGTCATTAATTACTGATGAAGTTAGAGCAATAAAACCCAAACATGCCAACTCCAAGTGCTACACATTCAATTGCAATTTGCAGTGGCAACATTGAATGTTCTACTTCGTTGAAGTACAAAGTTGGTTTTAGTTTAACCATTTTTTTTAAAGGTCACAATGGTAGACAATTACAGGTTGTGCAGTTAACCGTTGAACTAAACGTTTCAATCATGTGTTCCCTAAACTCCTACAAAATCATGACATACACCATGGATAAGTCAGAGTTTACCTGGGTAGACAGATTGTATCTGGAGGAAAACAATAACGGTGGGGTGGATTCAATTTAATTGAATAGAATCTATAACCTTCTACTCGAGGGACGTAACAGTTTCGGAGTTATTGTTGTTTGTCGAAGTCATTTCGTTAGAAATTATATGTGATGTACGTATATTGTTAACCACGTACACAGCTTCATTAACGAAAAGTGGTTGGTGTTTTTGACATAGTAATTACGGTTGCAATGTCCCTACCATCCCCATGCCCATCACATCGAACACATTCGGCAATGACCATGGATGTCAACGTACCCGCCTATGTGCCCACTAATGGTTGCCTTCAAGAAACGCACTTTATTGGTGGAGTTTGTCTTGTATGGGGCTCATCTAAAGTGTTCTGGGCGGTGCATGGGTTCAATCCCATGCACATTGGTTTTGCTGTTAAGGTAACAATGACCTCCCCCAAGCTGATACCTGCTTGCATATTTCATGTTGTTACGGTTTTTTTTCCCCGAGGCATTCAACTAACTTGCCGATTTGTGGTAATCTATTTCGAGGGAGTTTGCTAAAAACAAACAAAACCAATATCTGTGGGTTTCTGATCCTGTTTGCATTCGGTGTTCATTCAATGATGTTCTTCTCATTTAAGTAGGTGAAGTTAGTGTCCTTCACCGTTGCCCTCAATGTCTCTATACATGGCACTAGTTATCTTCATTTGTGTTAAAAGTTGTTTCTCCCAATCAATCGTACTTGTAATCTAGTTCATCTTGTCTACGCCTACATTCATTCATGGCTACTTTCAATATGGTTATCTAGTATGAATATTGAGATGTTTCTGTTAACCAGTTTTATATCCGCCGTTTACCATGCACAGAACAACTTCATCAGCGGTAATCTACATTATTCATACATTATATGGCTCTATACACCTTCATCCGATGGGCGTACCCAAATTTCCTTCCCACACACACATACTATGGGTACACGCTCAGACAAACCATTTGCATTCCATCTCCTAGGGAAAGTACACCTTGGTAAACCTCCCCGTTGCACACAGTAAGCCATTGAGTGGTCGTACAATAGTAACTAACCATGCACATTTAACCACCACCGCTAGTTGGTGGCTATCTTGGGCACACTTAAATAGTTAATTACAATTGAGATACCAGTTATTGAACTACCAAAGAGTTTACCCCTTTCATATAATAGTTTACCAGGGTAAACTTGTCTCGGTCAGTGGGTAAACATGAAAGGTGGCCTCTAACCAAGCACCCTACAAATAATGAGTTCAGCATGAACTCTGCTGACAACTCTGCCACTATTACCAGGACAAAAAACGTACATCACATTCACCAACAATTAGTAAACCTCTTTTATGTTATGGTGAGCTATGTGTGTATGAATGAAATTATAAGACAGAACCTCATGTCCTGCTTATGCCAGAAACATACGAACTGTCCAATAAATCTTCCACTTGCACAACATCACCTTCATAGCTTGCATCAAAATCAGCACGGGGATTACAACACATACGCCTCGTATGTCCAACTTCGCTATATTTTGAGCACCTACGACAAATTGTGCCCTGTGTTTGTGATTCCCTGCACTTCGATGTTGGCCTACCAGGTTGTCACCCATTGTTCAGAGGTAATATGCATCAGTCATACTCATCATCAAGCTCTTCTCTACCAACCACCTGACGCTTCTTGTAATCAACTTTGCCCATGTCATGTGTTTTTATCGGGTGGACAAGCTGGTTGTAGATGAGCTGTTGGGTGGCGCTCTTATATATTGCATGCACATAGTCATAAACCTATAAGTTCACCTTCACTATCACAGCCAAGGTATGACAGCATGGAAGGTCTCGCATTTGCCATTGCCTGTAAGTGCACATCCGTTGACGCAACTTTACCACTAATTTTCGACTGTTGGTCAACTCCACACTGTATTCTCCTAACATCAAACCGTAGCATGTTTGAGCTAAAAATGTACTATTTTTAAGGTACTTTTTCACCGGTTTTATGCTCGTTTTAATAATATTTTTTAGGTTTTTAATTGATTTTATTTTATTTTGCAGATTTTTAATAAATGTGGAAAAATGGCTGAAAGTGGCGAAAATGCGAGAAATGTGGGAAAATATTGAGAATTGAAAAAAACCAGTCCAGATTTCAAGAGAACCGACCCAAGCAGCAAAAGAAAAAAAAAACAGACCGGTCCAGATTAAACCGGACCGGCCGGTTCAGAGGAAAACCGGTTCGCGTGAACCGGTTCAGTTTAAAATAACCCCCTCCCCTTCTTCACGCTTTCTCTATCCCCTTCTCTTTCGCGTCTGCTTCTCTATCCTCGAAACAGCCCAGAACTCGAGCCCTGCAACCCCTTCCCAGAACCCTCGAACCTCTAGCCCCCCATATCTCTCTCTACCCCGTTCTCTCTCTCCCTTATCCTTTCCCAAAACCACTCAGCCCACAGAAACCCGAAACCCAGAAACCCCTGAAATCCACCCACGGTTTTATCTTCGAAACCCCATCCCACCACTGTGAAGTGCGCATGTACTGCCAGCACATCACACCACCTTGCACCATCATCACCGTCCAGATGCCCACAAATCGAAGGGTCAAGAGGAGAGATTCGAAGGGCTGAAGAAGCTGGTTTGGGTATTCAAGGGAGACGACGCCATTGGAGGTAGAGGTTAGGTAATTTAGGTAGTTTTCTAGGTAATTAGGAGTAGATTAGGTTTAATTTCGTTTAGGTTTAGCTTAATTTTGTTTTTAATTTCGATTTCGCATCTTTGGCTAGCAATTTTAAGATTAGGATTTACGTTTTGAATTTGCAAAAACTGTGTAATTCGGATTGAGTTTTGCGATTTTGGGTTGTAATTCAAACTTAGAGCATTTCAAATTGAAATCCTAGTCAAGTTTTGGGTTTATTGCATCCAAATCCTTCCCCCACTCCCCTATTCTGTTTCAATTTTGCTAGACTGAACAATGGCGATTCAGCCATTGATGGTACGGGCTGAGCTGCAAAGCGAGGAGGCCTGAAATTTCTTTTGTTGTTTTCAGTTTATTTCCTTCCCCCCTTTCTCCAGATCGAGCTCTGTCATAGGCAAAGACGGTGTTCCTGTGCTGAAGTCTGGGCAATGTTTCAGTTTGCTCCTTCAACCCTGTTATTGATTTTACTGGTACTGTTCGATTTTTGAGTTAATAGCATCGTTCTGGTTTAGTAGTAATCTGGTTGAGTAATGGTTGAATTGTTGGATTCAAATCTTGCTGGCTTAATCATGCTCTAGTTTAAGCAAATTCATTGTCTTTTTAATTTCAGTTTTTAGTAATCTAAGGTTGTCTGTTTCAAGGGTTCTTTGTTTCGAATTAGTGTCTTGCAATTAGGCAGTTAATCTCCAGCTTCAGTTCTGTTTTGAGGCATTTGGGAATGTTCTTGTTTGGATTTTGGATATAAGCTCTGTTTTAGCCTTTCAAATGATTATCAGTTAGCTAGGTTTATGCTAATGTTGTTAGCTGATGTTGGTAGTTGATTGAGGTTGAATGATGTTAGCATTAAGCTTCTAGTTTATAATGCTGGTCTGATGTTCAATAGTGGTTTTGGTTTTGGTAGTTTCATAATAATCAGGTTGATTGTGTTGATTTTAGTTCTAGTTTCAGATTTTAGTTGCTTTGGTTTTGGTTTTGGTTTTGGTTTTGGTTTTGGTAATTAGGTTGTTCTGGTTCATGTTTAACTCTTTGATTTTAAAGGTGTTGAATGCATAGTTTCCTTAATAAGTTCACATTGAGTCAGATGCTTAGATTTAGTTCGTTTTAGTTATTTAATTTAAGTTGAACATTTGTGTTTTCCTTGAATGAGTCAATTTGGTTTAGTGTGAATCAAATTAGAATAATTAGTTAAACCGCTTCGTTTATAATGACCATAATCTAAACGTCTTTCCTGAGGACCGACCCTTAAATACTATGACTGACAATCGAGTATTTGAGGTTTCTTTTCTTTAATTTAATTTTCCACCCCCCTCAAAATCGCTCTACATAGCACTCGATAGCAGCAATAGAACCCATCTTCTGATAAGTGTCCGATAACTTCTACCCATTCTTCCACTTCAGAATGTCCTGCTTGTGCTTATCCATTTCTTCCCAAGCTTCTCTAGGTGGCGATTCAGATGCCAAGGCAGGGGCATAGGGTGTAGTTATCTCATCCAATTGTTCCAACTTTTTATAACATTGTTGTTTGTTCTGCCCCATCTGTCCTTACTAAACTTAGAAGCAGACCAGTGCTATGGCTCATTCTCCTCTACCTAAGCTACAAGTTGTGCCTTATAACACCTCAATTCCTACAATGTGGCATTTTACTCTATTGGAGCACAAGCAACTCCGTAGAACATTTCTTTAACTATTTGTTTGGTCGCTTCCTTCCAAATACCACACTTGGCGGCCTCCTTCAAGAAATTCTCCATTAAGTAATGCAGGCAATAACTGTGGTACTCCTGACCAAATACTTGTGCAATAGCACCAAGAATGGTAGGGTTCTTGTCCAACACTATCACAGGTTTCAGAACCCCTAAGCACTCAGCAACCGTTTTCAAGAACCATACCCACCTACTTTTTAATTTTCTCACTACACACTATAGCATACGCAAAATTGAATAGGTGGTTGTCCGCATCTAGCGCGCATGCTGTAAGCATAGTCCCCTTATAGGGTCCACTAAGATGGGTGTCGTCCACAAACAGCATCATCCTGCACCCAAGTTTGAAGTCGTTCATATTAGTAGCATAGGCAACAAACATCCTATTAAACTTGGAACCATCGACCTCACAAAATGCCACAGACCCTAGGTTCGCTCTGATGATGACAGCAAACATCCAAGGGAGCAATTTATAATGATCAACTGGCTTCCCAAGCACCATCATGTGCACGAACTCTCTTGCCCTCCACGACTGCATGTATGTAAGGCGAATCCCCAACTCTAACCCCAGATCCTACATAATGTCCCTCGAGGAATAATCAAGACATAACCGTACTTTACCCTCAATCAGTTGTATGAGAAGTTCAGCTTTCACACGTCGTCTTCCCCAAACACCCATCTGACACCGCTCCCCAACACCATGTTTATGCTAACCTCTAAAATCTTTTATACACATCACCCGCGTGTTCTTCCCAACACTAACACGTATGTAGAAAGGGCAGTCTATTGCATCACACCTAACCACAATTTGTTGCTTGCAGTCCCTCTCAAACTGGTAGTTGAAGTGGTTCGCAATTGCAAACTTACAGATCATTTATCGAAATACTTCTGCCGATTAAAATATCTACCCTACACCCCTAATTGACTTCTTCCATATGCGGTAATAGCTTTACGCTTGCAAACCTGATCGTGGTCGAATGCTGTTATTGTCGTTATTGACTTCATCACACCTGCTTCCTTTGCTGCCTTCATCAACCCCTTTTTTCGTTGTTTCCTTATCCCCTACATCATTCGATGCCGCAGAGATCTCATCATCATCAGATAGTTTAATGATCCCACCAAGTCTTAGCCTGCTTTGTGGTGGTCACCAAAACATCCACCCCTTTTAGTCACCAACCCCTTGCAATTTCAAAGAAAACAACAAACAAGTCACTCATTCCGATGAACATCATCAACTCATGTACTTCATAATGTAAGTCTTTTTATATATGACCCACCTTTTCGTTCCCACTTGATTACCATCTCCCTTCGGGGACTCTTGCACAATACCACCACTATGTCTCTCTGTAACACCCTGATTGTGGCTTAAAAGGATCAAAGTGACTACTTATATCACCCAAGGTGCACCTTTCTTTTCAAGAAGCCTACTCTTAAGAACTCCACAGTCAAGCGTGCTTGCTAGGGAGCAATCTTGGGATAGGCGACCTCTTGGGAAGTTTCCCAGGCAGCGTGTGAGCGAGGAGGAAGTATGCCGGAAAGACTTGTGATGATTTGTGGGGACAGTCAACCATCCTTGAAGCCGGTCCTGGTAATTGTTCGCGACCCGAGATGGGATCCGGGACGTTATAGATGGTATCAAAGCCGACCCGCGATTGTGAGCTACGCCAATGGATAAAGAGCCCATGGGCAGTCATCTAGTGGGGCAAAGATACTGGGTATAGGTTGCCGGTCAAGAGGACTCGTAAGTTGATCGGTTAGTGAGGCACAACGAGGACGTTGTGTACTTCAAGTGGGGGTGATTGTAACACCCCGAGTGTGGCTTAAAAGGATTGAAGTGACTACTTATATCACCAAAGCTGCACCTTTCTTTTCGGGAAAGCTACTCTTAAGAACTCTGCAGTTAAGCGTGCTTGCTGGGGAGCAATCTTGGAATGGGTGATCTCCTGGGAAGCTTCCCAGGCAGCATGTGAGGGAGGATGAAGCAAGCCGGAAAAACTTGTGGTGATTTATGGGGCTAGCCAACGATCCTTAAAGTTGTTCCTGATAACTATCCAGGGCCCGGGAGGGGGTTGGGGTGTTACACTCCCACTTGTCGCATAAGTTACGCCATGATCACAAATGTGCATACATCGTTTGCATGTTACACCACCCTTCTGTGTTCGACTCTTCAGCCCTTTTTCCTACCCACATACAAATACCCATGCTCATCATTTCTCTTGAAAATCATCCTCACATCCACATCCTCGTCAACTGCCATTAACATCGACCGGTTGTACTTCAAACTATACCATAGTTTCTGCTCACACAAATCACTGCCTGTAATCTCCGTCACTAGTCTCAGCACCTCCTCCACCACCATCCCCTCCTTTAGCACAATACATTTCCTCGACCCTTCCATGTATGTTACTTTTCCATCTCCACCTTCCTCCAGCTTTCCCCCCCATAACACATAAACAACTAGCTCCATCCCCACACCACCATTTCCCATAATAGTACCGTCTGCATCTATTTCTACTACACGTCACAGCAACTAATATTGTACCAGTCACTTCGCGCAATATCTTTCTCAATTACCCTACATGACATATAATAATATATTTCTGTCATCACAAAGAACACTTCATCATTCACTCCACAAAAGTACATACCATACACCCCATCACTACTGTGATGGGTCTACCTACTCAATACATTATGTCTACCATGGTAACCATTATATATTTCCCAAGCTTACCACTCCCCTATTGTTCGTCAATGTTGGTCAATACAACAAGATCTTCCTAGGTAAAAAACCCCCTTTTTCATCCTGCTACATCCTCCTCCTTGACTGAAACAATCGGGTTCATGCAACAACTACTATTATGCTACCTTGGTAAACATTCACCCACCACCATGGCATACATTTAACCCCAATCATTTACCCGTCATACAACCAAAAATAGTCACGGCAACATTATTCCACATACCAAACTCATTAAGTTACAACGAATTTGAATATACCTATTGTTTACCAAGATGATTGCAGTCATCTACCCACGTCAAATGATCCAACCCTTCCCCCTCCAACGTCACGCCTCACCTTCTTCGTCACACATCCACCATCACCCACCACTCCAAGCTCAAGTCCAGCCTCTCCCTTCACTTTTTGTGACCTACAGCTATGCAACTTGTTTCCCCGTGTTCTTCTCCCACAATCACGCACTGCTGATAAAATTAGGGCAAGATTTCCCTCAATTTAGATGCGAACTAATGTTATACCCTTGCGATGCAGGGGGTTGTTGATTTATTTTTCAATGAATACTATGTTTATGCAATTCACCATTTATCTTCTTTTTTTTTATCAAATATTTTCAAAGATACATGAGGTCCGAATGGGGTTAGACCTCTCTTATTGATTAATATATTTATGTTCGATAATTCATTCGGTAATTAAAATGAAGTGAATAATATTTTAAAAATAAAAAATAAAAAAGAATCAAGAAGAATAGTGAATTTAAGATGAATCTCAGTAGGAAAAGTTCACACATAAGTTCAGTACAACAGAGAGTTCAGTGTTTCTTGTTTTCACTTATTTAAAATTTTTCTTTTATAAATATTGGATTAATTGAAAATTATAAGCTTGTAGAAACGTGTAATATCTTAATCATGGAAAATAATAAATCTTCAAAAAAATATTTTCCAATATAGCTAAACATGCTTGAGTATTTTAAAAGATAGCTTTGAAAACAAATTGATAGTTAAATTTTTTTCAAAATAAAAGTTTTAGTATGAAAATCCAAAAGGGTAAGAACAATAAAAATAAAACAGAATGAGAGATATGATCTAAATTTTTTTTAAAATATAGCATGCAGATAAAAATTAGTGAGACTATAAAAATGAAAGAAAGAGAGATTATAGAATACTATGGAGAGAATACATAATAATATTTGATATTGAAAATTTTAATATGCAATAATATTTGTCTATACATTGTCGTTCCTCTTCGGATGGAATAAAAATGACCCTCAAGTAATCTCCTACTCAATGCTCAAGGTATGAGGTTATAAAGATACAAATGAACAACCAAATATCTATTTAAAGAGATTATATTTTATCAATATTATAAGATATAAATATATCCTTTTCAATCCATACCATAAAAACACTACATGGCTTGTTCTTTTATAACACCTACAAAAGGACTACTACAAATAATACTTTATTGCATAAGTTTTAAGACTCAAGTCAATCAATCAATATTTACTTTAAAATCATAAAGCAATGACTAAGGCATTAAGATGATAATTATAACTCATAGGTTTCAGAAATTATTGTGTTCAAACCAATTTTTAAAACTCCAGCAGAACTAAAGTCCCAAAATAAAATGTTGAAGAAAATATTGAAGTAGTAATATGTAAAACACATAAATCGTAAATAATAAGAATAAGTGTAGAATAAAAAAATTTAAAATTAACCAATAACATTGTGCCACCTCAACATAAAATTTCACATGAAGATAGAATCCATTGATCTCATTCTTGTATCGACTTGATAAAATTGCCCCTCAAAAAAAAATTCCTTAATTCCAAACTTCAACGGTGCTCTACCAATTAGAAAATAGAAGAAAGTTGGGTATGAATGCTATTTTTTAAATAAAAAAATAAATATATTTTTTTTTTTGCATATAAATGCAAGTAATAATGTACACTTTTAATATGGATATAATCACTAATAAAGTTTATGAATAAATGAAAGACGAAGTAAACCAATAATAGCTTGTCATCTCAACTTTGAACGCCACCTAAGCTATCCACATGTCAATGGCGCTATCACTCAATTTTATATATAGTTATATAGATTTGTTCACCACACAAAACACTTTTAGGCATACATTCACATATGGGGAGACAGAGAGAGAGAGTGTATGGTATAAAGTTCACACAAACCCTCAATTTGGGAAGTGAGGCAGATGACCTACAATTTTTGTTCCAGGTTTTGGAAGAAGGAGAGAGAGAGCGACAACCCAGGTAAAGACAGAGAGAGAGGGAGGTTTAACTCATTAAGTTTATTTTATTAATTGCACTTGCTTGTACTTTTTCATTCACTTGTTTTTCCCTCCAAAACTGACATCCATTTGTTGCAAAAAAAATGGGTTGGTTGAATGTTTTTTGATGCCTGACCATCTTGTAAATTTCCCAATATTTACAGTCAAATTTGGTCACATAAAACTTTATATTATGGGTCTGTTCTTTTCGTTGGAAAATATGAGTTGAAAAATGGGTGAAGTTGGTTAACATTGGTAGAAGTTGATTGAAGTAGATAGTTTTTTGTTGAAGTCGGTTAAAGTAAGTTGAATCTTTTCTATATATAATGGGTATAAGTTGGTTAAAATAGCAGAAAATAAATTGAAGTCAGTTGAAGTGGATATTTTTTTATTATAGTTGGTGAAGTAAATTAAAGTTGGTTGAAGTTAGTAAATTAGAATTTTCCAACGAAAAGAACCGGGCTTATATTATATCTTGTTCAAATTGTCTGCTCTGTACATTCAAATCACACTGTTAATTAAGCTCAAATTAATATTTCTTTGATTTCTAGGCTTAATTCCAGTGGCTTCTCTATTGTCATCCACGCATCAGCCCCATTAATAATGCCAAATCATAGGATCAAAGAAATTTCAAGTGGCCTCTCTTTATCTCTAAAGATAATTATTATTTAGATTGTTCATTGGATCAAGATTCTCTGCAAACAGCTATTCTTGCAAAGGTGAGGTTATATATAATCTAAATCCCTTCTGACTCTACAACAACAACAACAACACCTCCCAGTGTGGGTCCTGCTTTCGCGGGGTCTGGGGAGATCCAGCTATAGGCAACCTTACTTATACCGGCATTCCTACCCGTAGAGAGAATGATTCCAAGAGACCCACAAAAAAGGATTTTGTGAAAATATTTTAAAGAGAAAAGATTTTATGAAAACATTTAATGAGAAAATTAAGGACACATATCAAGGAATGATCAAGATATGTTAAAAGGACTAGTTGCTGGAGCTATGAATCATAAGAACAAACTATCAGAGGAAGATGACATACCTTAACAGCTCAGGGTAGGCAAACGATGACTCCTCCGAGAAGAAAGTACTACCTACATACAAACACGACATGCGAAAAAGCACTATGCCACTGCACCTAAAGGCAACTACGGGGCGGACTCTCTACGATCTAAGATCCTAATCCTATCCCGTCACAACTTCCTATCCTGAGCCAAGTCTTCCATCAAACCGACAACTTTCAAGTCCTCTCTAATCACCTCGTCCAAACTCTTCTTTGGTCGTCCCCTCCATCTTTTGCTTTCGGGGATGTTGATCATCTCACATCTCCTCATTGGAGCGTCCTCACTCCTCCTTTTCACATGGCTAAACCATCGGAGTCTGGTTTCTCTCATTTTATCTTCTATGGGAGCTACTCCAACTAAGTCCCGGATAACTCCATTCCTAATTCTGTCTATCCTCGAATACCCCCACATCCACCTAATCATCCTCATCTCTACTACCAACAACCTTTGAACTTGCGTCTTCTTTAGAGGCCAGCATTTCGATCCATAAATAACAGCGGGTCTAACTACCACATGATAGACTTTGCCTTTCAATCCTATGGGCAACCTCTTATCACACAACACACCTGAGGCATACTTCCATTTTTATCAGCACACTTTTATTCGCTAGTTAATGTCTTCGTCAATATCCACAATCTGCTGAATGATCGAGCTTCGATACTTAAACTTATCGACCTCCCATCCAGTGTGACTTCTCCCCCCGCATTTACCCTTCCATTGAAACAGCAATGCAGGTATTCCGTTTTCGATCTGCTTACTCTAAAACCTCTAAATTCAAGTGTATGTCTCCAATGCTCCAACTTGTCATTAACTCCTTGTCTAGTCTCATTAATAAGAACAATGTCATTTGTAAATGGCATACACCATAGTAACTCATCTTGAATCCCTCTTGTTAACACATCCATAACTAGAGTGAAAAGAAAAGGGTTTAAGGCGGAACCCTGATGCAGACCCATACCAATGAAGAAATCATTAGTGACCCCTCCTGGCGTCCTAACACTCGTCCTACCTCCCTCGTACATATCCTTAATAACTCGAATATACAAGGGTGACACTCTTTTCTTTTCCAAGCATCTCCAAACCACTTTACGCGGAACTCTGTCATATACTTTTTTCAAGTCAATGAATACCATATGGAGATCCATCTTTCTATCTCTGTACAAACTCATGAGCCTTTTAAGGAGGTAAATCGCCTCTGTAGTCGACCTGTCTGGCATAAAACCAAATTTGTTATCTGAAATCGAAACATCCTTCCGCAACTTTCTCTCAATCACCCTCTCCCATAACTTTATAGAGTGACTGAGCAACTTTATACCTCTAAAATTATTGCAATCTTGAATATCCCCTTGTTCTTGTACAGGGGGATGACTGTACTAGATCTCTATTCTTTAGGCATCTTAGCGGTCCTAAAAATGACATTGAAAAGCTTCGTCATCTACTCTAATCCTTCTTCACCCAAACACTTCCACACTTCCACCGGTGTCTGATCTAGACCCTTTACCTTCCCATTGGTCATCTTCTTTAAGGCCTCTTTAATCTCATCCTTGCTGATATGACCACACACTCGCAGATCCAGTTGCCTCTCACTATACTCTCTTACCTTACTATGGGAGCCTTCCATCCCTTCACCATTGAGGAGTTTGGAAAAGTATCTTTGCCATCTCTCCTTGATTTTTGCATCCTCAGACAACACTCTACCATTTTCATCCTTGATGCACCTCACAACACCTAAAATCCTTGTTCTTCTATCCCTAACCCTTGCTAGTTTAAAGACTTCCTTCTCCCCTTCTTTGGTCTCCAGTTTATGGTAAAATCCATCATAAGTCATGCTCTTAGCTACCACAATAGCTTTATTAGCTACCTTCTTAGCTGCCTTGTATCTATCTCTACTAATCTCTCTCTCTTCATCGGCTTCACTGTTCATGAAAACAGCATATGCCTCTTTTTTCTCCTTGACTTTCTCCTTTTTCTCCTCATTCCACCACTAGACACCCTTTATTTTGTTACCACCTCTTCTAGAAGTACCGAGGATTTCTTTAGCCCACCTTTGAATACAATCTGCCATTGTCTCCCACATTTTATCTGCATCCTTTGCCCACCCCCAAGCTCCCTCTTCAGCAATCCTTTCCGATAATAACATGACGTTCTCTTTCGTAAGGTTCCACCACTTAACTCTTGGGCCCCCTCTTCTTCCACTTTGAACATTTGAACTCCACATCCAACACTAGCAACCTATGTTGAGATCCTAGATACTCACTAGGAATCACCTTACAATGCTTACAAAACCTCCGACTATCCGCCCTCATCAAGAAGTAATCAATTTGGGCCTTTGAGGAGCTACTCTTAAAGGTCACTAGGTGCTCCTCCTTCTTCTTGAAATAGGAGTTTGCCACCAACAATTCATACGCCACTGCGAAGTCCAACATAGAAACTCCTCCACTGTTTTTCTCCCCAAAAACCGAAACCCCTGTGGGCCGTTTCATACCCATCTAAGTCAACACCCCTATGGCCATTAAAGTCCCATCCTATGAAAAGTTTCTCGCTCCGAGATACATCCTGAATGACCATATCCAAATCCTCCCAAAAAAGCTTCTTAATAACGTCCGACAGATCGATTTGAGGAGCATACACACTAACCACATATATGACTTCTGAACCCACCAAAACCTTAATGGCCATAATTCGGTCACTCTTACGCCTTACTTTAACAACAGAGTCTACAAACTCCTTATTAACCAAGATGCCAACTCCATTCCTCGCCTTGATTGACCCCGAATACCACAATTTGTACCCATCAACTTCTCTAACTTTAGCCCCCACCCACTTCGTCTCTTGAACACAAGTTATATTAATCGTACGCCTATGCAAAAGACTTAACTAATTCTTTAGATTTACCCGTAAGAGACCCAATATTCCAAGACGCTAGACGCACCTTCTGAAACCTCCACCCCTCCTGACCCCATTACCCCCTGGAGGACTGGCTGAAGCTACTACATTGCTCGCCACTAACTTAAGCTGCCCACACCCACCTCCCGCAACACACTACAAGATCCTACTGGCTGAAGCTACTACATTGCTCGCCTTCAGACTCTATGAATGCAAAATATATATTGTGAGTTGTTATTGTTGTTGCAATATTATTCATTTCATCCAGAGATTGATTCACATTAGTGAACGACAACTACACTTTATATATATATTAGTGTTATACTCTTGCGATGCAAGAATGTAGTTCGAACATCTTTAAAATTATATTTCTAAATGAATAAATAATTATTAGTCTAGTAGTGTAAAAACTGTTATTCAATTTATGAAAAGTTGAGCTTTTATTTTTTTTCACTATTTTTTATTTTAATAATATATAGTCTTCGTTCTAACGTTCAACTCACATTGTTTTTATTCATTTAAATCATTTATTGTTAAATATATATTTCATTTAAATATTAAATTTTATCACCAATTAGTAAGTGGTACTCACTTTAACATATAAAATTGACAATACATTAAATCTACACCCATCTTAAGTAGTATTCTTATCCCTTGTGGTATCCTATGTGGCATCCAATACAAGGATTTCAGTCATTTTTATTTTAATTTTACTAATATAAATATGCAAGAAAAATATATCAATTTTAAAAGTAGCAATAATCATATTACAACATAATTATTGTTTCTTTTCTTAGTTGTTATTGCTTCTTTTCTTTTTCCGTTTAAATTACTACTTTAGATTCGTTTTGAATTTGCACCATAATTATTTATTTACTATTTTCTCAAAATTCTCATATATGTGAGACATTTTTTGATGGGCAAATTTTAGTCATTAAATGGACCCTCTTTTTTAATTTAATTACTTTAATGAAGATTATGTTAACCTTGTAATCTTATTAATTACTATATAAGTCATGTAAAAAGTCACGTTATTTTAATTCAATGTAACATTGCATTAATTCAGCGTATTTGGACATTTATTTAGCCAAGTAATCCACATTACACATATCATCCTCGTGCCGCTCATATATAAATTCTATCCAACTTTTAATGTTTATGTATAATATGATAGGGTTTTCTGCCTTTTATAAATGAAGCAAAACATAGATGAAAATGAAATTCAGCAATTAATGTGTAGAATGCTCGTATAGTACTTGAGTTTCGAAGTTTTTGTGTAATTCAACATTGTTCAAGAACCATCTCAACGAAAAGTTTAAACTGATGGTTGAAAGTCCAAGAATATGTTTATACCCTGACACTCCCCTTACATGAATGACCTTTGAGTTTGAAGTGTGGATACTATAAAGGTCCGCCTTACCTTGCGCAAGGTATGGTTAAAAGCCCAAGAATATATTTATACTCTGACAAACATATTATAGCCAGGTATATGTTTAACGGTCAACTTTGTAAAATAAGTTTGTGTCTTGTCAATTTTTTTTGTTTGTTCATGAAATATATTAAATTAAAGTTGTTGATAAATACTAGTTGTCAGTAATTCCAAATGTGAAAGTGGAGAAAGAAACATTTCGATTATCATAGAACGAAGCTTCGTACACATTTGGCCCCCTAGGCTTTTTCTTAACCTCTTTTAAAAATTTTAAAAAAAAATTTTTTAGGGGTTGTTGATTGTTGACGGGTTGTGTACCGGAATCTATTGAAACGTTGTGAAAACCCAAAAATCTGGTAAAAATAACGACCGTTGCAAAACTAACTTTCAAAATTTCCAACGTAAGGATCCCACCTTGAACCAACACCCCAAATCTCTCGCCAACATTCACTTCACAATTTAAAACAATATAAAATCATTTATGAACAGAACAGATAAACCAAACCCACCACGGGCTCAACAATCAAATTTCAAAGATCAATAAAGTCCAATGCAAGGTGAGAAGAAGAAGAAGAATCAGCCATGGAAGTCATTATACCTCTCATTTTGTCGCCATTTGCCATGCTCAAGTAGTTTGTCCTCCTCATCATCCAATGACGATGAAAACCTACCAATAAACCCTTCGCCCTTACCTAAAAATCCGCAATTCTTGGTGAACACCCAACATAATGTAAAGAGATCATCATCGCGACTCTTTCTTAATGAGACCGCTCAAATGCATTGGCAACGAGTATTGGAGTTGGAGAAGGGGTTGGCTGAACTTGAGAAGTGGCTTCACACCGAGTTAGTGCGATTAAGGAGCCATTTTGAGGTTGATTTTCACCACATTAATGATCAAGGGGCATTGTGTGTTTACAAGAATAGTGGTGGTGATGATAGGCTTGAAAGATTGGAAGCAAATGAAGGTTATCTTTACCATTTGCATCAGGGCATGATGCTAACAAATGGGACTTGCCAAGATTTACACATCCAGTTTTCACCTCCAATTCCTCTTCCACCAGATCAGTTTGGGCCCAATATTTTTGAGGTAGCATGTTCAGATGTATGATGTTGATTCAAGAACTAATCACTTCCATTTTAAAATTGGGGCTTTTTAAAAAAAAAAATTGGTGCATCTAGCATCTTTAAAAGTTCCATTCTTGTGCGTCTTAATTTAGGGCTGATAAAAACAATCTCAATACATTTAATTTTGTTGGGACAAAAACGTGAACATTCTCTTCCCTTATTTGTTATCTAGAACGTGATCTAAACTTTTTTTTTCCTCCTCAGATTTTGAATCAAATGGAGAAGATGGAAGGGGAAGATCTAGTCAGTTGGCTATTAGAAACATCCCTAGTGACCAACACTTCAAACATTACCACGACTCCATTTGGCAGAACTCCCCAGGATTTGGAGGAAGTGATTCTCGAAAATGCAGTTTCGAAGCTAGGACAGCTTGTAATACAGGGGCTTCAAATTCAATTGGATTTCAAAGATCAAGCAGAGAAAAGGCCACAATGGAGGAACAATACTGACGCTGATGATAATTCGAGACGAGGAAATGGTGGGAGTATTATGATCACGGCAATTATAAAGCCAAAAGACCTTCAAAATGGCCATCTAGTAGTTGATGATAAGGAAGTGATGGTTGGGTTTGTTGAGGTAGAAGATGATGAGGAGAATAGGGTTGTCATCAAGGGAGTTCATGTAGTTGGATTTAGGGATAGAAGAAGTGGTCAAGGGCATATTAGGCATAGTTGTACATGGTGGGTGTCTTTTATGTCTAGTTAAGGACGATTTACTTTGGGAGAACCTTTTTTATTCTAGATTCGTTCAGTAAGAATACACGATCTTTGGTCTAGTGAAAAATAAGAAAATCTAAATAAACATCCCCACATTCATGAGAGTTTTTACTTAGTTTTATCTCATTTCAAATGCTTAGAAACTATCTTGAAATGACTCATTGATATTTACTATTAACTATTAGGTGTTATTGCTTTTCTCAAAAGTATATTTGATAGATTTGACGGTTGCTTGTAAGGAAGCATTTTTGTCCTATACAAACACAAAACCTAAAGTTTTTTTTTTTTAAAAAAACTAGTTTTTAACCCTACAAAAGTCGGCTTAATTTTTTATTTTTATTTTTTGGCCTAAAGGAATCGTACAAAATAAAAACAACCCAAAGTTAAAAGGAAAATAAAAATGTTATTTATAATCATTGTGGAATATATTTACAAAGAACAAAATAAAAGATATAAGTACTAACTAGTTCGGATGGTAAATTTAAAAGGTTTGTTATTTGAAATTCAAAATTAAAATTGGCATGTATTAATTTTAAGCTTTATTAATAGGGCAGAGAGTACACAAAAGTTCCCCCAAAAAAAGGTTGTTTTTGAATTTTTTTAAAAAACGGTTAGTAACAACAACAAAAATTACAGACGGTTGTGCGTTTGGTCGCCGATCCTACCGTACTCCTTCTCGCTGATCATGGCTGTAAAGTATGTCAGAATCCGATCAAACCCACCTCCATTTTCACTCTCTCCTTTTGTCTCTCCTCAAAACCTCCATTGATCAATCACCCCAAATCCAGATCCGCAATGTCGTGCTTAGCGCTCTCTCTCCAACCGATCAACGGGCCTGACCTTCTACTCCAAACCCGCGAATGGTTCCCTCCATCTCGTGCCCTGGTGGCCCTCTCCGCCTTCCGCACCACCCGCCTCTCCTTCTCCTCCTCCGAGGTCTCCGGCGACCCCACCCTCGTCGGCGACGACCCTCTCACTGCCTCCTCTGGCCAGGTAATTGTCGGCGTTGAGTCTCGTTACCGTGTTGTCTATCGTCTGGTTAATTTGATTTATGTTCTTGGTGTTACCACTGCTGATGATGTTGATAATGCCAACAATGTGTTTGAGTGTATTAGCATTGTTAATCAGGCTGTTAGTGTTGTGGTTACTGCTTGTAGAGGGGTTGATGTGAGCCCAGAAAAATTAGGGAAGAAATATGCTGAGGTTTATATGGCATTGGATATTGTTTTGAGGGGTGTTAGTAATATTAGGTTAGCTGCTATGTTGGCTATGATGCATGGCGAGAGTATTGCTAAGATGGTGCATTCTGCTGTCAATACTGAGAGTAAGGTTAGGGGGGCTGAGAATTGGGTGGCAATTGAAGGGTTAGCTATTGAGCGTGAGACTGGGGTCGAGTCGTTTTTAAGTGCTCGGTTTGAGTTGCCCCCTGAGACATTGGCTGCTGGGGATGTGGGTAAGAGTACTTCCCCATTGGGGCAGGTGGGGTTGGGTGATCAGGAGGCTCAGAACAAGATTGAGGAAATTCAGGAGGTGAAAGACCCATTTGCGGCTTGTGACGCGATCAATAAGCCAGAGTCCCTTGTGGGTGAGTTTAAGAAGGACAAGGATGCCGGTTCTGATTTGGCTAAGGCGTTGGTGAGTCTCGAAGTGACCCCATTGCCACCTGCTGAGGCTGCTCAGCCTACCCGCATTGCAGTCGAGGGCTTTGAAGGTGATTATGGTGGAATTGAGTTCAGCAAGGAGGAGTCATCGCTGAGAGAGACTTTTGAAGGCTTTAGTGATGCCTTTGGTGGAGGTCTGGATGCTTCGGAGTTTGTGGGACCCACAAAGGTTGCCCAGAAGGAGGGTCTTGCAGGGCTCGAGTGGTTACAGACCAGGCCTGATGGAGCTCCTACTCCTTCTGCTGCAGGAGGTCAAGGTGTTACTGGCACTCCCCTTGAAAATCTTCTCGTGCAAAAGGCCCCTGAGATGTACATTTATGAGGAGATAAGTGCAGAGTACAGAGAATCCTTGCTTGCTAGAGTGGGATTGATGGGTGTGGTTTATTTGAGGACATTGCCTCCAAAGGTGTCTGGTGATAAAGAAACTGAGTTTTCATTTAGGATTGATGGTACCACTGTGGTTAAAAGAGTTGCTATGCAAAGTTCTCGTGTTAGCAGCCTTGGCAATGGAATGTTTCATGTCAGGACACGCGCCTCTGAAGAACCTTTACCTATTGTTAAGTACAGCTTGTTGCCTCAAATGACCCCAATTCCTTTGCGGGTCAGGCTTGTTAAACGTCATGTTGGGACCATACTCTCTGTGATGATACAGTACGTTTCAAATCCAGATTTGCCAGCACCCCTCACTGATGTAACATTTATTCTCAAACTGCCAGTTGATCCAACATTGCTTACTGTTTCTCCCAAGGCCGTCTTGAATAGATCTCAGACGGAACTAAAATGGCATGTGAACGAAATTCCATTGAAGGGTAAACCTGGAAAGCTGAGGGTGCGAATGCCAGTTGACGCAAATGATGACGATGCTGAAGAAGAAATTGATGTTGTCTGTTATGTCAATTTTTTGGTAAAAGGAAATAAATCTCTCTCTGGGGTTTCTCTTTGGCCTGCTTCTGAAGGAAAAACAAACTTTAATGTGGTAGATCACAAGGTTGAAAGCGGGACTTACATTTGCAATTGAAATTTCCTGGCACGATGCTCTCAATTGTTTTCACGGATTGTCATTTCATGTAAAAACCGTGTATCATTCTTTGTAATGGAGCATGCAATTCATGTTTTGATTTAATTTGATTGTTTTCCACCCCATTTTGGAGCAACGTATTCCAATGCAATCTTAGCTTTTCTGATTTACTGACTAGCCACCCCGCATGATTTTGCATTATATTTCACACTGTCAAATACCAGGATTATCTTTAAAAATACACTGCTGCTCACTCCTAGCTTAATGACAGAGCAAGTAAGTTGTCAGAATGTCGAAGGGGTATTACCAATTGATTAAAAGGCCAGAAGGGTAGGACACCTCAAACCCACTCTCCTTGGCTTGCTGGGGATATTGTCATCAGTAATCAATTGCAATGAAGTGGTAGTGAACAAAGGCCACGCAAAAAGGTTACTAGAGTTGTGTTAATTTCAAGTCGTGTCACATTCAAGCTAATGGAATCTTGGGCAAGGTTTAACTCGTCGGATAAGGCAATTGGGTTGATGTGTTTACACTATTTGGTCTATAAGTTGTCATGAAAAACAATCTTGTTCGAGAAATAAGAATAGTTCAGGCTAGCTCAAGTTACATCTAGTTAATTCAGGCTCTATTTAGAGTTGAGGTTTTCTCTATTTTGGATCATTTGGCAAGATAATTAGATATGTAATCTCTTCCCCTTTGTTTCAGGTGTAAGAGTGATACTTATTCTAATACTTCAGAACAAAACAAAACCAGACGAGACCAAAAAGTTTTAAAAAAAAATAAATCTATGAACAACACCTGGAATCCTTGTTAAGCTACAAATTTCTGCATTTGCCTCTTGAAGCCATTGGATCACTTGCTATAAGTTGCATTTACATTTTTACTTATGAAATGTTTTTAAGGATAGCTAAGTGATCAGGCATAATTATCTATGGGTGGTGATACAAGGAGACAGAGGGGCTTATTTGGTGGTGCTTTATTATTCTAGCTTTACGTAAAATAATACTCCATCCATCTTTGAAAAATTGTCTTCTTTAATTTAGTCTTGACAAATATTAAGTTAAAAAGATATTATATATTTGCTACTTTATCCAAATTACACATTATTTTTTACAATCATTCTGAATGCACCAATAAAGTGGATATGGATCCAAAAAATATGATCTATCGGGAGGCCCAAGGATATTCACTCAGAGGAAAGGCCCAAACTGGACATGTCAGGCCCAAGACGGGACCCTTGTGGCTCCCACCAGGGGCCCAGATGGAGCAAGAAAGCGGAGGCCATCCCATAATGCTTCTCAATGTAAAATTACCCCTATACCCCCAACTACAGAAGCTATAAATACTCACCTACCAACCTCCAAAAGGGGTTTGGCAATCTGACGTATTGGACTCTGACATATTGAACCCTTATCCCTCTTTTATCGCTTTAAAGCTTTCTTGGACCATCCAGCTGACTTGACCATCGGAGAGGCGTTCTCCGGACCATAACCCAGGGGTGCCTTTTTTGCAGGTTTGATCAAGGTGAAGAGCCCAACAGTCGATTTGCACCTGCCATCACGTAAGCCCGAGCTCGTATCCCACATCATCATCAGAAAGGCATGGAAAAATCCCGAAACAGATTTGGCGTCGTATGTGGGGAAGAAATCAGTGTACGATGGTAGTCAGTGACACCCCACAAGCACTGGCTAGGAGAGATAAGGCGCCCATCACGGAAGCCCTAGTCCCTCCTAAGGCTATGGATGCCTCAGAAAGTTCTCGGGCAAACCCCGGGCCGGTCAATCAACCTCATCTCAGGCAAGATGCTTATGTCACGGTGGATGCCGTCAAAAATTTTATGTCCACCATGACAGATGGCATAATGCAGCAAGTCTCTGAGCAAGTGAAGAAGGCGGTGGAAGTCGCAAGCTCGACGAGGCCTCACTCCCGTTTTGAATATGTGCCTACCAAGGGCTGGGAACCCTCCCACAGGCGTGACCCTGCAGCGCCCTCTCCCCCGTCACAGTGAGAGGGTGCTAGAGGCCCCTCGTGTTGGCGAAGACCGATGGTCGCGGGAAGAACATCGTGATCACTCCACTGGGGCCAACGCAAGCCCTGACCATCACTCAAGCCACGAACATCCAACAAAGTCAACCACCGCCTCTATGCCTTATGTGACGCACTCTCGACGAATAGCGTGGTTTGAAGAACAAGAACATACCTCACGCCCCCGAAGAAGAGTCTCCGAATAGCGGTGGACCCCTGAGTGCCATTCAGACCGTGAGCGCACCCGCAGTCCCCTTAAGGAAGGGCACGACCCCCAGTCTCGGCAGCATAATTAGACTTCGCCTGGATCCCTGAGAGGTGGTCCTCCCTGAAGGAGTTTGTCGTTGGTAGAGCTTGAAAGGCGACAAAGAACCCCCATCAAAGTATCCGGCACGGCCGCCCGAGCAGGGATCGTCCCATTCTCCACACCATTTAGGGCGGAGATTGTCAACGCTCCCCACTACGGGAAGGTGAAGATGCCCACCATGGACCTCTACGATGGCACAACCGACCCTGAGGAGCATCTAGGGGTTTACAAAGCACAGATGTACGTCCAAGATGTGGATGATGCAACATACTGCCGATATTTCCCCGCTACCCTAAAGGTAGTGGCACAATCGTGGTTTAACGGCTTACCACCATGAACCATCTCCTGCTTCTAGGACGTGGCGGACAGGTTCATTACTTAGTTCATCACCGGCCAAAAAGAGAGGCGAACCAGTATAAACCTCTCCAAGATTAAGCAAGGCTCGCAAGAATCTTTGGCAGATTTTGTGAAACGTTTCCATCAAGAGGCAATCCTAATTCCGGACTTGGAGGACGGGGTTGCGTACACCTCCTTTCTAAATGGTTTGAAAAGTGGTTGATTCAAGTTCTCCTTAGCTGAGCAGAAGGAGACCACCCTTGCAGAGGCACTGAAAAAAGCCGCGGACTTCATCCGCGCCATTGAAATCTGCACTGATAGTTCAGATGCTCCGAGAACAGGTAAAACCCTCGCAGATAGGAATCCCGGTAGGGGTGACAGGAGTCAAGCTCAGGGGATCGGAGGACGTGCCTCGAGGTCATTGATCTGCAGTTCATCACGGATCCTCGAAGTATCCTTTTGGAGGTAAGGGATCATCTCATGCTGAAGAGGCCGTCACCCATGACCTCGGCACCTAAACCCCGAAATGCTCGAAAATATTGTGATTTCCACAAGCAAAATGGACACACGACTGCTGAGTGTCGAGAGCTGAGGAAGGCTCTACACGAGCTGGCAGATAAAGGGCAGATTGACCGATTTTTGAAGCGGGGCCTATGGTTCCTGTAAAAGGAGTGTCAGCCCACACGGCCCGAACAGCGAGACGAAGAGGGCTCCACTGAGATAGTGGCTACTATCGCCGGCGGATACGCTAGAGGCATCACTCGATCTGCTTGGAAGGCCCAACTGCAGGGGGCCCAGCAAGTCCTTACCGCGGAACAAGGAATTCGTGTTACAGTCCCCACCATGGTGTTTGGAAGGGAACGAGGCCCACATTTCACATCCCCGCATAATGACCCATTGGTGGTAGAAATGAATGTGGCTAATGCAATTATGCAAAGAATCCTCATTGACACAGGGAGCTCCGTGGACATCATTACATGGGACTGCCTGAAGAAGCTAACATATCCAGGAAGGGACATAATCCTGTTGGTCCACCCAATTGTAGGCTTTAAGGGACAGGAGGTAAACCCTACTGGAGTGATCTGCCTCTCCTTACGCTTTGGCAAGAAGGAAAAGGCAAAGAATGTGGAGGCGGACTTCTTGCTCGTAGACGTCCCCACGACTTATAATAGCATCCTAAGGCAACCTACCCTGCACAAAGTGAAGGCTGTTATCGCTCCCTACTTGCTTCAACTTCAGTTTAAAACTAACAATGGAAGTATATGCACAATACAAGGAGACCAACACACAGTTTGGGAATGTTAACTGGTGCGCATTCAACCTCTCATGGAACGAACGAATGAGAGAGAGAGCCTCATCGTTCGTAAGTGGCCGGCAAGAAAACCCGGACCGAACCTTCCCATGTTCTTCTTCCGAACATAGAGGCCATGGTTATACACACCCTAGGCTCGGCCGAGTCTGATCGACCTCGCCTCGAGGCCGCAAAAAGTGTAGAATAGCTGCAGCTAGAGGAAAGACGTCCTGACTGCATGGTCCAAATAGGCCGAGAGATAGAAGCTGCCACTCGCCATTCATTAACCACGCTCCTGAGGGAATATCTGGATGTATTTGCTTTCGGTCCTGAGGAAATGCCTGGTATCGATCCAGCCGCCATGGAGCACAAATTGAACGTGGACCCACTGCACAAGCCGGTTATTCAGAAAAAATGGCACATGGGCCCAGAGAGGGCGGTCGCGGCAACTACAGAGGTTCAAAAGTTACTAGAGGCAGGATTCATCAGAAAATGCCAGTACTTCGAGTGAATCTCAAATGTGGTATTGGTAAAAAGGCCTAACGGGACATGGAGGATGTGCATACACTTCACCGACCTAAACAAGGCCTGTCCGAAAGATAGCTATCCCCTCCCAAAGATCGATAAGCTAGTAGACGCCATGGCTGGGCACACCTTATTAAGTTTCATGGACGCCTTCTTAGGATGCCATTAGATTCCCCTGTGTCAAGAAGATCAGAAGAGAACCGTGTCCATCACCGACCGAGGCCTACACTGTTATAGGATTATGCCTTTTGGGTTGAAGAACATAGGGGTTACCTATCAGCGACTCACGAACAAGCTGTTTAAGCCTCTCATTGGCAAGACCATGGAAGTCTATATTAATGACATGATAGTGAAGAGCATGATTGGCGAAGCACACGGCCCAGGCAGATGTTTGACATACTTCGAGCCTCCAGGATGAAGCTTAATCCAAAGAAATGTGTATTCGACGTTCGATCAGGCAAATCCCTCGGATTTATGTTCAGCAGCCGCGGAATAAAGGCTAACCCTGGCAAGATCCAGGCCATCTTAGACATGAGGCCACCGAGAAACATCAAAGAAGTACAACAGCTGACAGGATGCATTGCGGCCTTGGAGCAGTTGATGTCTAGATCTGCAGACAAGTGTCAGTCGTTCTTCCGCATCTTGCAACGACAAACTAACTTCACCTGGGATCAGGAAGCCAACGAGGCCTTCCAAGCTTTAAAGGCATATTTAGCTCGACTACCTAAGATAGCGAGCCTGCTCATGGGGGAAACACTCTTCCTTTATCTGGCCCTTTTAGAGCTAGCCATTAGTGCGGTCATAGTGGAGGACCGAGCAAAAGAACAAATCCCGATATATTATGTGAGCCACGCCCTAGCTGGGGCCGAGACAAATCATCCCCCCATAGAGAAATTCGCATACGCGTTGGTGATGGCTAATCGAAAGCTACGGCCTTACTTCGAAACTTACAAGTCGTCGTTCTCACTGACCAACCCTTGAAGAATGTTCTTCAGAGGCTGGATGCTTCCGGCTGACTCCTAAAGTGGGTCGTCAAATTGTCTCAATATGATATGGCCTTCAAATCGCGGCGAGCCATTAAACCCCTGGCCTTGGCCGATTTCTTAGCTGAAAGCACGGCCCCCACTACGGACAGTGGTCCGCCCGCTCGACCGTGGAATCTTTACGTCGATGGTTCAAACACCAAGGATGGAAGTGGAGTCGGCTTCATCATTAAGAGCCCTGGCGGTGAGCGGCATTAGCATGCCTTGAAGTTCATGTTCAAGACATCTAACAATGAGGCTGAATACAAAGCCCCGATAGCGGGAATAGAACTGTGCTATACCGCCGGGGCCAATTCGGTCCAGGCATTTTCTGACTCCCAGCTGGTGGTTAGTTAGCTCAATGGGGAATATAAGGCCACGGACGACACTATGGCAGCCTACATTCAGCGAGTACAGGAAGCTACCAGACTACTGAAAAGCTTTGCAATAACGCACATCCCTCGATCAGAGAACCGACAGGCTAGCACGCTGTCGAAATTGGCAAGCTCCTCTGAAGACGGAAAACCCAAGAACATCTAGTAGGAGACTCTGCGAAAAGGAGCATCGATCCCCATAAAATACTATGGTTGGATAGGAGCCCGGTATGGATGGACCCTATCCACGCATACCTTACTGACGGTACCCTACCTGCCAACTCAAAAAAGGCTGACCATGTAAAGCGACGGTCCAATTGGTTTATCTTGTACAAAGGAATACTATACAAAAGATCATTTGCTTGGCCCCTCCTACGTTGCGTGACCCCATAGTTGAGGAAGAAGATACTTGAGGAACTACACAAGGGGGCATGCGGCTCACACATAGGGGGTCGTGCGCTGGCAGTCACGGCCATACGTACAGGCTACTATTGGCCGAGTCTGTGAGAAGATGCCATGAATTTGGTCTGAACCTACGACAAGTGCCAAAAGTTTGCCCCCATCCAACGGCTACCCACCACTCCCCTAACGCCCATTGTCAGTCCCCTACCCTTCGCCACTTAGGGTATGGACATACTAGGGCCTTTTCCTAAGGCTACAGGGCAGCGCAAGTACCTCTTCCTCGCCGTGGATTACTTCACGAAGTGGATTGAGGCCAAAGCAGTAGCTTCCATCACTGTCGCCGAAGTACGTAAATTCATTTAGAAGAACATCATCACTTGCTTCGGCGTCCCTCACACGTTGATCTTCGATAATGGGCGGCAATTCGACACTACTAAGATCACGAACTACCTCAGCACTTTGGGATGCTAAGCCCGGTTCACTGCAGTCGCACACCCCCGGACTAACGGACAAGCTAAAGTGGCCAACAAATCAATCTTGCATGGGCTGCAAAAGAAACTCAACGATGCCAAGGGTAAGTGGGCGGACTAGTTGCATGGTGTACTATGAGCCCTACGTACAACTACGAAAGTAGCAACGGGAGAAACACTGTTCATGCTAGCGGGTCAGAAGCCATCCTACCATTCGAAGTTGCTCTACACACCCATCACCTTATAACATTTCAGAAAGAATTAAATAACGCAGCACTCCGTGAAGCCTTTGACCTCCTCCCCTCGGTCCGAGGAGATGCCTTACTCTGAGAAGCACTTTACAAGCTCCACATCGTACGTCTTCATGATAGAACAGTAAAACTGCAGCTAATCCAAGTGGGCGACTTCGTTCTTCACCGAACAGAAGTCGTGGCACGCACAAACGAGCATGGCAAGCTCACAGCCAACTGGGAAGGCCCATACAAGGTCATCGCTCAAGTAAGGCTTGGCACAGATCGCATTCAAACCACTGATGGCACACGTATACCACGAACTTGGCATAGCAGTAATTTGCGGAAGTACTACTCTTAGTTTCCCCTTGTAAACGCCCAGTCATTATGTACTTCTACTTTGAAAGAAATAAATACAATGCTTATGACGACCATTCCACGAGCAGTGCTATTTGACCTACACACGTAGCCACAATGGGGGCTAAGGGTCCATAAGCACAGCCTTAGGGCCGGTCACTACACTCTTAGCCTCGATGGGGGCTAAGGGTCCATAAACATGGCCTAAGGGTCGGTCGCTACACTCTTAGCCCTAATGGGGGCGAAGGATCCATCAGCATGGCCTCACGGCCAATCGCTACACTCTTAGCCCCAATGGGGGCTAAGGGTCCATAAGCACGACCTTAGGGCCGGCTGCTACACTCTTAGCCCCAATGGAGGCTAACAGTCCAGTCTCACGGTCGGTCGCTACATTCTTAGTCCCAAAGGGGGCTGAGGGTTGTTGTGAATTTTCCGCAAGCGTACGGTTTCGTTGTACGTTTACGAGTATCGTCCTCAGGGATGAAGGAAATTGGGTTATTATCAATTCTAACCTAATTGAAACTGAAAATTAAAATTGACTAACCTGAAAATTATCATTTTTGATTTAGTGAATTTACAAACTAAAATAATTGAAAAACTGTAAGAGATTCGAGAGTACCAAAAGGTAATTTCGGACATCAAACTGAAAATGAATTATGCGAGCAACACCTTGCAGTAATTAAATTTGGAATTCTTCTTCCTCCTCGCCGAGTTGAAACAGAACAGAGAAACAGAACAGAGGAGCAGAACAGAGCAACAAAAACAGAACAGCAACAAAAACAGAACAGGGGCTACGGTTGAACAGAGCAAGCTAACACCAAGCTTCAATAGTTCATGAATATGGCAAAATATTGATTCTATCAGCAATCGAAATCAAATGCCAATACAAAAATTTGAACATGAACCCTAACTGCCAGAAAATGAAAAATCCCGAAAACTAAACTTGAAATTAACTAAACTAAACATCAACCATTTAAACTACAACCTAGCATACACCCAAATCGTGGCTTCCCGACCTCCTTTTTGTAGCCGTGGTCGCCTTCTGCTCTCCAAGCCAAGGGTATTCAATTGCACCATTAATCACTCCCTCCCATTCAAGTCCCGGTCTTTTCAGGTTCTAGGTGTAAAAAGGGGAGAGAGAGAGGTAAAGGCTGTGATGAGGAGATGAAAAGCCAAGCAGGGGGGAGGGAGTTACGAGCTAAGCGATTGAAGAAGAAGAAGAAGAACAAGGTTGAGGGGCTCGGGGGTTACGGGACAGAGGGGAAATGAGAGGAGAGAGAAAGAGAAGGGAAGGGGGAATTATGAAGCTAGTCACGTGCCTCATGCGTGACTGAGGTTTTATTTTTATTTTTTTTTTGTTTTTGTTATTGTTTGGTTCAGGTTTGAATCCAGTTGGCCAAATTTCTCCTTGTTCAGCGTTCCTTCGCCTTTTTCAAGTATTTTTCTCGAATTATTCAATACCTGTAAAATAAATTAAAATCAAATAAAAATCTAAAAATAATAATTATTTCGAGCATAAATCAGATATAAAGGTATTATAAAAACCACACATTTTTGGCGTCAACAAGGGTCTATTAACATGACCTCACGGCCGGTCGCTACACTCTTAGCCCCAACGGGAACTAAGGGTCCATCAGTACAGCCTCACGATCGGTCGCTACACTTTTAGCCTCGATTGGGGCCAAGGGTCCCCAAGCATGGCCTCACGGCCGCTCGCTATATTCTAAGCCCCCAATGGGGGTAAGGGTCCCTAAGTATGACCTCACAGTCGGTCGCTATGCTCTAAGCCTCAATGCAGGCTAAGGATCTCTAAGTACGGCCTCGTGGTCGGTCGTTATACCTTTAGCCCCAATAGGAGCTAAAAGTCTCTGTGAATGGCTTGGATACCAGACGCTACCCCAATGGGCAGAGGGCCCTTAAAATATAATTTTACGGGTTAGCAAACATCAGTGTTGCGCTACTTCTTCTTTCTCTTGGGGCTACTATCCCATAAAGTACAAACAGAGTGAAACAACAAGTACAACGAGTGGGAAAAGAAAGAAACATCATTGCCAAAAAGATAATTGTCTTTCATTAATGGGAGAAAAAGAGTATAAACACTAATGGGGGCCAACATGCCAAAAAGGCGCAACATGGGGAAAAGCAAAAGAGGCTATACGTCGGGCTCCCCCCATCATCGTTGTCCTCATCATCTGGGGTCCCCGCCTCACCATCCAGAGGTGTAGTTCCCTCAGCTTCGAGGTTATCCCCCTCGCTGAAGGGCGGGATGAACTCCACCTCTTTGGGGTCCCGGTCTTTGGCCTTAGGTCGCTGGCGCTCCTCCACGTAGTGGATGAAGGCCTCGAAGTGGCTGTCCTCCTGGAAGTCGAGGGCCAACGTCCCCAAGACCTTGCGTAGGAATTCAACGCTCTCCTCACGGCCCCGCCGGTAGCCCAGCTCCTCGGCCTTGGCCGTCTTCCCGGCCCCCACTACGACTTTAACCTTAGCCTTTGCAAGAGCAACTTCGGCATTGGAGAGTGCCTCGTTTAACCTGCCTTGCGGGTCCTTTTTCTCGGTCTTCTCTTCCCACAGCTTCTCCCAGCGGTGCTTGTACCTGGCCCAAGCGAGTGCCTGTGAAGCAATTCACAAAGAATTAATAGAGGATAAAACGTGAAAGATAGAGAACGGTAAACTGGAAAAAGGGGAAAGAAGAAGAAGTACATTCCACCTACCTCCGCAACAGCCACCTCCTCCCCGTTGACTTTAAGGGGCTTTGAAGTTCCCAACGCTGCCAAGTCCCATGATTTAGCCAGGTCCCGAACCAGCTCAAACTTGCCAGTTGGATCGACTGCCAAGAAGTTCGTGGGGCATGCTCGGGGTACCTACGGGAGTTTCCCCATCGGTCAATAAAGCCACCAACACGGCCTTGCAGGTACCAGAAGCTCCCTGGGGACCCGGAGTCTAGCCACCGATCGACCGATCTGCGAACTGTGACTGAGGAGATGTCCTTTTGACCTATTTCCCCTTAGTAGAGACCGGAGTAGAGGTTGCTGCTTCATCTCGACGGTCTTCAATTCGCGTAGGCCTACCCGCGAGGGGTAGAGTTATTGCAGGCTTCTTCCCACGCATTACCAGAGGGAGTGCCTACAATGAAGGGAGAAAGCTAATCTCACAGTATAACGAGTGCCACATATGAAAGATCCAAGGGCCAAGGCTTATACCTTCTTAGCCGCCATATTCACAAGGCGAGCCCTTTCTTCCTCCTCGACGATGCTCGGCCTCGACCACTATCTGCTCGGGGGTGGCGTCTCCGGTCTCGAAGAGCGTTAATTTTGCCCTTGCTTGTTCTATACAAAATTAAAAAGAGTCAAGTTAGAACCAAATGAAAAGGCTGACCAAGGTAGGGACATTAAGTACCCTTAGAAAAACTCTTAATAATTGGGAGGCCTGCAACGGCCAAGAAGAAGTCGTTCTTGAATAACCTTAACTTAGGGAGCCAATTCCAAGGCTCCCTGTCACTAGATTTGCTCTTCTCCTTCTCGACACCCTATACTGATTCTATCACTTTGGCCATAAACTTAGGAATAGGCCTCGGGCGGTCATCCTCTCGTAGGTAATAAAGGAAGTAGCAGGGCGTCCACTTTTCTTCGTATGACGATTCCCCAAAGGGATTCCTGATCGATTTTTCTTCATTCCAACCAAGAAGGTCGCCCCAGCCTAAATCTCGACGGACGAAGAGGAAGTCATACTTTCAGTTCTTCACCTTGGACGTTTTTTCAATGGCCACCATATAACGTGGCCTGTTGTTGAAACAATACCACCCCTAGGTCCCCAGTCTCCTTAGGAGCCCTCTGGATTGAATACGCCAGGCTGAACACTCAAGCAGTATAGGCCAGGCCACACAGCTCGCACGTCGCTATGAAAGAGCATTTGTTGTGCCAAGACATGGGCACAATCTGTGCGGGCGTAAGCTCGAACTAATTCAAAGTCTCCACGATCACCGGATGGAGGGGAAACCGTACGCCATAGTTGAAGGTCGCCCGATAGATCGGGATACATTTTTGAGGCGGTTCATTCACAATGGTGTCTGCCTTAAGGATTACGAAACTATATCCTGCAGGCAAAAGATACTTCTTCTCAAGGGTCGTCCTCTTCAGGAATGGTGTGACCTTCGGGTTAGGAAAATGCGTGCTTGGTCCATCAAGAGGGTCCAAGTGAGAGGACCCTCGAGGAATAATAACCCATCAGCTACAACCTCGAGGACTAGCTCTATCTGGGTACACTCCTTTTCTCTAAGCATTGCCCTTCTCGGGGCACTAGGCACTCCTCGCGACTGAAGATAAGCGAGCGGATGTCCCAACCAAATAAGAGCTAGAACTGGTAGATAAGACCTCAGCCCCCGACCTTTGAGAACCTGAAGCGGAGCAGAAATTACCTTCAGCGGTCCCTTCGGCCAACAGCTCGTCTGGAGTCCTAACGTGAGGGGTAGACTTAGACTTAGACTTAGCCATTCGTCGTGCCTGGAAATCAATAATAAAAGCAGCTATAGTGATTTCCCATAGATATGAAACCTCTTCCTCTATGCTGAAAACGCTGGGAGTGGGGGAATACTTGCAACTAGATCACGAGGGAGTGTCAGGCTCAAAAATCGGCACCGCATAGGGAATCTTTTTAGGTTCCCTAAACTGATTTTTCGAGGGAACGTGCGCCACCACCCGGCCATCAATAAAGGCTGGGAGACTAGAAAACTTAGGGTGCCAGCCCACTAGCTGGGAGCCGGCTAGCTCCTCACGACATCCCCACTCGATGAACAAGATGAAGGCATGATTACACAAATATAAATACAACAAAGAATCTTTGAAGGAGGTGCAAGGGCGGACCTACAAAAAACAAAGAGATTAAAGAAAGATGTTGGAGGCCAAGAGGAGCACACACACCGATCCTTTGAAGGTACAAAGGAAGAGATTGAAGGCGCTACAGTGGAATAGAAGATGGGATGAAGGGGAAGGCAGAGCTTATCTCTCTAGAACTTGCTTCTCTCTCTAAATGACCTCTTGAACGCGATGGAAAATGATCCCATATGAGAGAACCCTACCTCTTTTATATGTTGTAAGGGACGTAAAGAGGAAGGGGGGCTCTTCCCAAGGCGCCCGAAATGATAAAACCCCACTCAAATCCCACCATGTGGCATTGAGACGACCAGTAATCACGAAGGCTAAGGGCTCCTGAACTCCACCTCAGCACCAGTCGCAAAGACTTTAGTCCAGTGAGAGCTAGGGATCCGTAAGCACGACCTTGTGGCCGATCCTCATATTCTTAGCCCCAATGATGATGGCTAAGGATTCATGAGCACGGCCTTATGGTCGATCGCTATACTCTTAGCCCTAATGGGGGCTAAGGATTCATGAGCATAGCCTTATGGCCGATCATCATGCTCTTAGCCCCAATGGGGGCTAAGGATTCATGAGCGCCGCTATGCTCTTAGACCCATTGAGCAAGGCCTTAGGGCCGGACGCAACACTTCTAGCCCCAATGGGGGCTAAGGGTCCCCAAGCACAGCTTCGGAGCCGATTGGGCTACACCCTCAGCCCTAAAAGAGGGGTTGAAAACCCTTAAGTCCGGCCTCGGAGCCTGGCCCTGTGCCTTTTATCCCCATAGAGGCTAGGCCTCTCAAAGTTCGGCCACAAGGCGGGGCGCTTTTACCTGTAAGCTCTACGAAAAGTTAGGAGCTCTCAAGTTTTGACTCAAAGTCGAGCGCTATGGTTACACTTCCCATATGCATGAAATTACATGATGCATAACGGAAATGAGTCGTAAAAAGGGACTCACATCCTCAGAAGACGAAAAGGATTTTTATTAAAACAAAAGAACCAGTACATGGTGGCCATATATTAAAAAAAAGAAAGAAAGAAAGAAAAGGAGGTGGGGAAAGAAGGAGAAGATAACAAAGCTTCTGAGCCTACTCCTCATCACTTGAAGCAGGAGGGGCGTCACTTAAGCCCGAGTCTTCTGCAAGACCACTTGATGGTGCAAGGTCGGCAGGCGGGTTAGCAAGCCAGGGAGGCCTAGGCCCTTTTAAGCCTATGCTCGATGTTTTCTAGCCGGGATTCAATAGGGGCCCAGTCCAACTTCTGTAGGGCCCACATCATGCAGTCCATTATGAGCTTGCACGAAAGACCCAGCTCCGCAACATCATTCAAGACCATGGCGTAAAAGAGCACCTGCACCATCTCTAGAATATTCAAATCCTGAGCGTACCACATCGCCATGCCAAGGTCAAAGCTTGGGTAAAGGCGGTGGTGGTCCTCAGGGAGCGGATTCGGGTGGAGAGCTTGATGGGGACCATCCCTTGGAACCATTTGAAGATCAACCAGCAAGCCTAGGGGACTCTACAAGCACCAAGGAGGTCAAGAAAGTTCATGCTTTGGTCCAAGAAGTCGTAAATCAACCCTTGCACCTACTGCCAGTTCGACCAGAATTTGGCCCTGTTTTGTGAATCTTTTGAGCACTAATGCCAAAGGTATAACTGAGTGCAAAGACCACCCTTTTCAAGTTGAAGATGTTAGCTTTCAAATAAATCAATTTTCAAGGCATTTGGAGGCCATTTTCTAGGTCAAACAGCAGCTTCTTTCAGACTGTGCAGTGCAAGCGTGAAACCAGCGAAGGGTAGATTCAAGGGGGATTAAGTTGACTTACCAAAGTCCATTATTTTTAAAAATTTAAGGCATTAAAGATAAGAAAATATTTATCAAATCACCAGCCTTGAAGGACCAAAAAGCACCCCTTTGTGCTGCTATTTCCAACCAAAAGGATAACAAAAATCCCCTTTAATCGGTTACAAGCTAGCCGGTACAAGGGTGATATTTTCCTTGGTTTTCTCTTATACTTAGCTACAAATTGACTTGTAATAGTGTAATTTTGCTGCCTAGAAAGCTTGACACCTCATTTGGGAGCATCGTTAGTCCTAATGAGGTGGCCTAAGTAGGATTAGACTTGCTTGTACTAAGGGGTGGCCAAATTGACCCCTTTCCCATCCCCCTTTGTACTTGTTGTTTCTTAGCTGGTTTTTGAAAGTGGAATTGGCTGATGTTGCTTCTTTAAAGGCCAGCCCTTTCCTCTTGTTTCACAATTTTGAATGAATACCAAAGCTTGAGTTAGAAAAACTCTCTCTACTTCTCTCTTGAAATCCTATTGTTGTATCTTGAGTGTGGCAACCTCAAGTGGGTCTCTACGTGTTCTTAATTCAACTAAGAAGGTGATGAAGTTCTATAACTTAGTTGAACTAAGAAAATTGCCTAAGTGTGTGAACCAAGGTGGGTCTTCAAATCACCCTTGCTAATCCACTCACATTCTATCATTGTTCTTGGTCTTTCTTTACTTCAATCTCTTTCATACCTATATGCATTCTTGAAACCCTTTTACAATCTCTTGCATTGGTGAGGCCAGAATACATCAGAGCTGAAGACTCCCTTAAAGACCAACGAACAGTGTCCCGAACGTACTCTGCCACCTGCTCAATGCTGGTGAAGTTGGGAAACATGATCATTTTTTCCTTCCCCTTTATTCTCCCTCTGCCTCTCTCTCTCTTTATCTGTCTCCCTATCTCTCCTTCTCTCTCTATCTCTCTGCCGAGGCTAGGGAATTCTTTGGGTGACTCCTCCTCAAAGGATTTTACCCATTCCCTTTTATAGGGGAGGGAAGGTAGCCCAAACAACAGCACACTTCTCAAGGGGATAGCGAACCACTTAGCTCTTGCCACGTGGCCCCTGCAACCTAAGGTCTAGTCAAACTTCTTTGGACCCGACCTCCTAGTAGGTTTGAAGAAAGACACCATGACCAAGATAACATAGTGGTCTTAAGGAGGGACCACCCCCTAGCATAGAGCGACGGCATTTAATTATCAACAACCCGAAATTACAGACATCCCTCATAAGAAAGAACATAAGAAAGCCTACCACAAAAAGTACTTGGAGAAATCTAACACTGCTCCTCGTCGCTTGAGGGGGAGAGGGATCAGTTGAGTCTGAGCTCTCTTCTCGGCCAGTTATTGGTTCGTGCGTGCCACTCGGCAGAGCTCGCTGGCAGAGCTGCGCCTCCAGAAGGTCACGCCCGTTAACATGCATCCATGATTCAAAGGGTGCCCATCACAAGCCTTGAAGGGACGCCTTCAAATCAGCAGCCATGAACCCGCTTGCTAGGCCCTGCTCCCTGCCATCATTGAGCAGCATGGCGTTGGAGGTCGCTTGAACCATTTCAGGAAGATCAAAGTCCCGCGCTGCCTCCTTTACGTCGGGTAAAGTAAGCATGGACGTAGCTCCCGATAGTCCTCCGGGAGTGGACGCGGAGGACGTGAGGCACTCCTTCAATGCCACCGGAAGGTTTCCCGTGCGTGATCGGCCATCTCCTCGGTGTCTCGCGGGGGGGGAAGTCGTGGTTCGGGCCGCAAACTAGGACTCACTCTAAAAACTCTTACTTCCTGGTCCTAAGGATTTAAGACCACTTTCAAGTGACCCCCCACAAGAATGCCTGCGCCGCTTTTCTAGAGATCAGAAGGGGGCAAAGGGGGACCACACGTTCCTAAAACTGCCCAACATCAGGGCACCGCTCAGTTCTCACCATATGGCAGTAAGTTACGGAGTGCCTGGCACCAACGCCGGCATGGCAAACACCCCGGCCAAGAGAAGGGCCATGAGGTCACCCAGTCGGGACCTAAGCCAGGAGGCCAAGCCTCGCAAACATCCCCTAGTTGGGCTGCAATGATTAAGCCCCCTGGGAGATAGCGACACCCAAAAACACAAAGACTAAGGTTGTAACGCCCCCAACCCTAAAGCCAGGAGTGTTACCATTTTGTTCTTAAATCCTGGGACAAAGCGGACAGAGTTTCCCCTAAAACTTGACCATTTTCCCAGGCTTACAGCCTTACAATTAATTCCCTGCACTGAAAATAACAGTAAAACTAACTCAACGGCCACCCGCCGGAGTTCACAGCTCAACGGGCTACCCACCCGGAGCACCACAATCAATGCAGTTTAGTGTTTTAACAAATGAACAACGAAGGGTACAGCCCTGGCAATTTAGATTGTGGCTCATACGGCCATACAGAGCGACTCTAAATGATATGCAAACCAAGCACACAAGAACTTAATTTACAATCATTACATCATAATACACTTTGTAACTCACGTACAAGCACATCACTTTACTTCTAGGGTAGGAATGACTCCATTTCGGCTTACTTCAGGAACCTGGAAGGCAACAATGACATATGGAGTGAGCGAAAATCATACAGTGGACAACCCCCTCCCCTAAAAGAATATTTTCAATTCAATAATAACTTACGACCGTCGTTCGTAATTTCTCGATTTTTTAGAGGCTCACCTATTGCTAAAACCTTATATGTGATGCTTAATATATTAGCGAAGCTGGTGTTAGTTCATATAATGTAAATCGTACATAGTCGTTAAATGTCATTAAAGATGCCGTCAGGTAGTAAGCTATATGAAGTTAGCAATGCCACTAAAACAACCATCATGTTCCATGCGATACAATCCTTACTATACCACACAGTAGCTGGTCATATGCAAGAATAGATTTCGGTGAGAGAATATAGAACGATAACCATAAAATAAGGCATATAACTACGTCATGTGATTGGTAAACTATATACTATTAATGTAGCAAAATGACCTTTGAACCTCACATGCTTGTTGATTAAAAGTACAATGTTTTGTAAGCCATCATAGGAACTAGGAGTCTCATTTGACCATATTTCTCTTGACTCTACTGCATATTAACAGACTTATGACGCATGTAACTTCAACTTATGCCTACTGGCAAAATTATGAACATTGAACTTGAATCCTCTCCTTACTGGCAGAGAAATAAAATACTGAGCTTTATCTCTGCCTTCTAGCAGAGAAATGAAATATTGAGCTTTGAATTCCCTGCCTACTGGCAGAGAAATGAAAAACTGAGCTTTGTCTCTGCCTTCTGGCGGAGAAATGAAATACTGAGCTTTGCATTCCCTGCCTACTGGCAGAGAAGTGAAATACTGAGCTTTGTCTCTGCCTTCTAGCAGAGAAATGAAATACTGAGATTTGAATTCCCTGCCTACTGGCAGAGGAATGAAAAACTGAGCTTTGTCTCTGCCTTCTGGCAGAGAAATGAAATACTGAGCTTTGCATTCCCTGCCTACTGGCAGAGAAGTGAAATACTGAGCTTTATCTCTGCCTTCTAGCAGAGAAATGATATACTGAGCTTTGTATTCCCTGCCTACTGGCAGAGAAATGAAAAACTGAGCTTTGTCTCTGTCTTCTGGCAGAGAAATGAAATACTGAGCTTTGCATTCCCTGCCTACTGGGAGAGAAGTGAAATACTGAGCTTTGTCTCTGCCTTCTAGCATAGAAATGAAATACTGAGCTTTGTATTCCCTGCCTACTGGCAGAGAAATGAAAAACTGAGCTTTGTCTCTGCCTTCTGGCAGAGAAATGAAATACTGAGCTTTGCATTCCCTGCCTACTGGCAGAAAAGTAAAATACTGAGCTTTGTCTCTGCCTTCTAGCAGAGAAATGAAATACTGAGCTTTGAATTCTCTGTCAAATAGTGAGCTTTGAAACATATAAGTTGAAGTAACATGTAGACTTTTAGGGAGGTACTGGGTTGATTAGGCTAAAACTGCAAGTAACCTTTAAAGATCCCTATCCCTCGACCTATTTACTGGTCACCTGACTCACTCGGTTGGTCAATCCGATGGTCTAAGGTTATTTCATTACCAATGACTTGTCGATGAAAACATGCGACCGATAAAACAATTAAGAACACTTAGCAATCATGTAAATAAGCATTTATGAACCTTGACTATAATATACAATTGACAAACAATCGATACACTGTATAAAGTTGATAAACATAAGGTTTGATAAAGGCAATAGCTTATTTAGAACTACAATTGACTTAATATACCATTAGCGATTTATGTAAAGGCAATTGGCTTATTGAATACTCTAACGGAGACATAAACATTAATCGGCTTAATAGCGTGGGCTTCGCTGTATAAAGGCAATCGACTTAATATAATCATGAACTATGTATCATCTAGAATTTCATAAAATCGATAATCATTGTACAAACCATAAACATCGTATACTCGACAAACTTTATATATAATCGATAAACATGCATAATCAATGAGCGTTATATAATCAATAAACTTTAAGTAAGTATATATATTTGATGAACAATATATATATATATATATATATATATATATATAATCGATAGATATGCGTAATCAATAAGCATTATATAATCAGTAAATTTATAGAAACAGTGAGCATGTATAATCGATGAACGTTATATATTCAATGATAACGTTATAAACCGGCGATGAACATTATATATTCAATGAACTTTATAAACCGAAGCCCTCATATAATCAATAAAGCTCTTAGCATCGATAATTTATCCATGTATATATTCGATAAACTTATGTATAAATTTCATATAATCGATAACTGTATATAATCGATAAACTTGACA
>JACYFF010002017.1:55255812-55275018 GCA_017589665.1 Selenicereus undatus
ATTCTTGCTAAAACTAACTTAGAGTCCAAATTTGATTTTTTTTCTTTTTCCTTTCTTTGCGGGCCGGGGGGGGGGAGCTGGCCGTTGTTTAGAGAGAAAAGTATACATTAAAAGTCCAAACTTGGCCCTAAAAAAATTCAAAAAAAAGAGGGAGTCAAAAAGCGCATGTTCGACTGAAGTGAAGAAATAATGGATGCTTAAATTTACTGGCTGAAGAAAAACAAAGAAAAAGAAATTGTTTAAGGGCTAGCCATTAACAACAACAACAACAACAAACTCTTAAAGTGGGTCCCGCTTTCGCGGGGTCTGGGGAGATCCAGCTGTAGGCAACCTTACCTCTACCGGCATTCTTACCCATAGAGAGGTTGATTCCATAAGACCCACAAAACAGTTTTGAGAAAAAGGTTTGGGGAGAAAACGATTGCAAAACCATTTACCGAAGTAAGAGAAAGGGGAGGAGAAAAGGTTCCGGATAAATGAATAAAGAGGGGGCGGAGACATACCTCAACAAATCGGGGCTGCTTGGTGCCATGACAATCCGGAAAAGCATGACCTGCAAACAAGCAAACCAAAACCCACCCCACCCCACCCCACACCGCCTAGGCTACTGCCTCCTACGGAGCCGGTCCCCTACAATCAGGGACCTTAATCTTGTCCCGTCACAACTTCCTATCTTGAGCCATGTCCTCCGTGAGACCGACAACTCTCAGGTCCTCTCTAACCACCTCTTCTAGGCTCTTCTTCGGCCTACCTCCCCCTCTCTTACCACCGGATGGGTTGATACTCTCGCATCTTCGCACCGGAGCGGCCACACTTCTCCTCTTCACGTGGCCGAACCATCTGAGCCTCGATTCCCTCATCTTCTCCTCTATGGGGGCCACTCCAGCTAGGCCCCTAATAACCCCATTCGTAATCCTGTCCAATCTCGTAAAACCACATATCCACCTGACCATCCTCATCTTCGCTACCATCAACCTCTGGACCTGCGCCTTTTTTAGAGGTCAACACTCCGATCCATAGAGAACCGCCGGTCTAACTACCATCCGATAGACTTTGCCTTTCAAATCCATTGGCACTCTCTTGTCACACAGCACCCCTGACGCTAACTTCCACTTTTGCTAGCCCACTCTAATCCGCTGGCTAATATCCTCGTCAATATCCCCATTCTGCTAGATGATCGAGCCCAGATACTTGAATTTGGCGACCTTCGGTATTGAAGGGCTAGCCATTAACCAACTAAAAAAAAAAATCTCAAACTGAAAAAGATTGAGTCATGATTAACTCTACATTAAAATTATCGTCATCTTACAGCAATAAGAACTTTTAGTATGAATCCCACTCAAATGAGTAAGAATGAAGAGATTTACATAGAGAGTAATGATGTATCATTTTACTTAAATATATGAACCCTTATCCCTAGTCGTCGTACCAGTAATTAAAGAAGCATCTTCTTAAAATTATTATCATCTTATGAACCTAATATTCCTTGCTATATTCGGTTATAGATGTTAAAGTATAAGTTAGTGGTTTGACTGAGAAACAAAGTTGCACAACTCAGGAATTCAAATACCACAACTTGCAATGATTAACTTACCATTTTTTCCCTTTGCAAATGGAAAGCTTAGCCTTAAAAGAAAAAAACAAATAAAAAGTTAGTGGTTTTACTGTATATGTCAATTTATTTTTGGCCACTATGTTTCAATATCCCGTAAAATAGTAGATGAGATAATGATCAGATGTTTACGTAGTGTTTTAAAAAAGCTACTAAAAATAACGTTTCAGAACATGTGCATAATAGTTGCATTTAAAATTATAACATTTTGTTTTTATTTCCTAAAAATCTCCATCCATTGTGTCCTTTAAAGTCATATTTACAAAAGTTTATTACATTAATAATTACTTTAACTGAACGCATTTATTTTAAAACACTAATTAAACAACTAACCACTAAACACTAATAAGAAATAACTAATCATTAATAAAACAACTAGAATCAGTCTCTCTACAGGTAGAGATACCGGTAGAGGTAAGGTTACCTACATTTGAATCTCCCTAAATTCCGTGAAAGCAGGACCCACAATGAGAGGTGGTAACATTGTTGTAATACGGCAATTAATAATTAGTAAAATAACTAATTTTACCAATGACACCTTAAGCACTCCTAAATGGTTGGAGCAATTTTTGGGGTTATGGCGGGATTAGCCTTGTCAAACAAGCTATACTGCCAATAATGAATGTAAGCACTGACGAATTTAAGTTTGGCACCTCTCTCTCTCTCTCTCTCTTTAATGGTCAAGGCATGCAGTTTAAAGGTCATTTTTTGACCCACGCTGCTTTCCTCTTAAACATTCAAGTTTTGGACAATACGTGGGGTAATGACTACCGACATTTAGGAACCACTTTAAAGTAAATACAAAATTTTCCAACTTGTGTAGTTCAAAGCTCATTAAGATATAAGACTCCTAGCCTTATTCAATTCGTGTAATTTGCACATAATTCACTATTAATGTGTATTTTAAGTATTGAAATAGGTGGGCTTATGTCCAAAATTAACTTGATTAGATTTTGTTAATCTTCTTCTGGTGTGAACTGTGCAGTCTATGATGGACTTTGGTAAGCAATTAATGCTTGTAATATTTTTTTTCGTTTTCTTGGGAAAGAAGATATGAAAAAAAGAGCTTGATTTCATGACCGTGGAATTTGGCTTCAAGGTTTGAAAGCTACTTGTATTTATAAACACAAATTTCGAGTCTACAATCAATTCGACAAGAAATTGAGCAACAAAGTAAATTTTTATATTTATATCAAAGAATGGGTACAATCTTTGAATTTAATGCAATGGACTAATCCTCTGATTCGATCTCCTAATAACTTGAGTATTCCGAGGGCTTGATACTTGATCTCGGTTGATGCAAATCGGTTGAAGAACTCTGAAGACTGTTCTTGATTTTGATCTGCAAGTGGTTGATTGTAGTTTCTGTGGCTTTGCAAGTCTTGAACCTTCTCGCTTGATAACTGGATACTCCTTGCTGTCTGAGTTCTGAATTTTGCAAATGCTGAATGATCCAAATAAAGAGAGATGACTCATATTTATAGGCTTTGCCGGTTAGGGTTAGAGCTAGGTTTTTGGCCAAGGCCCAATAATTATTTTCTTATTTTTAAATAAAGAAAATAATTACTAATTTTTGTATCATCGATTACACGTGGCGACTTTTAATTGGCTGGACTTAATTTTGACCAAGCGGATCCATCAAAGTCAACGTGACACATGACAATTTGTAATTGATCAAATTTTTACACGTGGCACCATCCGATTGGTTGTAAAATTTTTGCCTTCTACAAATGTCCCCTCGAGAGTCGGCCGCGTACACGAATTTGAAGTATTTGAAGCGGTTGAGTCTCGAAAACTTTGATGACGCTGATGATGAAAAATTTGATGGGTAATCCTTTTTTTTTTTCATCCCCTTATCTGAAAATTTTTTTTTTTTTGAATGAATATAACCAAGCTGGGCCCTATTTGACAAGCCCCAAAAATAAATGAAGGTCCAAAATAGAAGCTTTCTTCTTTTCTTTTTTTTTTCTTTTTTTTGATGGAGGCTTTTTTTTTATAAAAAATAGGAAAAAGAAAAAGAAAAAAAAATGTAGCTGCTTGTATGTAGCCCATAAGCCTCCTTTTTTTTATTTCTTCTTTCTTTTTCTTTTTTTTTTTGGATAACTTTGACTTGAGGAGCAACTCAAACTGATAAATATTTGTGTTGGAATAGGAGTCTAAAGTTGAAATCTACATTGCTATATAAATCCATATGCAGCTCCCTAAATTGCCGCCTCACCATTCGACTCAAAGAACATTAGATAAGTCCTCATGTGCAATAGATTGTGCCTGTTGTCTTAGGTTAACCTCTTGGCTTGTTTTCTACGGCGCTCTTTCTTTTCACGATGGACCCTGAAGTTATTTTGTTGCTAAATTTTTTCTGATTTCTTCATCTTGCTGTAATCCCTACTCGGCGGTGAATTCCTCGGGAGCGTCGGAATCGTCTTCTCTACCAGACATGGATGAAGGTTCAGAATCTCCAATCAATTTTAGGGTTTAGGGTTTTTTTTTTTTTTTGCTCTCCTTTAGGAGAAGGAGAGGAGGGAGGACGAAGGGGAGAATGTTGGAAAGAGACGGCAGCCATGGCAGATGGCAGAAGAGAGCAACTTGGCATGAAATTACCCTAGAGTGTTGGTCTCGATGAGACTAACACCTCATCATAATTTTACATGCCTTTTTCCCTTGCTGCAGAGAGACCTCAGCCACAGCCACAGCCGCAGCCGCAGCCGCAGCGTTTATGGTTTTCCTTTCTTTAGGGGAAAATTACATAAAAGCGTTAGTCTCGATGAGACTAACACCTCATCGTAGCTTCGCAAACTTTTGGTTTTTTTTCATCCTTTTTTTTTTGTTAAAGAACTTACATTTATATTCTCACCCCTTCCTTTTATTTTTTTTTAAGAAGCTGCTGAATCAACTTAAATTTCTTTCTACCAGCCACGACTCCTCTGATTATATCTCGAAGTGAGTTCGACTTCTAAGACGAGGAATCGTTTCTCCCCGTAGATTCGATTCTTCGCAGACGACTCTCTCACTTAATCTAATTGGTGTCGATTTACATTTCTTCCATCAGATTTGCGAAGGCACGGCTTTCTCCACTCAGATAGTGAAGGCAGAATTTCTCCGATCAGATAGGAAGGACATTACTCATCTGATCAGACAGTAAAGACATTCAAACAATGAAGGTGTGCCCCCTCCAATCAGGTAGTCAAGACATGTTCTTCCAATCAGAAAGTGAAGGTTTGACTTCTCCGTCCAAATAATAAAGGCTTGATTCCTATGATCAAAGAGCGAAGGCATTTAGACTACTCCAATCAGGCTGCAAAGACTTGACTTCTTCCATCAGACAGCAAAAACGACTCATTCGATCAAAAAGAGAAGTCATGGCTCATCCGATCAGGCAGCAAACATAATTATCACAATCAGAAAGTAACAGCTTGACTCCTTCGTTCAGACAGATGAGGCATGACTTATCCAATCAGACAACATAGGTGACTCATCTGATCAGACAGCACAAACTTGGCCTTTTCTATCAGACAGTGAAGGCGACTCTCCCGATCAGAAAGCAAATGCTTGGCTCATCTGATCAGACAGTGCAGATTTGGCTTCTTCTATTAGACAACAAAGGCGACTCTTCTGATCAGAAAGAGAATGCTTGGCTCATTTGATCAAACAGTGAACACAATTATCCCGATCAGAAAGCAACATCTTGACTCGTTGAATCAAACAGATAAGGCATGACTCGTCCAATCAGATAGCGAATATGACTTTTCCAATCAGAAAGTGCAGACTTGACTTCTTTGAATAGACAAAGGCTTGACTCTTCTGGTCAGACAGGAAATACATGGCCCTTCCGATCAGACACCAAACGCTTGATTTTACACATTGTCAGTGCCTGATTTGAAGGAAAATACTGCCAATTTAAAAGTAGATGCCTATCTCGCTAATATGAAGGAGGAGGCAACTTTACTGTTGCCCCCAACTTGAAGGCATTCTAAAAGTTTGTAACAAGTTTGTGACTGTTTGAAACTTGTTTATATGATTTGAAAATGTGCTTAGTGACTTAGGAGTCAACGCCTTTGATAAAATGACTTGATAGTCTTTCACTTTGATAGCTGAGCGCCTTGGACTTGATGACTTGTGAGTCTTTGAGTTTGATAGCTTGGAGTCTAGAACTTTCTTGATTTTGGAGTCTAGAGCTTTGACAAGTTAGTAGTCTTTTAATTTTCATGTCTTGGGAGTCTTGAACTTTGAGAATCCAATTGGTGACTTCAGAGTCAGTAATTTTGTTGACTTAGGAGTCTTGAAGAAACAATTTTGAAGTCTTAAAAAAATCGACTTGGAAGTCTACGAGATTTGTGACTTGTGAGTATTTTACCGACTTGCCAGTCTGTTTCCTTGGCGTTTCCGACTTTGAAGACTTGAGAGTCTATTATATCAATGATTTGAGGGTTTTTAAAGATGACTTGAAAGTCTTCAATAACTTGAACGTCAGCAACTCTGTTTGACTTGTGAGCCCACAACTTAGATGACTTAAGAATCTTTAAACTTTATTTGAAAGCTTACGTCATTGATGACTTGAGAGTTTACGATATTGATTACTTGAGAGTTGTTGAATTCACTTCAAAGTTTACAATCTTATCGACTTGATAGTCTTCAGGCAACTTGGAAGTCTTTGATTTTGATGACTTAAGCATCATGTGGGTGACTTGATAGTCTGTGCTGACTTGAGAGTTTAGAAGTTTGGACTTTGGAAGTCTTAAGGGTGATTTGAGAGTCAAAGCTATTGATGACTTGAGAGTCGTTGAATTCGCTTCAAAGCTTACAATTTTCTCGACTTGATAATCTTTAGGCGACTTGGAAGTCTTTGATTTTGATGACTTGAGTATCATGTGGGTGACTTGATAGTCTGTGCTGACTTGAGAGTTTAGAAGTTCGGACTTGGAAGTCTTAAGAGTGACTTGAGAGTCAAAGCTATTGATGACTTGAGAGTCGTTGAATTCACTTCAAAACTTATAATTTTCTCGACTTGATAATCTTTAAGTGACTTGGAAGTCTTTGATTTTGATGACTTGAGTATCATGTGGGTGACTTGATAGTCTGTGCTGACTTGAGAGTTTAGAAGTTTGGACTTGGAAGTCTTAGAGTTTATCAACTCAGAAGCCTATAAGGGCCGACTTAGAAGTCTTAGAGTTTGGTGACTTGGGAGTCCGCTAGTATTGACGTGGAAGTCTTCGACATTTGATGACTTTGAATGCAGAATTGACTTTAGAGTCCCGCATGGTTGACTTTAAAGTCAGAGAGTTCGATGACATAGGTGTTTGTAGAGGCTGACTAGAAGTCTTAAAGTTTGGACGACTTAAAAGTCCAACATGAGTGACTTGAAAGTCTATAAATTCTTTGATGACTTAGAAGTTTGCCCCCTAACCGCAAATTTTGGATCGCTTTCTTCCAAAGTTTCCAATATGATCTTAATGGACGATCAATCAGATTCTTCGGTGTCTTCTTCATCTAATGTGATTTTTCCTTCTTTTACTAGTTGCATGACTTGTCTTCTGAATGCTTTGCACTTCTCTGTAGGATGACTGATGATCCTGTGATACTTGCAATATTTTGGGATCATTAGTTCTTCTAATTTCTTCAGGACGACATGACTCTGGAAGTTTCATAAGTCCTTTCTTAAGAAGTTTGTCAAGCATTTCTGGCGCATCAGACTCAGAATAAGGACATTCTTTCTCTTCGGAGTCTCTAAGCACGGAGCTTTCATTTCTTGATGATGCCACCGATTCATTGAGTTGTCTTCCATAGTAGGCAATCGTAAGCTCCATATCATGAGCTCGTGTTGCCAATTCTTGGAATGTTTTGGGCTTATTTACTTGTAAGGCATAAAGTATATCCCAATCCATCCATTCGGCACACATCTCAACGGCAGAAGATTCCGAAAAGTGATCCTTGCACTTCAATGAGAGGGCACACCAACGATTGATATAATCTATGATTGGCTTTTTATCCCCTTGCCTAGTGTTAGTCAACTCTGTTATGCTAACTACGCGGCGCGTGCTATAGAAGCGATTTAAGAATTCATTTTTAATTTGCCCCCAACTATCAATGGATGCAAAAGCGAGGTATGTGTACCAGTCAAACGCAAGACCTTTAAGAGACCGTACGAATTGCTTCACTAAGAGGTCGTCACCTGTGCCAACATTATTGCAAGTCTCGATGAAGTGCGCTATATGCTGCTTCGGGTCGCCTTTGCCATCAAATTGATGAAATTTTGGAGGTTGGAATCCCTGAGGCATCCACAATGCATCAATTCTTTTTGTATAAGGCTTGCTATAACAATGAGTTTTATGAGAACCTCCTTCTAGATGAGCCTTGACTGCATTTGCTATTAAGTTTTGAATCTGCTCAACAGACATTGAGCCTAAAGAGCGCTTATTCTTTGCCTTGCGCTCATCGTTAGATTCTTCACTGTGATTAGACTCTTTATTAGAATCTTCAGCGCCTGAACCTTTGTTGGAAGCTTCAAAAGATTTCTTTTCCAGCTTCTTCACCAGCTTAGCAATCTGCTCGTCTTGACGCTTAATTTGGGCATCCTTTTCTACGCTTTCCTTTGAGAGCTTATCGAGCTTCGCCTGCATGTCTGTCAGTTGTTCCTCTAAGTTTATAGCCTCTATCACCATGACTGGCATGACGAATGTGTTGGAAGACTCAGTCTCTGATTGGGAAAAATGCAAATCCCTTGGAGATGTTGCTAAAGAATCGCTATCATCATAGTTGTCATCCTCTGCACCGAAAGGCTGAAAGGCAGGATTGATGTAGGTTTGGAATTCGTCAATTCCACGAGGTAAAGTCTTCCTAATATTGAAGGTAGTAAGAGGCTTTAGCTTCAAATTAGGGTGGCAAACAGTTTGATTGACTCCATCAAATGGCAAGTTGGAGCCAATTTTTTGAGTTTTGCGTGATTGCAAAGTTGGAGCCACGACTTGTCCTTTGAGGTGATGAAGGTAGCGGCTTTGGTCACACTCCTAGTCATCACCTTGGTGCTTCGATTGGCATATGCAATACTAGCATTTGCGAATCCTTCAGATGTTTATCCTATATTCTCCCTTTTTTAAGATTGAAGAATGACATTCTTGAGAGTCATTTCTTCTTTAAAGGAGTTTAGAACTTGTTCGCTTGGAGAAAGAGATGAGAGGTAGAGGGGTCCCACCGAGCGTGCCAAATTTGTAAACACAAATTTCGAGTCTGCAATCAATTCGACCAGAAATTGAGCAACAAAGTGAATTTTTATATTTATATCAAAGAATTGGTACAATATCTGAATTTAATGCAATGGACTAATCCTCTGATTCGATCTCCTAATGACTTGAGTATTCTGAGGGCTTGATGCTTGGTCTCGGTTGATGCAAATCGGCTGAAGAACTCTGAAGACTGTTCTTGATTTTGATCTGCAAGTGGTTGATTGTAGTTTCTGAGGCTTTGCAAGTCTTGAACCTTCTCGCTTGATAGCTGGATGCTCCTTACTGTCTGAGTTCTGAATTTTGCAAATGCTGAATAATCCAAATGAAGGGAAAGGACCCCTATTTATAGGCTCTGCCAGTTAGGGTTAGAGCTGGGTTTTGGGCCAAGGCCCAATAATTATTTTCTTATTTTTAAATAAAGAAAATAATTACTAATTTCTGCATGACCGATGACACGTGGCGGCTTTTAATTGGCTGAACTTAATTTTGACCAAGCAGATCCACCAAAGTCAACGTGACACATGGCAATTTGTAATTGATCAAATTTTTACACGTGGTACCATCCAATTGGTTGTAAAATTTTTACCTTCTACAGTATTATTAAAGGGTCATGTTAAGACATATGACAGAATGACATAGAGGGACTCCTCTTAATTCAAGTATGGTTTTCAAAAGATGTGTATATGTGAGTTCTTCGGACGAACGTGGAATGTGTGTCAGCGAGCATTTGAAACCCCAAGTTAGGGGTGATGAGTACGTGTGAGCGTGTTGAGACATAAAGCAAATTTGTGAGAGCGGAAAAAACTACAATAGTAGTAATTAACAAGAGGGAATTGAGTGTGTTTTGGTGTTATAAGCGTACTCATTATAATATTATTTTGTTAATATAATAAATGTTTCTGGTTGTGGTCTTCTCCTTGTGGTTTTAGAGGAGTTTTCCGTGTAAAATTTGCCCTTTCTTGTCATGCTCTATGTTGTATATATGCGTGTACATATGTGTAACTAAAATTCATCCAATACTTCATTCCCGACAAATGATATTAGAGTCTGGATCAAGATTATAATGGTAAGTTCATGATCCTAACATAAATATAGTCTACGGTCATATAAATGGGAGGATAGTGGCAAAGTTGATAGATAAGTCACCTTTGTTAAAAGTGATTGATCATGTATAAATATGTGGAGGTCCAATTGTCCAAAGCGATGCATGAAAAATCGTGGATACCATATTGGAAATCACAAGCGATTGTTCCTTGCAAACATAAGACTGATTACCCTCCATGTAATACCATATTGGCAATGGGTTTTGGTTATGGAGGGCAATGACCTACTTTGACCTACTTTTGCTCTGTGCGTTGTTCAAAAATAAAAGAAAGAACCTTTAAAAAAAGCAAAAAATCCGAAGAAGAGTGCCACCTGGCGTTGGTGTCACCGTTGGTGCCTCAACTGTTCGTGCTAATAGAATGATTGGGTGATGAAATCAGAAGGATCCCTAATTTTTTTTGGTTTTTCTCATGTATAAGAATGGTGGGTAAGGTCCCATTTGGTGAGAAAAGTTGGAATGGAACTTGAAACGTGAGGATTCAAGTTCCTTTCCTTATTATTTGGTTAGTGTTTTTAAGGAAATGGACTTGATACCCTGAGGTTTCAAGTTCCCCTCCAATTCTCATGAACTTGAACCCCCCATTTATGAGAGGTATCAAGTTCCCAATCCCCCAGGGATTAGTTTATTTTAACCAAAAAAAAAGGAAAAACATTTCCAAGCATAATTACATCAACAACTCGTACTATCTTGTTCTCCTTCTCCATTGTCGTTCCACTCACAAACCCTAGACAAATCGCTACACCACGCCTCCCTGCCGGCCGCTGCCCCCCGCCACCAGCTCGTCATCGTCCCCAGTCGCCTTTTCGTCCGCCGACCACCACGCACGCTGCCTCCAGTCACCTCATTGCCGCCAATACTGTTCTGCCTTCGGGTTTTGTTTTTTTTTTGTTTCAATTTGTGAACTAGCCAGGGATTATTGTTCTAGATGTAGAATTAATGTTCATGGATTAGGATTTATAGTTGTAGATCTCGAATTAGCATCTTCTTCAATTTTTTTGATTTTTTGTTGGTCGAATTATGCAACTTTTGTTCTATTTCCAGTTGAAATATGCTCAAATTAGTGTTTATGTTGAAATTCATTTTTAACAAAATAAAATAATAAAAGTTAAAACAATCATTCATGCTTACATATAATATTTCTAAAATAAAAATAGAGTTGATTCCATTCTAAAACTGTTCATCAAACAGGAAGGATTGGAACCTTATCTCATTCCAGTTTTCACCAAACAACTAGGTTCAGGATGCAAGTTTCATGCCCAATCCCCAAGATTCAAGTCATGATTTCATTCCATTCCAATTTTCCTCACCAGACAGGCCCTTAAGGGTTAAGATCTCATCAGAATATCTTATATGAGGGAAGGAGTAGGCGAGAGAAACCGAAACAAGGGTAAGGGAAATATGCCAATGCGGCAATGGTTTTAATGAGATTTGAACCCACACCTTTTAATTTGTAGGTGAGTCATTGATCTCCAATAAGACAAACCCTTTTATAGTTACAAGAATTTTTACTTTTTAAGATGAATCAAGGAAATATGTAATATTTTCATTACAAACATAAGAATTTGCTAGCTTTTTCTTTACAAATACATGAGTTTATCTACACATTCCTTGCAAATAAAAAGTTTAGTGACACATTTAATAGAAAACGAAGTACAATGGTAATGTGACATTGGCAAAGTCGTAGAGCATCATAGAATGAGAAGTAACTGGCTCTATGAACGCAATTAGAATGAGTTTGTTCAGACAATGCAATCTTGCTCAAATTTACCTTTTGGAGAGCAATGTGAATTATTTGACATTGTTTATTAATAGTTCAAACAAGGACATAATTTTTTGCTGCTATCAAAAGAAGGATATGTAATAAGCCCCATTGTTTTGGCCTGAGAGACTAACACTAACTGAATATTGGATGGTATGAAGAAACTGAAATATATTAGAAGAATTTAGAAGTATTGAAATAAAGTTATAAATTCACTTTGGCAGAAATTCATTCAAAGAAAAAAAGAACAGATGCGAGTACTAAAAGGAGTACTCTGAGTGAAACCAAAATAGGATCAAGACCTTAAGTTATTATGACATTCATAACATGTTATTCTATCATCAGTTAATATAGTTGGTAAATCACCTACTCTTCATCATTGCGTGATTTGCAGGCTGATGACAACCGTTTTTCAGCCATTTTTGCTGCCTCCTCTTTTTATCTAGCAGTATTTAGTTGTTTTTCTCTATCGCTCGAGACCTAATATGAAAGTATTGGACCATTTCGTTGCCTTATTTCAACAATTTAGAGACAAATTGGATTCATCATTTAGATTTTATATTTTATTATGTTCTATACGTAGGGATGGCAATGGACCAGGTTGGGATCGGTTGAACCATCATCCGCATCTTCAATCCATCTGGCCATCATCTGAAAAAATCCAATCCAATCTATCCATCCATCCATCATTCGCAAATGAAAACATGTGGATCGGTTTGTAAACGGGTAATAAAAGCTCATGTGTGTATGTTAACAGATTTATAAGGAAAAATAAGATTTGCCTTTTGAAAAGTTTAAAAAAGATATTTGAGGTATAAGAAATGAATAAATATCATATTTGCCTCATTAATTTTGACTAAAATTATAAAACTAATAACATAATTGTTCAAAAAAGGGGGTAAAATTTAAAGGACAAAAAATAAAAAGTGAATTACTTGCGGATAGGAGATAAACAAATAAGTGACTAAGTGGGTGTTGGAGCGAATGATGGATTAGGTAGAACATTACCCGGATCCAATCTAATCCATCATTCATCCATTATCCATATATTTTAGATTTTCATCTGCTTTTTCAAGTCGGGTGAAATAGATATTCATTGGGTGTGGGAGAATTTGCCAACCCTATCTATATGTAATTGTCTCCCAATTGTGAGGCTAGTTGACTCTATCGTTTGAATTTGTCTCCATAATTTTGTGCCAGTGTTTTTATGTTGGTTTTGTGTTCTGTTATTTTATTTTTGTTGGTTAGATGTTAGATGAATTCGTTCAACAAGCTAAGATGGATCTCCAATGGCCTTCAACACTATATAGATGCAGTTTTTTAGTGCTGTTAGAATATCTATTCTATGAAATCTACACTAAATCAACAAATCTACTTTCAGAAGAAGAATATTATAGATATGTGGATCTCTTTCCCATGTTGTAGTAGTGGAAAGCAACATTTTAGCTAGGAAGACAAGCATTCACTGTGTTTTGAGATAAATTTTTTGGAGTTAATATTTCTTTGTGACATTCAGAATATATATGTTTTAGTTAGATTTATATTGTGGATGGCATATGGCTGATTGGCATGTCATGAATTTGTTCATATGTTTTTGTGCCAAAAAAGGAAAATGGACGTGTAAAGATTGAGTAGGCGATATTTAGAACTAGATTTTTAATTTTAACTAACAAAGATTTTATGAGTTGAACTAACAAACACCTTGACATGTTAGAATAAGAATATTTCAACATCTAAATTTAACATCTACACTTAAAGAAAAAAAAGATAATAAATATATTTTGTTGCAAGACACTCTTAATTGTCTTGTTCGAACCTAAATAATTGTGTCTTATAATTTAAAATCATCAAAATTTCAATACTTACAATTAATTATGAATTGCTAAGTTTAAATATTCACCAGCTAAGCCGATGTGTACAAAATGACACCCTAATTCGGTGAATCTTATCCCCAAAGACATGTGATACTCATAATTTTATAAATGTTAAAAATTATGAATAATAATATGATTTTACATCATTTATAAATTGTAGCACTTCATTATTCAATTATACCATTTTTCAATTTAAAATATAACAATATTATTTTTAACATAAGACAGACACTTAATAGATGCCTTACACCAAGACATTTATCATTTTGAAAAGGGGAAGGGGCAGGGATAACAATTGATTGGGTCTGAGTCAGGTCCACCTAGACCCGAATCTATTTAATTTTTTTGGACCTAAACCCAAACCCGACCCAGACTCGCTGGGTCAAGAAAGATGGGACCTAGACCCAAACCTATGGGTATGCCGGGTCTACAGGTCCTAAACATGTCCTAACTATTTTTTATATTAAAAGAATATTTTTTTCGCATTTCGACATGAATTACCACATTCTAAAGACAAATAATTGAATTTGAAAGGCATGACATTTAATTTAAAAAGTTCTAGGGACATATACCATAACTAAGGGCATCCTCAGGAGTTTCATTTTTTGGAACTCAGACCTGTCACGTCAACATGAGTTCCACTTGCATTCCATTTAATTTTTCAGCTACTGGAACTCATTTTAGGACAATTAATTGCCATAGAGCCCACAATTTAAACTTAACTTATTACTTTTTATTTTATGTTGTGTTTGTGTTTTAACTTTTCTTAACATGTGTGAATGTTTTTATTTTTCGAGAGTAAGGAATATTTATTTTGTTGACATAAAAATGTATAAATTGATTTTAATTTTTCCTATTATTAATTTTTTGTATTTGTTTTCCAACAAGTTTTTTAAAGAAAAAAGGATTGAAAGTACAATTCAATTGAAACCCAATACAAAGGGAGGATCGCAATTGAAAACAAATTACAATATGAAGATTGGACACGTTCAAAAAAACACATCACGAACATTCAACTATTTTTATAAAAAAAAAATTACATCCTCAAATGTCGACAAATAACAGAAAACAACTACGTTTGCGATGTTCTTCGCACCGTGTGTCGCCTCCAAATTTCTTCGACCAAGTCGAATTGAAGACGTGCATGTAAATTTGAGTTATGAACCTGTTGTACTCTACGAAGGCAAGCTCCATAGCATGAATGATGGTTTCGTTCGAGATTAGGTTGCGGGGTGTTGTCCTCAACGTCGTCATATTCAAAACTGAGGTCGTACGAATAGCGCTCGTCCTCGACGATCATGTTGTGGAGTATAATGCATTCCTTCATTATCATACCCAATTCAGCCTTGTCCATGTTTCGTGTAGGACCACGGATGATGGCGAAGCGAGCTTATGGAACCCCAAATGCTCTCCCCACATCCTTCCTAATAGATTCTTAACGTTCAGCAAATAATTTTGCCTTGGCTCCTTGAGGAAGGGGGATGGTCTTCACAAAGGTGGCCCACCTCGGATAAATACCGTCAGACATAAAGTACCCAATGTTGTGCTTGTGACCGTTGACAACATATTCACATTTTGGAGCCATACCCTCGTACACATCTTGAAGAACATTGGATCGGTGGAGAATGTTTAGATCATTCAGGGTGCTCGGGCACCCAAGAATGCATGTCATATCCAAAGGTCGTAGGAAGCAACAGCTTCAAGAATCAAAGTCAGAACTTTGTATACTCCTTTCGCAAATACTCCTTTCCAACCCATGGTGCAATTCTTCCATTCCCAGTGCATACAGTTGATGCTTCCTAACATACCCGGAAAGTCTCAGGCTTCTGCCACTTGTAATAAACAATCAACATCAGCTTGTGTTGGTTTTCTTAGGTACTCTTCCCCGCACACTTGAATGACCCCTGCGATAAAACTTTTCATGCACTCCATAGTTGTGCTTTCACCAATCTTTAAGTATTCATCAACACAATCTGCCGATATACCATAAGCCAACATGTGCATGGCTGCAGTGCACTTGGTGAGTGGTGACAGCGCACGCCTACTGAGACCATCGTGCCTCAATTGAAAGTACTCAAAACGACTCTCTAAGGCACTAACTATGCGAATGAACAAGTACTTTCGCATACGAAATCTATGCTGGAAATGGGTCTCATTGTAGATGGAATCATCAGCGAAGTAATCTTTGTAGAGGCGATTGTGTGCTTCTCGTCGATTTCTCGTTAAAAATCTTTTATTTTTCTTGGGTCTTTGTGATGATGAAGAAGCCCTACTTTGTTGTCTAATGTGTCTTATCTTTAGGGCCAACTCTAACAACTTCGGCCCATTTTCATTGTTGATGATATTTTCCAAAATTGGTGAATCATCGCTATATTCTTCTAGGATGAAACTCAAACCATCTGTTGAGGTTGACGTTGTGGAGGAGGATGATGAATCACTCATCGTTGAATACCTTTGCGTATAAACTTAACATTATAAATGTAAGTCAAATAAAAATTTTATATTATGAAATTAACCTTGTGACATTTACAAAAAAAACAATTTTAAAAACAACTAATTGCAAATTTATACATAATGCATCAACTTAGAAACAACTTAGCAATAAAGATGTCATCAAACAAATAAAAAGGTTTGTAGTACAACTATTATTTCATGACAACACAATAACACCAAAAACTACAACTAAGTAATCAATCTAAAGAAGGTCGATATCAGAGGAGGACGAGTTTTGACGGTATCGACTCCTAATATCTTCTTGAATTGGGCCATATCGAACTTGATCTTCAGGACACATCTCCGAAATGTTCATTTTTAAAATTTTGTCCTCGTACTTCATCTCTTTAAGACCCTGCTTCCTTTCTTCCAAGGATTGTTGTCGATCTCTTAACTCAACAGCTTTTGCAGCTGCATCTGCCTTCTTCTCTTGGGCTAGAACATATCGCTCGAACATGGTGCTAGTCTTCACATTTGTTGCCCATATCGTCGACACCTCTGTTGTCACAATATCCAACACCGGGTCTGCAACTAGCTCTTTCGCCTTTCTCTCTGCAGCTTTTGTTTCGATGGGGCGGATAAGCCCACCAACTACTTCAGTTGGTGTACCCTCACTGGCAGGAGTTACAGGGGTGGTAGGGGTGTCACTCTCGGAGAATGCCCCCACCTCAGTTACTCTAAGTCATTTAGAAGACGCTTCTGTAAATTGATCGCAAAAGGTCTCCCGTTTTGGTTGGTCCTTTAGTAAGACCCACCAATGCATGAGGTCAAAAGACTTTCTCACCATACTAACATAAAGATCTTGGGCATTTTGCATAACGTCATCCTCGTTTGCACCACTTGGCTTCGCCCGGTATGCCTGACCCACACAAGCGTACTATTTAGAAACTAATGGAGCTGCTCGATTCCATCGGGCATTGCAGACCTTCCCCGTTCTCTTTGAAGCACCGTCAGGAGCATGCTGGTTGAAGATGTTGGCCACCTTAGTCCAAAACCCAGCTAACTTTTGATCAGCCCCGGTGATCGGATTGGTGCTCACATTAATCCATGACTTAACTAAGCAGCGATCCTCCTCTAATGTCCACTTAGGGGGCTGCACACCACCTTCCTTGTTGTTAGGGTTATTACTTGGCGAAAAACGAGGTGCTGGTGAGATCGTACGAGGAGGTTCAGGTGTTGTTGAGGTTGTACGAGGAGGTTGAAGTGGGTAACATGGAAGAGGCATTGTTCCATAGCTAAAAGTTTGTGGAGGGGTGTTTGGTGGTGTGGACGGTAATGTTGCCAATTTGTAGGGTATTATTGTGGTGGATATTATTGGGAATAAGGTGGGGGTTATGTGGTGGTGGATAATGTTGCCAATTCGGGGGGCGTGAAAGAAGGTTTCAACTATTCCCAAGTTCACTTTGTGACTCGCCCCCGCCAAGTAGGTGCATGAATAATTGTGTATCATTCGGGTCCATTTCAAGATTTACCTACATTATAGTTTAAGTTTAAAGTTCAATCTAAACCACTCAATTCAATTCATGTAATTCAGAAAAAACCAAATATTAAAAAATATTAACAAGATAAAGAATACTAAATAAACATTTTTAACATAAGCATACTCACAAACTAAATAACCACTTGTTTAAACATATCAAACTTTCACTTTTTAAAATTTACATAAGATTAACAATGAAGAAATTGTTTACACATATTCCAACAATTAAAAAAGTACACATATTATATAAGTTTCTTCGAACTAAACATATAATCTAAAATGTCATCATATTATTTAAAAGATTCTAACGTAACGTTTAATTCAAGATGATTATAGAACGACTAATTTTAAACACGTGAGCATGTTACTTAAAATCAATATGATCATATTATTCAAAATCAACATGATTATAGAACAACTAATTTTAACTCAACATGATGATATTATTGAAATTCATACTCACAATTTAACCATATTACATAACCTTCATTTATGAAAACTTCGTACTCGCTTTTTCACATATTCAACTTTACACATTTAAATTTCCATTAAATAATAAAATTTCTTGATTTTTAAACATACATTTAACACTAAAGAATTTATATTAAATATTAAACATAACATCCAACAACATAAACCTAATCTAAGAAATAAAATTTAAAATTTTCACATAAGCTTCTTTTTATGTTAATCATGCGATTCAAATTGTTATCATATTAATTAAAACGTACAAACGTTAATCACAAGATACTACATTCAAAAATAAATCAAACTAATTAAATTTTCAAATTTTCATCCTTTTCTCATTCCAATTTATACCAGCTTAATTTATGAAAACTTCATGCTTCCCTTTTTCACATATTCAGCTTCACACATTTAAATTTCCATTAAATAATGAAATTCCTTGATTTTTAAACATATATTTAGAACTAAAGAATTTACATTAAATATTAAACATAACATCCAACAACATAAACCTAATCTAACAAATAAAATTTAAAACTTTCACATTAGCTTCTTTATGTTAATAATGTGATTTAAAATGTTATCATATTAATTAAAACATACAAATGTTAATCACAACATACTAAATTCAAACATAAATCAAACTAATTAAATTTTCAAATTTTCAACTTTTCTCATTCAAATTTGTACCAACTTAATTTATGAAAACTTCATGCTTCCCTTTTTCACATATTCAGCTTCACACATTTAAATTTCCATTAAATAATAAAATTCCTTGATTTTTAAACATACATTTAACACTAAAGAATTTATATTAAATATTAAAAATAACATCCAACAACGTAAACCTAATCTAACAAATAAAATTTAAAATTTTCACATTGGCTTCTTTATGTTAATAATGTGATTTAAAATGTTATCATATTATTTAAAACGAACAAATGTTAATCACAACATACTAAATTCAAAAATAAATTAAACTAATTAATTTTTCAAATTTTCATCTTTTTCACATTCCAATTTCTATTAAATATTAAACATACGTCTAACAACATAAACGTAATCTAACAATTAAACTTTGAAATTTTCACATTAGCTTTACTTACACTAGTCTGGATCCATGCTTTGCACGGTGCATACTATATAGTAGACAGTTTGAATATATATATATATATATATATATATATATATATATATA
>JACYFF010002017.1:55275118-55296542 GCA_017589665.1 Selenicereus undatus
GCGCACACACACACACAAGTGAGAAAAATATTAATTAAATCGCACCACATCTAATAATAATGGAAGAATCAAAATCATATCCACATACATGCACGCAAGTAGATAAAATTAATAGTTTAAAATTTAGTTAAAAAATACCTTAATTTATTAGAAAAGAATTAATAATATGAGAGTGTATCTATGGTATCGATGAAGAGGTATTCTTTATTGTATTTTAATTCCTACAAATTACAAAAATATCAAAAGAAAAATGAGTGCAAGAAAAATATAAACATCCTAGTAAGAAGATGAAATAGGAGACAATACCTTACTGATTTAACGCCTAAAATCATCACAAACATGATCAATGTATAATTTATGCATACAAACAACCCCTAATTACACCAAACATAACATTCCACTCAAAAATAAGTAACTTAAAGAACACACATCCTATATCCACAAAAATTTGTAGAAAGATATAGAATATTATGAGAAATTTATCATAAAATTTTCATAGTTTTCCCTCGAGCCAATCATCCACAAAAATTAAAACAGTACCTGAAGATATACATTAGAACATGAGATATTTCAATCGAAAAACATAAATCGTAAGATATACATAAATCATAAGATACGCATAAATCATAAGATACACATCAAAAATTCAAGAAAATTTTCAAAAAATAGCCAAGTATCATAGATAATATAAGGTAAAATTTTAACAATTTTTCTCCAAGCAAATAACTCCTGGCAATTGAAACAGTAGATAAAATTATGCACTAAATCATGGCAATTCCAATAAAAAGTTCATAACTCACAAATTAAACATCCAAAATATATAAAAATCTACTGAAAAATTTTCAAATAACATGTAGATTCTATAGTAAAATTTTCATCATTTTTTCCAACCCAATAACTCACAATAATCAAAACAATTGACAAATTGTGCACTAACCAACAGAGCTGTTTTATTCTAAAATTCATAGCTCATAAAATACACCTCTAAAATTCACTAAAGATTTTCAGAAAATTGTAAATCATAGTAGTAAACCCACAGTAAAATTTTCGAAAGTTTTCTCCACTCTAATTCTTCACAGAAATTTGGACAGTAGCAAGCTGTCTATAAAATTCGAAAATATTTAAGCTTAAGGAAATAATAATCTAGATAAGTTTTTTCCTAAATATTTGGATATATTATAGTAATAATATTTTTTTGAGATTTCAGGATCAATATTCTTTATGAAGTACTTGCCTAAAACCATTCATATTCTTTTAAAAGCAAAACAAATCAATATACTTTAAGAAGCAAAAAATTTTTTTTTATAAAACTAACAACCCACTATGCAAATGCTAGAGGGTCCAGACTGTACAATCTTTGGAAGACCTAAACCCTATCAAATTAGAAAATTTGTTACCCGTGCTTTGTCACATAAAAAAATAAAACTATTAATATTCTTTAAAAAGCTAAAAAAAAATAAATCTTTGGAAGGTCTATTTTATGAACAACATAAAATCTAGAAAACTAACAAAAAATTAACAAAGTTGCCTTTTCCGATAAAAAAACTACTCAGCAAAGCAATTGTAATTTAGGAAATTTTGAAATTTATTTAAATAAGCAAAATTGAAGCAACGGTTAAGATCAAGAGAGATATTACATCCAACAGTCTAAAAACTCTAATTTATGAAAATTTAGAAAAAATCCACATCATCACAACATTACTAGTATATAATAGTATAGATACTAAAGGTATAATCACTCCATAATCTTTATTTCAACAATCATAGAATTATACTTCTTGGGATTATGCTTTCCTAGGATCATTTCCTTAATTGTTGATGATTTTTTTTTCCACCATTACGAAATTATACTTTTTGATATTATACTTCCCAAGATTGTTTTTTTTCTACAATTAGTGGTGATAAGGAGACAGAAGGAATTCAAAAGGTTTAAAATAGATATTTTCATAAGTACTAATTACTGCATAATCATTCCTTTTAGAAAAAAATACCCCATGATCCTCATTTCGACAATTATGGAATTATACTTGATAAGATTGTACTTTCTTACGATCATTTCCTTATTAATGATTTTTTCGCTTACTACTATGTGAGAGATTTGAAAATTATAAATTAATTATTTTCAACAATCGGATGGTTGTGATGAGAAGAGAGAATGAATCCAAGGGTTCGAAATCTCTAATTAATAAGAATGCAAGAAAATTCCAACTCATCACAACATTGCTTTTGTATATAGTATAGATAAACGTATTAAATATTAAACAAATTTTCACATAACATCTAAGAACATAAAATATGTACAACAAAAAATACTTACAAATTTATTCACTTCACTTCACTTTATCTTGATTCTTCTCAAGTTCACAAATCCCCCTCTCAAATATCGAAACAGCAACACCATATAAAGAAAAGTAATTAGTTCAAAATTACAACTACGTATAATTAATTTAATTAAATCAATAAACATAACTAAATAATAAAATTATTTACAACTTACCACAATTTTTTCCTCTTCACTTCAAAGACTTTTCTTCAAATAGCAGCAAATAATATTTCAGATTGAGATAAAATTGAGAGAGAGAAAATTTATAATTCATTTTCAACACATTAATCTTCATATTTATACTCACATTTAACAATCCAAAAAAAACAATTGCAAAAACGCTCCAACATAGCCGTTGGCTGCAACGACTACCAATTAAATGGCCCAAGTCCCAAGCCCAGTCTCGTTTCCAAAGCCTTTTCTTTTTTTCGCAAAACACGGATCAAAACGAGCTATTCAGCGTTGCCCGGTTGCACGAAACGCCACGTTTAAACGCCACTACACGACAAAAACAATTGAACGCAGGACGGAACTGTGTGCGGTTCTGTCCCCCGTTTCTTCCACGCGTGCCCTCAGCTGCCCACAACCCGTGTCACTCGCGGGGTCCCCCTTCCCTTCACGCGTGTAATTAGGCTGTGAATGCCCTAAGCGTTCCTACGTGCATCTTGTACATCAAAAATAATATTTTAGTACAAAATACAAAGATAAAGTCCATCAAATTTTAAACAAACATAATAAAATAGTTATTTTTCTATGACTGGCAAAAACCAAAGTAGCTATAGGATTTACTAGTTTAGAGTTACTTGAGCCAATTGCCTTTGCCACATCTTTGTTTTAAAAAAATTAATATGTCTTAAATGAAACTTGAGTCGGATCTAGAGATGGGAGCGGGTTAGACTCGGATTGGATGTTTAAACATTCAAATTTGATCCAATCAATAATCGAATTTGAAAATCCAATCCAAACCTGACTCCATCGGATCTGATTTTGATTCGGAATCGGATCGGTTTCAGATAGGATTAAATCCGGACATAATAAGATATAATCCGATTAAACATTTTCATTCAATATTTGCATAATTTTTCATTTCCAACTTTGTTTTTACGTGCTTGTAAATACAGTGTTAAACACCTTTTTAATGTCATATACTTTTTCATATCAAATATTTCAATATGTTAGTAGAAAAATGTTGGAAAAAGAGAATGCGAATTCACTTTATAGGGAACGGGATAAATAATATTACAACATCAAGAAGGAAAATGGAGAAAACACAAATTTGATTGACAAAGAGGAAAAATCGAGAAGAAGATTGGAAGGGAAGAGGAAATGAGGTTTTTTAAAAAAAAAAAAATAAGATAAGGGAAAATTTTAGTTAACAAAGAAGAATGTATTACACATAGAGTGCGAATTTTATGCAGATTATTTTAGGGTTATAATATTAGAATTGTTCTATCTTCAAAAAAAGGTGAAATTATTAAAAAATATATCAGATTGGCCCACTTGGTCTCAATTAGAGACCAAAATGGCCAAACTTCGATGGACACCAGCCCATTTGGTTTCAAATAGAGACCAAAATTGCCAGACTCCAGTACTCCACTGGAGATCGAAGTTCACGGTCTCAAATAGAGACCAACCCAGTTTGGTCTCAATTAAAGACCAGATGTTTTGGTCTCAAATAGGGACCAAAGTGGCCCAGACTCTGATGGAGTCCAGTACTCTTTGGTCTCAAAAGTTGGTCTCAGGTAGAGACCGACCTTTGTAATTCGGTCTCCAAATTTAAATTGCTATCAAACTTTTGGAGATCGGAGCTTTTCATTCTCTGTTTGGTCTCAAAAATTAATTGGAGACCGGATTTTAGAATTTCGAGACCAACTTTTTCGGTCTCTAAAAGGCCGGTGTGTTGTAGTGATAAACGGATTGGATGGACCCTCTTACAAATTCAATCGGATGTGAGTCGGATTCATATTATTTTTTATCGGATTCCAATCAGATTATTTTTTATTAAATTTGAATATGATAATTTTACCTCGGATAATGTCACCCCTAATCGGATCTGAATCTGAATTTTTCATACCCAGACTCAAACCCGACCTACATCTCTCATACTTAGACCCGCTTAAAATCTGTCAAATCTCATTTGATTAGACTCATACCTTTTAATTTGAATTAAATATGATAAATCTAATCGAATCTAAAATTCACCTCTATCCTAGGGAGGGGGAACAATTCTGATTTAAACATTCAAGCCTGAATAACCTTTCAATATATTCGAGTTGGGCTCCAAGAACTTGAATAACCTTCCAATATATTCGAGGTGGGCGAATTTATTAGAGTGATGGAACCGGACACGTGCAGGAAAGCCCAGGCCACGCCTGCTTCAAAGTTCGAATATCTCATTCCCAAAAAAAAAAAAAAAAGGACAAAGGACAAAGGACATCCGAATTTCAAACCAAAATAAAAAAAGGAAAAGCAGGATTTGAGCATCCGATCCGTTAATTTGCATAGAAGAGATCATTGTTCCTTCATCAGTAGCGTTTGTAGTGTCGGAGTCAAATCACTGATAAGCAGTTCCATATCTCTATCCTCCAATGGCGGATTCCACCATTGATGCCGCTTCTACTCCCTCCAGACCCAAAATCACCCATGTTATTTTCGACATGGATGGTATATTGTTAGGTAACCTACCTTTTAAAATCACTCAATTTCTGTTGTTTCTCTGAATTTACATATCTACTGATCTGCTGCAGTTCCAATGAGAATTTTATAGATATAATGTAATGGAGGTTGAATTTCTTGTTGCCTTTTCTTCATCTGGGCGATTTTAAGTTGTGCTAAGTTAGTGACGGTTTCAAGGGTCAGCCTTGGATATTGGCAGTGGGGTTCTGGGGTTTAATGTTGCTCAAATGCTTGTGTTAATACTTTGAAGCATATTTTATGGTGCCTTTGAGCATTAGCATGGTTAAGCCTAGCAAAGTTTGTAATATCGGAGAATCATTCCAAATGTGGAAATGTCACTGAGAATTGAGACCGCGTTATTTTCCTGAATTAGAAGCAGTAAGGAATAAATCAAAGTTGAAGGTCGAAGGATTGTTGCTTCGGTTTGAGAGCGAAGAATGAAACCAGAGATTTGGGTTTTTCATGCTAGTCAGAATAGCTTTAGTAATTGGAAGTGATTATGCCACGTTAACTGAGGGAACTAATTATATTGTTTTGGTGTTCATGTGGTGTGCTATTGAAATGTAATTTCAATCAGCCATCGACTAGAAGAACCAAGTAATGGTTGTTTTTCTTCTTCAAAGATTATCCTTGTTCTTTACTTTGAGTCTATGCTATCGCCTTACTGTGGAAGACTACTAAAATGGTAAGTATGGGAACTCAATGTTCGGCATTGTTTTCTATTGCTGCAGACACAGAGAAGTTTTACACTGAAGTTCAAGAAAAACTACTGGCTAGATACAACAAAACCTTTGATTGGTCTCTCAAAGCGAAAATGATGGGTAAAAAAGCAATAGAAGCTGCAAGGGTCTTTGTTGAAGAGACTGGAATTAGTGAATCTCTTTCAGCTGAAGACTTTCTTGTAGAAAGGGAAGCAATGCTGCAGAGCATGTTCCCAACAAGTGAGCTGATGCCAGGTTGTCTTCCCCCCATTAATTTTTTTCTTTGGTTTTACCATTCTCTTTCTAATCTTGAGCGTTGCCCTATTTCAATCTTCATGCTATTAAGTTTGTGCTTGCAAATTGTGTCTTTTAGCTATAATACTCAAATTCTCATCCTAGACCTTCAAGTTCATTGTTTTTAAGGCTTAACTCACCTTTTAGCTGCCTAGAGGAAATAGGGGATAATCTGAGCGAAGTAGGTGTAGCAAACAAGACTATAAGACTAGAAGCATAAGGTAGCATACCTTATGAACAAAGAAGCTTAGTAGCATTACATGGACTTTGTATTCTAAGATCATGCTTTCTACTTTTTTTGGTCCCCCATTTTTCCTTTTTCTTTTTTTTCTTTTAAAGACATCCCAGACAGGGGCGCACACTATGCCCAAATTATTTTCACACGTTGAATCTGGTTTATGTAGTTAGATTTATTGGTTTCACTACAACAAAAGAACAATCTACTGTCAATCTGATTGAAGTAGGTTTAGGATTATGTAGAAGACTGGAAGTAGGCAAAGACAACCTTGACCCTACAATGAAAGATGTTGTTTCCGACATACCCACAAAAACTTGTATAGGTTTTAGAGGCTTTAGGACCTGTAAGAATGATTTCATCCACATATGACAGAACCAGATGAGTTTTTAATGATGAAGAACGAACTAGATGGCATTGAAAAGAAGTAGGCAAAGGACTGAGACTAGGAGGATGTGCCAGGAGCTTGTTGAAGGCCATAAAATACCCGCTTAAGGTGATGAACATGATCTCGGTGATGAGTATCAGCAAGGCATATTTGCTATGCAGGGTACTCTATCCTAGTCAATTGACCATGAAAAATGCATTGTTACCATCAAGCTTTTGGATCATTGGATGGGCCATATACAAGATAAGGCAAGACTCAATTGTGCCAACTCTGGTTAGGTCTCATTTTGATCAATCCCAGATTGCCCATTATTGTATGAGCCCACTAAATGAGCTCTATGTCTTTCTAAGCTCCCATGAATTCAACTACTAGATATTCCCATTCAGAACAATTTCATTTTCCCTTGGAGGGTGAGGACCAACTCCCATGTTTTCAGTAGTGTTGTTACTCTTGTAGTTGGGTTTTGGGAGAGTGGATTGAGATTACATAATTGACATGAAGATCAAAATTTTTCTGGTTGAAATATATAGTAGACTTGTGGCAGATGGTTTGGTTAGAAGGTTTCTTAGTGAAATATACAGTAGACTTGTGGGGGATGGTGTGAAAAGGTTGGCTAGGTGGTGGAGATTGCAGTGGAGTCAGGGATACTATTTGTATAAAACGGGTGGGTGATGTCATGGAGGCTGTCTATGTGGATGTTGGTGTTGGGAGAAATGGTGATGCTTATCACAATTAAGGAAGGCGACAGATGAAGGAAAGAGGGAATGATATCAAGCAGATTAAGAAAATGATAAGACACTTGTGAATGGCAAAGGAGAAGAATGTTTCATTGGAAACAAAGTAATGGGACATTGTGATTCATTACGAGAGAGATCAAGACGACAATATCTGATGCTGAAAAAGATAATCTACATAGACACAACTAGGTAGCATTAATGCATAAAGACAGTATGTGACAATAAGCGGATGATTTTGTTGAGGAGTGTCCTTTTGTCGAAAGGATTTAGCAGGCATGAGATTTTGAATGTGATAGGCAACATGTAGTTTGGCCCTATACTCTTTCTACATGCGTATTAGCTTAAAAGACTAGATCATGCAAGTCCTTCCACTATCCCTTATTCATAGTCAAATCTTGGTAAAAGATGCCAAAAAGTGTTTGATGCATTCACCTAGTAACATGCGGTTGAAATTATACAATAGAAACGCTAGTAGCATTTTGGAGATAATACTTTGATGATATTTGGGATAAAGAAAATGGATGTTTTTGACAGTAAAGGTACAACTGATTTAGCTTTTAGGAGGACAAGATAACAAAGAATGAATCCCATTAGATGACCTTAGTTCTATGGGCTTTATGTAATGTTGGCATAGTGGGAAAGTATGGAAATAGATAAGGATGACAAGAAGTATTAGACTTATCGTTCCCCTGCTTCATCTTTCTTCCTGATTGAATAGGAATCAATCTTTGCTGCCCCTGAATTGATTAATGTAGATGAGAGAAGCAGATACAGTTGTTTGCTTGGTAGTTATCACTATTATTGGTTGGCGAAAAGAGAGAGACGTGCTGGCTATGAATGCATGATGCATGAAGAAAAACAATATGCTGATGGTGGCTGCATCGCAGTTGTCATGGTTGCTCTTGAAAACAGAGTGCGGTGAAGCTTTGAATTGGCTGCTAACCGTATTGGAAGAGACCAAGCTGAGAAAAGAGAGGAGAAGAGTAAGAGAGACCGAGAAGTCATGCAGGGAATGAGGGCAAAAGTAAATAAGGGAACAGAAAACTAGCAGTGCCAATGTGAGATGGATTCGCCAGGAACTCCTTGGTTGGGTTGTTCATTGTATATCTAGTCATGGAATACAATGTATATATAATGGCTATATTCACTTTGAAATTGTAAGGTCTGACATTGCTAATATTTTCCTGAAGTTTTTGGGATGCAGAAAGATTCAAGTTTTGTGAGGGAGTCTGAAATGTACTCTGAATTCCATTAAGAAGCAAAAAATATAGTGTGAAATATAGTCTGAATTCCGATTGGTTGCGAAGGTGAAGCAGGAGTTCCCTTAAGAAGTCTTTTTCATCTATTGTCTTTCAGTTCTGTTCCAATCAAAACATGGTAAAAGTTACCAATTTCTGTCACTTCCTTTCCTTCTACCAAATTGTATATAACAAAATGTACTGTTATTAGTGCTTGTTAGGGCTATTCTTTCAAATTTAAAATTGATTCTGTCTCTTTAATCACTGCCGTGACTCCTACTTTGATTCTCTGTTCCCCCAGGGGAATCATCGTTTCATTTTGTCTCATTCGACTTCTTCCCTCTGGTTAAATCCTATTAGATGGTGATATTGTTCTTCCCTTCCATACTTCCCTTTCTTGGTTGAATCTTTCTATTCTGTGTGGGGAATGGTTTTGTTTGCCTTTCTACTTATTCTCTTTTTCTTTTCCCTTCCCTTTCCTTTATTACATACTGATCCAGACACATTGATTTCATTTTTTGGATACAGGGGCCAGTCGGTTGATCAAACATTTGCATGCAAAGGGAGTTCCAATCTGTGTAGCTACAGGGTACACCTCTATTTTCATATCTTAAGCTTCCTGTTTTGGTGGATTTGTGATGAAGAATATGCTTATTACTTTGTCTGTAATTGAAATCAGGCGGTAGCTCATAGCTGTGTGATTTTGAAATAATAGTTTGGATCCAATTTTATTCCTTCATCTCATGTTTTCTCCAATATCATTGAGACACTGACTTTCTGTTTTACAACTGCTTTATTGGCATTCTCTCAGAAATGATCCATCAACTAGGCGAGACTTGTTTGTTGTAATGCTAGAATTTCCGGCTACCTAGACCCTATCAATGTTTGGTGCACACAGTGGTCCTGTTGTCTGGCTTGGGTGGTTTCCTGCCTGCCCTGTTCACAGGAAGCTGGACAGGGAACTGAGGGAAAAGTGGGTCGTGCTTCTTTTTTGGGGGGGGGGGGAGGAGGAGGTCAGGGGGGTGTCAGACGCATAAGCTCCCCCCCAATAAGAAAAATCACAAAATATGACAGTGAAAGTTGTGAATTAATGTCAAATGGTCTGCACTTCAGATGCAGATTTCTATCATAGGTCATTCAAATCAATCCAGCAGCATACCATGCCTTCAACCAATTGCACAAGGCACTTAGCTATGGCAGTGCCTAAGGAAGATTATACTTCAATTGTGCAGCGTTAACCTTATTATGGACACACCAGGCTATATCCTCAATGGGTTTCATACAATCCATATTGATGAACATATTAGATTTCTTGTATAGAACTGTGGTGCATACAGTTTCACACATAATTCGCAGATACTAGTAATAATAGCTTCTGAGCATGAGTCAACCCCCCCCCCCCCCTTCCCTCTCCGCCAAAAAAGCTGCTGGGCATGAATATGTTGAATAATTCTGTATAATTGCAGCTCCCACAAACGGCATTTTGAGCTGAAAACGCAGAGACATGGTGAACTATTTTCCTTGATGCATCATGTTGTTCTTGGTGATGATCCAGAAGTCAAGCAAGGAAAGCCTTCACCTGATGGATTTTTGGCAGCTGCTAGAAGATTTGAGGTAAAGCTACTTACAAGTATACTTTCCAGTTTTCACAGCTCAATTCGGATTTCAGTTCATATTGGTTTTGTTGAACATTCGGTTGCAAATCTACCTGTGTGAGCAGGGTGGACCCGTAGATCCAAAAACTTGTCTTGTATTTGAAGATGCACCATCTGGGGTGCAGGCAGCTAAAAATGCCGGAATGTAAGTGCTGTCACCTATAAAGCATTACACTTTATTTATTTTCTTTTTTTTTAAAACTTTGATCATGGTTGCTAAGCATACGTAAGGACCCACTCAGTCCTCCTTCCTGCTACAGGTGACAGCATGTGGGGGGGGGGGGGTACCCTATAAAGTGCAGCGATTGCATGAATGATCTGCCTTTGGTATATGAATGAGAAATTGCTTGATATGACTTAAGTTGGCTTATCCATTTCGGTTGTAATGAAAGGTGGAATTTCGACATTTTGCGGCAGCCCAAGTGGGAGAGATGACATGAAAGGATTTAGCCTTTCCTGTCAGTCCTAACGTGTTGGGAGTTAGTGGAGGACAATATAAAGTACTTCATAGTACCTTGAATGACATTTGATCATGAAATTGTTGGCATAAATAACCCCGCCCCCCCCCCCCCCGCCCCCAACAAAATCGGATTCAGCACTTATATTTCTCATGCCAAATGCTTCCTTGGTTTCTCTAACCTCAATGGTAGTCCTTGTGGGGTTAAGGCTGCCTGTATCTTAACCTCCTTAAATTCTGCCTTAACAACATACTGACTTGTTATCGTTGTTCTACACACGATCACGAACTGTGGTCTTTTGTTCATCTCTCCTTCTGGTGCAACGAAGGATCTGAACCCTTGTAAATGTACACAAGGAAACTGTCGTGCTTCTTTCATTTAGCACAACTCTTTTTGTTCATTTTGTCAACTGAAATGGAAGCATGCAGGTCTGTGGTTATGGTTCCTGATCCGAGGCTGGACAGCTCTTTCCATGCAGCTGCAGATCAAGTTATCAAGTCCTTAATGGACTTCAACCCCGCGGAGTGGGGCTTGCCTCCTTTTGAAGATGCTCCAACCAGCTAGAGAACGAAGGGTACCAATTTTCTCTCAGCTAACAGAATGATCCGTTGTTGCCATTCCCAAAGCCTCTTTCTTCACAGGCTAATGGAAATGGCATAATTCTTTGGCCATTCAAATTCTGTCGGGAGTTCATAGCTTTTGAAATCTCTTATTTGTACCTCTTAGAACCAGCTGTATAACTTGCAAATTTGTTGGAGTCTCTTAATGCCAATGTTTCAGAATTACTAACCAGTATGTTCAATTTTATGAAAAGACTTAACGTTCCAATGTACTATCCATTTAAATTCTCTTCAATTTATTTTGTTTAAGCTTATTCTGAATTGAATTTATCTAAACTTATTTTGAATTTATTTGTTAAACTTAATACTGACCTTGTTCTAAACTTATATACTGACCTTGTTCTAAACTTATTATGAATTTATTTGCTGAACTTATTCTGAATTGAACTTATTAAGAATAAATTTATGAAATTATTTGCTTATATTTTTTCTGAATTTATTTGTTGAATTTATTCAAAAAAATTTTGTAGAACTTATTTTGAACTGAATTTAATTGAGCTTGTTCTTCAAGAAATAAATTGAAGAGAATAGTGTCTAATTATTGCGGGACATTACTTGATAAAACATAATACCCTCTTTTTGAGTGTAAAAAATTCCGATATCGTTAAGCATACCAGTTATTGAACATGTTGGAAACATGTACCTTTTTGGGGGGGGGGGGGGGGGTTGGAGGTTGAGAATTTGAGATGATTTGGAAATTAGAGACGCCAAGTGAAAAGGATGGGGAATAGAAAATAAAATGAGGGGTGGAGACTGTTTTGTGGAGACGCCAAGTGAACAAGTGATGGTAAATGATAACCACCACATGCCCCCCTAGTACTCTAAGCCTACGATTATATGCATGGCGTCACAATTTTTTCCGTCTTTAATTACTAGTGACAAAATATCGTATTTGTTTATCTAATATCTAATCTAATACTATATATAAAAGAAATATTGTGAATACTTTACTCCTCTTAATTTTAGAAAGTTAACTTCATCACCACCATTCATATAATATATTATATCCATTTCAACCGTTGAATGAATTAAACTTTTTCTAATTTTTAAAATTTGATAATTAAGTTATTTAACCCTCCCTCCTCGCTCCCATGCTTTCTACAGATAATCGTCTCTTATCTCTCTGTCCCATTAACTTCCCACATTCCAAGAATTCATGATTCTCTCCATTTAAAATTAATTGCAGCATTCTTCTACCTCTATATGAGTCTCCACCTCCTCATATCTCAAGACGCAAAACGGTTTGTTCTGTATTCATTAATGAGGACAGAATGGTTTTTTAATTTATTTATTAAAAAAGTTTCTTAATTATCCCCTTTTCTTTTGCCTTTTTGGTGAGTTTTTTCGGGAGGGGTAGTGAAAAGGGAACACTAAAAATTTCAACAATCACCATCGCAAACTCCTCCCCATAGTGACTACTTAGTGTCATCAACTTTGAAACCATGATATGCTTGCTCACAGAAAAAAATGAATTTTGTGGATAGTGTCAGTAATTTTTGATTGTTTGGTTTTGAATTCTTACAAATTAGTAGCTTCTAAATTTAGTAATAACCAGTATAGTGGGTTAATAACTTTGCGCTTTTTTATAGAGGTTAATATCTTTTTGAGTTCTTCAACATTTCATAATCTAGCTCAATATGCAAGAATTTGTGTTATTATATGCTTTTTGGGCTTCCTCTAACTATTTAGTGTTGAAATCTTTAAATTGGACTTTATTTCCTAAATTCAGTTTTGACTGACAGTCTGACACCATGCTTATTCTTTGAACTTAATTATGACATTAAATTGTGCACTATGAACCTTCCTTCTCAAGCTCTGTCATTTTTAAAATTGATTTTAGTTGGCTATATGTCACGATTTTGCGATTATGTGGCAGTGGGAATTATGTGATTAGTAGGTAGTTTGGTTATGGGATTAGTTGAGTTTCTTTGTGGTTTGAGGATTAATCTAGGTTCTTTGTTTGGATCCTTTGTCTTTGATTGTTGAGTTTTGATTTAATCAAGATCTTCTATGTACATTTGCTTATCTTGATGGCACACTTTGTGCTATCAGTTCAAGCATTTGTTGTTTGGTGCTCCAAAGACATCGAAGGTAACAAAATTAATTTCCCTACAAATTTTTGTCATTAGTCTTTTCATTGAACACTGGACTCTAGGGCCTAGGCAACACAATCATCATCAATTTCTTAATTAATGTACAAATTAGAAACATGAAAAATTAGCCTTTTGTTGGAGGTAAATGTATCTGTGATGAAATTTGTTGCAATAGGTATAATTTCTCTGTCCCCCCCCCCCCATTTTGGTTTGAGAACTTCAAGGATGACTTTTTTCCCGTCTTTGGTTGTAGCTATGTAAGTACTTCTATAATTATTATTAAACAATAATCCTTTGTTGTAATTGTTTGATTAATTTTGTTTCCTCTAATATTTTTCTTTTTTTTGTTTGTGCTTTAATTAAGAAAAGGTGGTTCAAAATTGAAACAAAACCATTTCTCATAACCCTAGGTGATAATGTTAGCAGTAGAAGGATTGGGTAATCAATTTAATTGCACCCTTTTAATGTGTTATAGATTATAGATGAGTTGTATATCCTACATATTACCATAACTCATTATCTCTTTTAGCTTTTGCACTGGTATCAGAGAGCTTTAGCACGAATGCATTTTGGCCTTGCTACTTATAGGGTGAAGGCTATGGAATAGGGCCTGTGTGAGTGTCGGTGTTCACCATGGTCTAGAGGCTACTTAAAAATAGGGGAGCGAGAACCTTAATATATAGACGAGCTTGTGATGTAGGGGTGGTACTATCTTGAACTTGGAACCTTCGGAGACGTTTGCACAATTGGGTTGCCCCTGTATGGGGTGGAGGTGAAAGAAATTAGAAATCTATCTTTTGCAGGGAGCGATGCCGATGATTAGATTGCGTTGGTGTAATGGGTTTGTACAACCCCCAACCCCTCCCCCCAACGACGCAAAAGAGAGGGAGCACACAAAATTGTGAAGAATTGAGGAGTATTAGAATTCTAAAATTATTGAAGGGTTGCTCTAGGTTAGCGTTATTGATTGTGTCCCCCCCCCCCCCAAAAAAAAATTGTGCAAGTTAGTGCAGTTGGACCTTTGGGGGGGGAACTTAGATTGATATAATTGATGAATAATTACATAACCTTCTGCATGTTCACAAATATTAAATATTTATTATGAGGTCGAATTAGTTTAGTCTGATAATAAATGTATCCATGATTCTAATTCTTCCTATATTTTTGTCACATATTTTACAAATGTAATCTACAATAAATTTCCGTAAAGAAAACTAGGTAAACACTAATTTGCTTTACTAAGATTAATAATGATCTCTTTGAACCAAACTTCTTTTCTTTTTTGCCTAAAGCCCTGTTCGGCAAAATTAGTGGTTCAAGTAGCGGATAACGGTTTAGGTAGCGGATAGTGTTTCTAATTTAGCTGTTAGCGGATAGCTATTGAGAAGAACAGTTGAATAAAATGTGTTCGGTAAATTTAGCTGTTGGATTAGCTGATTATGTAAATTGACATAAAAGGATATAGATAGTTTCTAAAGATAAAATTTTCAAAGGGTAATTTTTGGTAAAAAAATATGAAACGCTACTTTTGAATGTAAAACGTTAATACTATTAGCTTTTCAAAAACGCTACTTAAAACGCTAAACGCTACTTGAAGTCAAAACACTACGTTACCGAACACTAAAAATTACGTGATGAGTGCATTGACTTAGGCCATATTCGGCAAAATCAGTGGTTCAAGTAGCGGATAGCAGTTTAGGTAGCGGATAGCGTTTCTAATTTAGTGGATAGCGGATAGCCGTTTAGAAGAGCAGTTGAATAAAATGTGTTCGGTAAATTTAGCTGTTGGATTAGCTTATTAATGTAAATTGAGATAAAATTTTCAAAGGGTAATTTTTGGTAAAAAAATATGAAACGGTACTTTTGAATGTAAAACGTTAATACTATTTGCTTTTCAGAAACATTACTTAAAACGTTAAACGCTACTTGAAATGCTAGTCAAAACACTACGTTACCGAACACTAAAAATTACGTGATGATTATATTGACTTAGTCAAAACGCCAAACGCTACCCAACACACTGTTGTCGAACACGCCTTTAGTCAAAACGCCAAACGCTACAAAAAACGCTGTTACCGAACACGTCCTAAATGTCAAAATGCATTTATATGGTACAAATTATTGTTACGGAAAAAGTGTTATTTATAAAGCCTAAGTACAAGGTGTATTGTTGAGTACTTGGGGTGTCACCGACAGAGAGTTGTATTTCCAACTACCAGAACTAACTAAAGCGTCTCGAGCTAGACAAAATCGAAGGGGATAGAAAATAGAACTAAACTACTAAATCGAAAACAAAAGGACTATGACTAGACCTAAGATAAACTAAGTAATCAAGTCAAGCCTAAACCTTCCCTAGCTATGCTAGCATTCGGAGTTGATCGGTTGCATCGTTGAGGCCACTTGAGCCCTCTCTCAAGGGTCAATAGGCAAATCTAGTTGTTGTAATCACCTATTTTCATGGGATTAGTTCAACTAAACTACTAGGTTGACAACCCTTGACGTAGCTAGTGACGAGACTATTTTCATGTCTCAATCTCAACTATTCTCTCTACCCACACTAGACAATCGACCTCACCTCTTAGCATAAGTCAATTGCCTTAAAACACGGATGAAAGCTATTTCAAGCATTTCATCGAACACTTGGCGGGCATGAAAGAAAGCTCTAAATTCAAACATGAACAAGGTTGGGTAAAGGCCTAAACAATATCAATCAGCCATCAAGAAGCTAATTATAACCAAAGCAACACAATCTAACTACTAAGCATCGCAAAAGCATACAAACAAAACATGAACTTAAATACACAAAATGAGAGAGAAAGAGTAGAGAAAACTTATGCTTGATTGAATTGAAGATCTAATCCACAATCTTGAATCAAAAATAATAATATAATCTAACATAATTACCCTAATTTATTCACCCCCTAATGGGGTTTGGGAGTGTGAGGAGGAACCCTAAATCGCCACTCCAAGAACCCCCGAGAAGAAACCCCCTAAACAGAATCCCAACTGCGGCTTTTATCACGAAAATTGGCAGGAGCACGGCCGTGCAAAATTTCTGGGCAGGATGCACGGCCGTGCAAAAGCGCACGGCTAGCTATGCAACTTTGCAGGAACTTTCTGCCTCATGTGCACGACCATGCAAAAGTGCACGGCTAGTCTGCAACTCTTAATTCTTAATTCCTTGGACTTCCTGCCAACTCCTCGAACCTCTTCTTTGTCCAAAACTTCACTCCTCGCTTATATTCCTTCCAATTATGACCAAAATACCTACAAAAAGGAAAATTAGTCTAAACAAGATGATTACGAGCAAAGGAGGGCAAATATGATTACATTCCTAAATAAATCGAGGGGATATGTATAGGAAAGCGATGAAATCAAGGGGCCAAAAATAGCAAAATTTGAGGTTTATCAATTATGTATCTTTTTTTTCTCTTCATTCATCTCCTGGATAAATAGGATCAACCAGAATTTTCTTAAATACTTGCAATTAGGAGTTAAATAAAAATTTAATCCCAGGGCAATGCAATTATCTGTAGACTAAAAATTAGAAAAAGCATAACCAATTATCTGTAGAAAGCATGCGATAGTGGGAATGGAGGGTCCCTAATTATCAAAATTTGAAAATTAGAAAAAGTATAATTCTTTCAACGGTTAAGATGGACATGATATATTGTATGAACGGTGGTGAAGAAGTTGACTTCCTAAAATTAAGAAGAGCAAAGTATTGACAACATTTCTTTTATATGTAATATTTAAGAAAAGAAGGTTTGTACGTGGGGCGGGGTTGTGAAAAGGGAACACTAAAAATTTTCACAATCATCCTCGCAAACTTATCCTCACAGTGGCCTATCATCAACCTTGAAACCATGATATGCTTGCTCACATAATTGAAACTTTACAAACTAAACCAATTAAAATTGATTTTGGGGATAATGTTGGTACTTTTTGATTATTTGATTTTGAATTCTTACAAATTAGTAGCTTCTAAATTTAGTAATAATCAGTATATATTGGTTAATATTTTTGCGCTTTTTTTTTATAAAGGTTAATGTCTTTTTGTGTTCTTCAACATTTCATAATCTAACTCGGTATATAAGAATTTATGTATTATATGCTTTTTGAGTTTATTCTAACTATCTAGTGTTCCAATCTCTAAATTGAGGTTTATTTCCTAAATTCAGTTTTCATTGACATCGTGCTTATTTTATAAAATTAATTATGTCATCAGATCTTGCACTATGAATCTTCCTACCCCCCAAATTGTGCAAGTTATGTAATTATTCATCAATTATATCAATCTAGTGTAACTAGACCTTTTTGGGGGGAGGGGGACTTCAATTTATGTAATTTATGAATAATTACATAACCTTTTACATTTTCACAAATATTAAATGTTTATTATGAGGTCTAATTAGCTTAGTATATAATAAATGTATCCATGGTTTTAATTTTCCTTATGTTTTTGCCACATATTTTACAAATGTACTCTATAATAAATTTCCGTAAAGAAAACTAGGTAAACACTAATCTACTTTACTAAGGCTCAGAAGATCTCTTTAAACTAGGCTTCTTTTCGTTTTTTCCTAAACTTCAAAATGCATATATCTGGTACAAATTATGTATCTTTTTTTTCCTCTTCATTCTTCTCCTGGATAAACAGAATCAACAAAAATTTTCTTAAATACTTGCAATTAGGGGTCAAATAGAAGTTTGGTTTGTTGATTGAAACTTTGGTGCTTGATGTGTTTTAGGCTCAAATAGGTAAAGGTGGTTATTGCCAACATGGCAATGTTGATGGTTTATTCTACAGGAAAAAAAAAATGTTATATATACACATACACACACACACACACGAAAACACACACACACACACACATGCATATATAATAATGGAATGTTATTTTTAAAATGTTCATTTTATTTAAAAATTCAAATCCGATGCAACGTCGGGTACATACTCAAAAAGCTTGTATACTTGAAACTTCTTTTACAAAATAATGGCTCAACGAAAAAATAATAAAATATAAGAGTGATATTGTTTTCACTACTTACCTCAATTTTTTTTGAGTTGGACTATAATCTTCATTATTTTTTTGTACCAACTCATCGATGCCGACCCAATAAATTATTCAACGATACTTTTAAAGTACCATTTGCTTATGAAAAAAATAAAATATAGGACTGATAATATTTTCACTACTTGCCTCAATTCTTTTGAGTTGGACTAAAATATTCATTATTTTTATACCAACCTATCGATATCGACCTAATTATTATTCAATGACACTTTGAAAGTATCATTTGTTTATTCATTATCAAAACTTAATCCCAGGGCAACGCATGAGTCTTAGCTAGTTTTTTTTTTTTTTAAAAGCCGCCCGTTTTAATACCGGATGGTCAATAAGTTCTAATTTGAGGCTTAAATAAAGAAAATAAACTGTCCATTAGTTTACAGATGAAGCCATTACAGCTTAAAAACATGCGTTTTATTATAATTAAAAATTTAAAATGGTACCTTATTTAGAGGATCATTTAGGATGTTTTAGTTATATGCATGGAGAATTGCATTCTAAACGTTGTGGGATCATTTTGTCATTTGTTTTTGGAGTTTTCTTGCAAGAAATACTACAAAAAATTATCTCCCGATTCTCCCGTCTAGTCAAAGAGAAAAGAAATACCACACATGTCAGTTCAAGTTGTTCGACACTTATTCATCTTAAGTAAGATCTTAAATTTGAGTCTTGTGAATATAGAAAATCTATAATGAGAGAGTTCTAACTCTTATTGAGCCAATAGTAGCTCAACTCTAATGAAAGAGAGGATCAAGACAAAAAAAAAAAAGAGAAAAAGAAATAAAGACAAAGTTAGTAGAAATCAAACTTCAAAACGCAAATAACTACTCATGACTCATGAGACATCATTTGATTCACATATAAACTTTTTGTTGTTGGTTTTAAAGTGATACATGTCTTAATGTCAGAGTGTCTTATCTTAGTAAAAATTGTTCTATTATGCTAAGGTCTCATTTTGTAGTGTTTTATTATGCATAAACAAATTTTTTGTTAAAAAAGAGAGAGACAGAGAGAGAGATAGAAGATTGCATAATTTGTTTCCCTTAGCTTGAATTTTCAACAACGGTAATTAACATAGACATTGCAGAATAAGCACGTGGTTAGACTAGTAAAAACTAATTCGATTCGAATCTGCTCAAAAATTATGGGTTTTGAATACAATTTTCTTGATCTGAACCAGAAAACCTCGTAAATTAGCATGTCAAATCCGACCTAAACCTAAACTTGTCCACTTGACTCGAACTTTATATCCTTATATTTTTATTTTGTTTTTAACTAATCCCAAAAGAAAATAGTGGTTATTCATCATAGCGATTAATTTAAAGAGATGTTATATAACTATCACATTTGTTCACAAATTAAACAATAGCACCATTTCTTTCACAATTCTATTTGCATAATATAACATTACACGGAACTTATAAAATAGATAACTTTAAAAAATTTGTATGAGGCGATATGAAATAAATATCTACTCTACAGAAAAAATTAATCTACAATAACTAAAATATCAAAGATGGGCAAATTGTACCATTATATATTTAGTGAAAGAATATATCTAATCATATTTTAAATAAATTACTTTGTAATAATCTGAATTCTTGATGTTATCACTTAAATATAATATGTTGTGTTTATCTAATTCGCTTTTATTTGCTTATCATTCTAATTGGTTTGGAACTCTGATGCTACTGGTGAAAAATGGGCCGGCCAAGTTCATACTAGGGTCGGCCTAAAGTGTACCTAATTAGGCAATGCATGGTAGATTAATTAAAAAGTATCAAATTATTAAATGGTTTATTCGTGAGCCAAACCAATGCGACCTTTTAACATGCTCTAGAGTTTAGATAGGCTTGTCTATTAATAAAGTGCATATAAAATGGCAAAAGGTACATTAGTTAACAAAAATATAAAATTATTAAATGAGTTATTGGCAGACCGAATGGCTTAGACCTGTTAGCATTTTCTAGAAGGGCTGGGGCATAAATAACTCGACCTATTATTTACCTTATTTTAACGTACGACCCAACCCATCCAACCTAAGGTGGTCATTCTTTGCCTCTGTATAAAAGGTTCATATCTTATAATGAAAGATTGAATATTTTTAATATTTGTTTAGAAAATTACAATTAATGTACCTTTTCTTTAAATACTAATAATTTTGAGTAATAAATATACTAAGTTTTTATTTTGACTAACGAAAAATAACTCAAAAAAAGGCACTTGAACCTGTCGAGTTAACCTGAAACCTGCAAAATCAAAATACCTCTGCCCGCATTTTACCTGACCCGAAATACACCTAGCTCACATTTTACTCAAATCTGAATGCACTCGACTTATATTTAATCCGCCGTCCAAACTAGTAAGTCTACATGTGACCTTTTTTTGGCTAATCAAACAATAGCACCATTTCTTTCCCAACTCCATTCGCATAATATAACATTACGCAAAACTTATAAACAGGATAACTTTACAAAATGTGTATGGAACAATGTGAAATAAATTTCTACTCTGTAGAAAAAAAAATCTAAAATAAGAAAAATATCAAGGATGCGCAAATCGTACCATTATATATTTAGTGAAAGAATACGTCTAATCATATTTTAAATAAATTACTTTGTATTAATCTAAATTCTTGATGCTGTAACTTAAATATAATATCTTGTATTTCTCTAATTCACTTTTACTTGGGTTTCATTATAATCGGTTTGGAACTATGATGCTAATGGTGGAAAACGGGTCGACCATGTTCATGTTAGGGTCGGCCTAAAGTATACCTGATTAGGTAATGTATGGTAGATTAATTAAAAAGTATCAAATTATTAAATGGAATTATTTGTGAGCCAAACCAATGCGACCTATTATTGAATGGGTTATTAGCATATTAAATGACTTAGACCTGTTAGCATTTTCTAGAATGGCTCACCCATAAAT
>JACYFF010002017.1:55306542-55316805 GCA_017589665.1 Selenicereus undatus
GAATAAACAAAAAAAATAAAAAATAAAAAATAAAAAATTTAAAAATTACAATATAAAAGTTTAAAAATTAAAAAAATAAAAAAAAATTCAAAAATTGAAAAATTGAAAAATTGAAAATTTAAAAATAAAAGATGAAAAATGAAAAATAAATAAATAAAATAAAATAAAAAATAAAGAACAAAAAAATTTAAAATTTAAAATTAACAATTAAAAATAAAAAATAAAAAATGGAAAATCAATACACAATAAATAAAATGAAGATGTAAGGAGATGTAAGGAGATGTAAGAAGATGTAAGGAGATGTAAGGAGATATAAGAAGATGTAAGGAGATGTAAGGAGATGTAAGGAGATGTAAGAAGATGTAGGAAGCTGTAAGAAGATGTAAGCTCTTAGCTAAATCCTAAAAAACGCGAAATAGAACAGGGCCTTAGTGTATTTTGCTTCTTTTTTGTCTTATGGCTTTACATATTCTAACAATATATAGTATTCTTTATAACACTCTCATGCAATTTTATTTTATTATAGCGAAGCTTGTTATGTAATAAAAATGGCTTTTTTTTTTACTTGGTTAAACATGAGTTTTTATTTTAAAAACCCAAAAAAAAGAAAAAACAGTGTAAATATAAGCTTATATCGAATTTGGATATAGGTCTCAAACAATAACTACCAAAAGATTTATTTAGATCACATCCATGTACTATGGTTTAAGAGAATCATAATTGCCTACTTTAAATTTTATTATTCTCTTTTTTATATTTTTCTCTAAATAGCCTAATAGTATAGGCCATTTCCTCCTTGCATTCTTTTTCTCCCGTTTAGTTTTGCCTTAAATTGCCAGTTTTCGTTCTCCATTTTATTTTCACTAAAAAATTGAGTATAAGTATTTAAAGAATTGTGATTGTAAGTTGAGGTCCTTAATGGACAATATAAGAAAACTTCGAATTCTTCTTGAGGTGTTACCTCGATTCGGCCTACATGAGCTCCCCTTTGTGCAATGATTTTAGATTTACTCATTTTCAAACTGAAGACATCTCATTCAAAATGTTTTGATACCAAGTTCACAAATCAACTCAACTGCAAGTTCAAGTCCTTGTTTGGCCAAAAACTATCAGCCATTAATTACTAGCTATTTGTTGTTAATTGTTTAACTTAGTTGTTTATATTAGTAATTTGGATGACCTGTTTTTAGGTAGGAAAACAACTTCGTAAAATTAACTATTTCTACAAAAAAAAAAAAAAATTTGGTAAAACTCCATTTATACCCATATCTCTAATTTACTATTTAGTTGAAAATGATTTTTTGTTTATTGATCATCTAATTTTCTTTTCAATAAAAATTAGATATATGTCATATATACCAATTACCTTCATTCACGAAACATCATTTTCTTACTAATACTATATAATCATTATTTGTCTCAAGTCCATGTCAATTTGAATGTACATTTCTACAATACTTACGGCTTATAACCTTATCATTTATTACACATGATTTTTCTTTTTCTTTTTTTTTGCAATCGAGATTTATATGAATTTCGAATTAACTATATAAAGTACAATATAAATAAAATAACCCTATATAAGCAAATAATCAACATGTAAATACATACAAGGGCATATTCTTTAGATTTATGAGAAGTACTTCATAGTGCTTATTGGTGAAACATGATGAATTGTTATAAATTGTATTGAAGCATACTGAGCTGGCTTATATCACTAGAGATAAATTATGCTGAATTGTGATGAATGTTGTTAAATTATGCTGAATGAAATTGAATTGTGCTAAAAGTTATTGCTTTCTGCTTACAAGTATTAATAATAAATCCAAAACGACATGCCCTAAATATAATAATTATCATGATATTATATCTAAACTACATGGACCCGTTTTCTCCCAAAAGGTGACCTGAATAATTATACAATGTTTTTCTCACTTGATTGGCAGGATATGGCTACAGTTTAACCTCTCTCCAAAAGTGGGAATCAGATGGAATATCACCTTTGCGGTGGTTTGTTGGCATTTATGGTATTATCATAGTCATTGTGTTTTTGATAAATTATGTCAACAAACACATCGATTCTAGTTACGTATTAATACTGAGATTGGGGGAATTTACTCTTTGCAGGATAAATACTTCAATGTGGAGCAGAAGATTATCTCATGGAAGCCACATACAAAGCCCGCCTTTAAAATCAACAGAGGCATTTTAGACTGAAGACCGTATGTTGGCAGTGGGGCAGCTATTGTTAGCGATGCGGAGTTTCAATGGTTTATCGGCATCACCAGGAGAATTGTGTCCCCTTGCATGTTGGAAATACGACTATTAACCTTGAAGCAAATATTAATTCAAGCTTGGGGTTACCACATTGATCACCTCGAAATTGACCTGGAAAAACAATTGTTAAGTGAATTGCAAGCCGGTCCGATGGGTTGCCGTTCCTGCCTAAAGACTATCATTAGTGACATTAGAGAGCTGCGCCTGCTAGACCGCAAATGGAACATTACCCTCAACTATGCCCATCAAGCTGTCAATTTAACAGCCGCTGTGCTCGCAATTCTCCAACAAAATCAGAAGGAAGCACTTATAGTTCACTTTGTGCCCCCTAGCAGTCTGGAACCAGTCTTGGAGTTAGATCGGGAAACATTCAAGATGGCAAAGCGAATCTCTGAAGACGATGCAATTCGCGAAATGGACGGCTGAATATCCTGCACTAAGGGAACCTCACTAGTTTTTGCATAGACTATGGAATAGTGAGCAGCAGCAATTCATTTTGTTTTGGCTAATATGCATATCCTGCTCCTGTATGATGAATCAGTGCTTGTCTAGGTTGTTTGTCACTCCAGTCCCAACTGGTTTTGCGGTGGTTGGATGGTTTTCCTTGTTGATTGGCATTTTTGTGATGTTGGGCCAATCAGGATTGTATTATGCCATGTTGATCTAATATAATTTTGGCTATTTTCCAAAAAAAAAATGATATTATATCTAAACTGAATCATATCAAAAACTTTTATCAAGGTTCTTGTGATAGGTAGCATAGGATTAATGATACGTATGTAATTTCTCAAAAAGGGTTGAGTCATTAATTTGGTCATTCAAGGAAAAAAAATATTTAAAGAAGATTATTTCGAATGACTTTTAAAAAAGGAGTTGTTTAGGAGAAGACCAACAATTATTTCAAACAATTATATACTACAATTAGTTATTTTATCAAATCAAATAACTTAAGCTAACCCTAAAAACTCTTTAAGCCAAAATGCTCTTCCAATCAAACACCTCCTAATCCAAAAGTTAAGTGATTAAATCACTAGTACATCATGCTAATCTTCTTGAATGTAATTATGCAAACCAATAAGCTTTCACCACGTGTCACCATTAGCCAATCAAATCAAACATTAAAAAGCAGCACTCACCAAGCCCATTTAAAAAGTTTATTTATTAGAAAGGACATAAAAAGGGGGGGGGGGTCTCTGAATTTGATAAAACTTCTCATTTGTAGCATCCAAGCAGTAAAAACAAATGATTCAAACCTTTCATCAATGACCCACCCTAAAACAGAAACTGCCATTTTCACTTTTTACAGCCATCAGTAAAAAGACCCCAAAACATTCTTTTACCCGCGAAAATTAAATAAAACCCAGTAAAATAAAATGAAACTAAAAACACCCAAAATTCATTGCCCGCCACACCAAAACTATGCGCACATCCCCCGTCGGCGCATTGTAGCAAAGCACTTCGAATATAAAGAAGAAAAATAAAAAGAAAAAGAAAAAACCCACAAATAATCCGAACGTTAAAATCGGTTCTCTTCGCCCTCTCTCTATCTCTCTCTCCCGTTCTCTCTCCTCTCGCCTTCTCTCTCTTGCCCCGCATATAAACACTCCTCGCCGCCGAGCAATTCAACCCGAAGAACCAAAATTTTGGAGAGAGAACCAGTGAGAAAGATCAAACCCAGATAACAACACCAGAAAGAGTTTGAGAGAGAGAGAGAGAGAGAGAGAGAATGGTGTGAGATTGTTCGTGGGTGTTTGTCAATGGCGTGATTTGATTCAAACCCAGAAGAGGGGTAGAGAAGAAAATCGAGATTAAGAGAGAGAAAGTTTGAAGAGGAGATTGTTGTATGTATGGCGACGAAGGCAAAGGCGATGACTCCTGAAAAATCTAGAAGTCTCCACAACTTCTCTCTGCCGCCGCGCTTGAACTGGGGTACCCAGAAACTCCTCCGCTGTGCCAAGCTCAACCATCACAACGGGAACGACGCCGTTTCAGTTTCCGACCGAAAGCGCCGTTACCCTTCAAACGCGTCGTTTCGGCCCAAGACAGCCTCGATCCGCCACGAATTGATCTCCGGCGACGGCCAAATCGAAGCCATTCGTGAGAAGCTCATTATCGATCTCCGCTGTGAAGTCGACAAGATGCGTGCTGCCTTCCTCGGAAATTCCCATATTGCCCCTACCCCGCCTCCTCCGCCGCCGCCGCCGCCACCGCCGCCGCCGTCGGCGGAAACCCGGCCGTGGAACCTTCGCGCACGCAGGGCGGCTTGCAAGGAGCCCTTGGTTGAGTCGAAGTCAGGGAGTGAACAGACGGCTGCGATGAAGGCTCCGCCGGCGGCGAGAGGCGGTGCCGGCGCCGGCGCCGTCGAAGGTGGCAGGGCGAAATTTTCGGTGGCGCTTTCAAAGCAGGAGATTGAGGATGACTTTGTGAAGATGATGGGGAGGAGGCCGCCGAGGAAGCCCAAGAAGAGACCTCGTTACGTTCAGAGGCAATTGGATGTAAGTTTTCTTTTTCTGAGTTGATTGATTGCTATCAAGTATTCGGATTTGAAGTGGGATCTGATTGATTGTTTGTGAAAATTTTTTGCAGACCCTTTTTCCGGGATTGTGGTTGTCGGAGATCACAGCTGATATGTACAAAGTAAACGAGAATCCTGAGTCTGCGAAGGTAAATCTTGCCATTCTATCTCCAAAATTCATAATTTTGTTTATAGTTTAAATTTTAGCTTTTGATGTTTGATTGATTCTTGAAGCAGCAATTTCATGGATCATCTTAAGTAAACTGATTAGCGTTAGGGTTAGATTTCATGGGGTTTTGTCAAATCTCATTGTAGAATTGGTTCTCATTTGGGAAATTTTGACTTTGGACGTGCATTTGTTTGGATCATTCACCTAATTTTCGCTTTTTGGTCAGGATTAGACTTCATAGACTTTTGGCATTTTCATTGAATCTCATTTGGTAACTTTCACTTCGAACAAAGAAATTTTCTTGAATTTCGAGTTTCGACCTCATATAACCTGAATTTTTCTCTAAGGATCATATCGTTTAGTTGAATTCTTCTGGTTCTGGGTTTACTGGTGAGCTCATGATGTGGTGCTATATGCATGTTTTTGCAGTGATTGCAATTGGGGAGAAGATCAGTGGCTGCCACGGAAGTTTTTGAGGGTTGTGTCCATTGATGGTGGTAGATTATGGTTAGTGTGCTACTCCTGGAGCTCATATAAATGTAACAATCTCTGGGAATCCAGGGAGGGGTTTCAGGGGAATTGTTTATTTTTCTTTTGTATAGTTTAGTTCCGCGTTCGCAGAAATGAAACAGCTGATGCACTTGTTCTGTTAATTTTGTTGTGCTGGTCAATATGATTGATATGGCTGCTCATCTCAATGCTATCTGGCATCTTTTTCATTTGCTTCTAGTTGCTGTTTCATGTGACTATGTGAATCTCGATCGCATGCTGATGAATGGTCGTCGTTAAGGTGGGCCAATGAAATGGAAGTCTGAGGAAAATGTGGGGTTGGGTTTTTGGTTTTTTTTTTTGGGGGGGGGGGGGTGTCAGGTTTCAGGGAGACCAATGCTGAATAGATGGACCCCTTTTTTGAGGGCTGGGGCGGGCTGTATGGAACTGTTTCTTACATCTCAAATGTCTGTCTTTGCATTACTGAGTTTTACTGTCCAAGTTTAGAGGCATGGAACTTTTGGTTTCCATATGCAGATTTCAACATGGGAGCGTGCGAGGCTTTCTCTTTCCCATGACTCTGATAGTTTTCTGTTAACGACACTCTTGTGGGCTCCTAACTATTATTAAATGCTGTCCTTAGATATGATCATTTCGATTCTTCTTGTAGAATGCCTTGTTTTTTGTTTGTCGTACTCCTCAAATCTCTGTATTCCTCTATCAACCACAAATTCTGATCATGGTGGATCTTTAGAAAGCGGCCAAGTATTCCCTTTGCACCATTTTGATTACAATCGTCAGCTACGTGGTTGCTTTCTGAGTAGATACGTACAGGAGGAACATGGAGGGTCTAACTGGTAAGCACTGACTGTTTGACGGACAATATTCCATGTTCATGGTGAAATACAACGTTGTTTGTGGCTTTAATGATGTGCAACCGAATTCCAAGCAACTGGATAGCTCCCGTTTCTGGTAAACAATTCCTCTTGTAGGGGAGAAAAACCTGGTTGGTTTTGGTGAATGGTATGAGAAAGCCATCAATCCATTTAGTGAATGATACCATCAGCCGAAAGCAGTGCCTGAAAATTTTTGATTTGGGAAGAATTATCTGAGACCTCAATACAATCTACTTGGGATATTTAGAGCTATGTGGATATTTGGGCATTATGCCAATATTTTGAAGAAAAGCAGTTCTGAGTTATCCAACCATTAGCCAAAGATTTTGGGTTATGTTTTGACAAAAGGGACATGATGTGGCTTTTAGCTAAGGAAAACTCGCAGTCTTCGCCTCTCATCATCTAATGCTGTAGGAATGAGGAAATAATCGTTTGAGGGGAATGTCTTGTTTTGGCATCATTTCTAGGGAAGCCTATCGGTCATTGTCCTTTGCTTCCGCAAGTTAAGTTCCAAATTGGTTGGATTATGTGTCAAATTTCTGGAGGCTGGCGTTGAACTCATAACTCATACGACTAGTGAATGCGCATGAATTCAAGCCAGATTTCATTGTGAACAAATTTACATCAGGTGAAGACTAGTTATTTATGTTTCATAGTCCTCTGCAATGACATTTGTGGAGATTCTTCAACAAAAGCTTCAGTACAGGAGTCGACTGGGGGGAAATCAATTCCATTGGCCATTGTGAAGTTGAATGTATTGATATCTACCCCAATAGCCATTTTGAAATTATATTTTCAATTATAAGCTTTTTGTAATTATTCACTGCCTCATGATCTCAATTGAATGTAATATTAATAGCGATGGCAATAAAACCCGTATCTATTTAAAACCCACAAAATCAGTTCTATTTAAAACCCAAGTGGATGGTAAAAATGGATTTTAAATGCATATGGGGCGGGTATTGAAAAACGGGTACGGGTATGGGTATAACCTTCACCCGCCCCATACCCGCACTCCATTCGTACCCATTTTTATAATAAGAAAAAAAATTATGTTAGTTCAATATTTTTTCAATTTAAGTCTAATCCAAACCCTTCTAACAAGAAATTACTCAATAACGTATCTAATTTCACATTTCTAAATAATATATTTTCAAAATATCACAACTTTGCAATCTTATAATGACAAAAATATATATGTTGCTTGGATGTGAGTTGCATATGGATATTAATTTTCATTCTCTATGCGAACCCAAAGAAAACTTGCGAAACTCGATGGGTATGGGTATGGGTTTTTTTTTTTTAATACCCAAGGGGTAGGGGTAGGGGTATGGATAAGGGTATAAGTACGGTTTTCAAAAATGGGTATAGGGGAGGGTATGGTTCAACCCGTCCCGTACCACTCCCTTGCCATTCCTAAACATTATGTACTGATGTAAATCTAGTCAATGCATAATTAACTGGCACATGCGTAATAAAGCTGCTAAATAATTTTATGTTGACTAAGGAGGGGTGAAAATTATTGTAAAAGGTTGAAAGTTGAAGAACGATTTCAAAGAGTCAAGTAAGGTAGATGTCATGACTCCATTAATACGTTTGGTAACAAGTTTTTTGGCTTCCTTAAACCAAATAGTATTTTCAGTGGCTCAAAGTTGTTTAATTAAGAAAAATCTGTGTTAAATTTATGCACTTAAAAAGCTAATTTTCATAAAGTTCATATTTTTTTTTTAAAAAAAAGATTTTAGTATCAAGGAGTAAAATGTCCAAAAGGGTTCAAAAGTTCGCATTTATTACCTCTGCAGTCTAGAGTTGAGTAAAAAAAAAAAAATACCAGGTACCCAGACTTGGTTTGGACCCGGTGGGTCTAGACTCCGACCCGGATCAACTGGGACAGGGATCGGTTCCAAAATTCAAGACCCGGTTGCAACTGGCTCCAAGTCTGGGTCTTGAAAGTTTGGAACATGAAGACTCAAATCACCCTAGAGGGGGTGAATACGGTGAACGCAAAAAATTAAAATCAAAATCAAATGTCAATGCGGAAATTCAATAGAGATGATAAACAACGATATTTTAACGAGGTTGAGCCTCAATCAGGCTTAGGTCTCCGCCTAGAGTTATCCAACTCTAGGATTCAGCACTCTACTTTTTTTATTAAGATGAACTCTCAGCAATCTCTCAGAGCTCACAAACTCCAAGTTCACTCCTTAATGATTCTTTTCGCCTCAATTCTTTGATCTCAAAAGAAAGCTTAGTACAATAACTCAATGTGTATTCTCAATACTTTTTCTCACTTGCTTGGTAGCTTGCTCTTGCTCATGGTCACTATTTATAGCCTTGCAAGTCGTGAGTTCCACTCCGCCAAGATGGAAGTTTCTGCCAAAACATCCTGAAATCTGATTACAGGCCCTTGAAATATATTCTCCAGATTCTGATTTGATTTTCTTTTGAGCTATACATTCTGATTTGATCTTCCCTTCAAATCAGCCACATTGCACATGATATCTTCTTTACACATGGTGTTAGTAATCTCTTAAAATGAGCAGCAAGATAATTTGAGTATCATTTTTGATATTGCTTTGCAATTCAAGCTTGTATCTTATTTAATGGAATCTTGTCAAGATCAATTCAAATAATATTGATGCAAGGTAATCAATTCATAATTAATCTTGTATGATATTCAAATTTGAAATGGCTAGAATATATCATTCAAATAATATCTTTCAATTTTGACGGATACTCCATATTCTCGCCATATTTGCTCTTACCTCCCATTAGTATAAAAGACTACTTCCTCTCATGCGTAAATTCATTTTTCCAACTTCTTGATTTTACATCCAAGTCTTTAATTAATTTTGTGTTTCATCAAAACCTTCTTAGCCATTAAGGGAGTCAACAATCTCCCCATTTTTTATGAAAGACAAAATTAGCTTTTGTGGCTTTATTTAACTATGTGATGCTGAGTTTTGCTATCATGAGTCATCATATTTGGCATAGATATAAAATAGGGATGCATAGCTCATAAAAAATGCATGATCCATAACGTGGGAAATTATTCCAATTTAGTAAGGTGAAGATATGTAATCTAAGCATTTTGTCAATACTAGTTTGGGCCCGTGCTTTGCACGGAGTATATTTAAATAGATATTCTGTAGATATGTTATCGAAATAATAAATAAATAGTTATGGTAGACATGATTAATATTATAATTTAGAAGAGATAATGGAAAAATTCAATAAAAAAGTTAAATATACAGCAACTTCGTGCATAACTAATTGGATTAATAATTAAAAAGTACATGATTGTGACAAAAGTCTATATAAGTATGATGGAGATAGTAGATAGTGAATTTGTCACAAACCATGCTAACATCGTGTTCTTTTAGTTGGGAAATCAACTCAACCCACATTCACCCACTCTTTCCCCCATCTTCCCACTCCTTCCCACACTTTAAAAAAAAATATCACTCCTTCACACACTCACTCATTCCTTCCCATACATACATAAAATAACCGTTTCACATATTTTGAAAATTTTTACAATTTACGTAATTGTGTGTATGAATAATCTGATAGCAATTATAAGCAGTTTTAATTTTTCGGATGTCATGAAACAATTTTATTTTTTTTGTTTTTCATTATTTTTCTAATTTTTCATTATTTTTTATTTTTTATTTCTATTTTTTATTTTTTATTTTTTTTATTTTTTTACTTTTTTGTATTTATTTTTATTTTTGTTTTCATTTTTTATTTTTTTTATTATTTTATTTAATTTATTTTTTATCTTTAAAATTTTAAATATTTTGCATTTAGTTTTATTTTTTATTTATTTATTTTTAAATTTTTAAATTTTTAAATTTTTAAATTTTTAAATTTTATTTTTTATTTTACTGTATCTGTTTATTTTTTATTTTTTATTT
>JACYFF010002017.1:55317205-55352037 GCA_017589665.1 Selenicereus undatus
TATATATATATATATATATATATATATATATATATGTAATATGGGGGCTTTTCAAAGGATGAAAAAAAATAAAAAATAAAAAAAAATTTAAGGGGCCGAAGCCCCTTCTGTTTTCAAAAACAGAAAAGAAAGAAAAGGGGAGGGGGATCGGGGAAGTAGAGGCAAGGGGGGGTGGTCGACCTCTGCCCCGTCGCCCCCTAGCTAGCACAGGGAGAGAGAGAGCGGTGGGGCTGGGGAGTCCACCGGCCACCGGCCGACGACGCCTGGCCGTCCCACGCCCCAACCGGCCCCCGTCCAAGCAAACCACGCAGAGAGAGAGAGTGGGTCAGCGACAGCAAAAAGGGGGGGGGCGGTACCGGCCATACCAGGCCACGGTGGCGTCACCAGGGCCGTCGGCGACGAGCAAGAACGACGGAGGAGGGGGAGGCGCCGACGAGTCAGTGGGGGTAGCCAACCGGCTACCGGAGCCCGCACCAAAATGACCCAAATCGAACCCTAAAACGGGTCCCTTAGTTTGGATTCGAGGTGTGCTTCCTCATCCTCCTATTTATGGTTAAATTGTTAATTTCGATAAAGCTTATTGATTATGGATTATAGTTCGTTCAGGTTAAATTCAATAGTTATTGATTATAGTACGTTCAGGTTGAATTCAATAGTTATCGATTATAATTCGTTCAGGTTGAATTCGAATCAATTATCAGTAATTTGATTATTAATTTCGTTAAAACTTACTGATTAGCGATTATAGTTCATTCAGGTTGAATTCGAGTCAATTATCAGTAATATGAGGAAGTTGTAGTGTTAATTGAACGATACCATGTATATATATATATGTGTTAGTTGTACTAAATTAAAGTTTATCGTTCGACAATTAAATAAGGGCCATTTGAGGCGTTCAATTATTGTTTCGAAGTTACATTTCAAGCCTAATTAAGCCATTTAAGCATAATACGATTCGAAACGTTCGGTTATTACTTCGAAGTCAGGAATCGAATCTACTTAAGCCACTTAAGCATATTACAGTTCTAGGCATTCGTTTATCATATAAATATATATAAAGCTGCTAAGCATTTAAAGTTTACTTCGAAGTTATTAAACAAACGTGAATCAACTAAGCGTACATATATTGATTTTAGGCATTTATAGTTTCTTTCGAAATTATTTATCGATTATGAATTAAGTAAACTGTAGGCGTGTAGAACTTAACATATTCGCACCTAAACATATATGCGTTGATTCTAAGCATTTATAATTCACTTCGAAGTCAATAAACAGTATGAATTAACTAAACGTACATTCGTCGCTTCTAATCACTTATAATCCACTTCGAAGTTAGTCTTCAGGCATGATTTAACTGAATAGGTCTGAATCAAAGCTAAACATGCATAATTTATTGATTATATGTCATTTGTCAATTATATGAAAATTTATGAGTATGTCAAGTTTATCGACTATATACAGTTATCGATTATATGAAAGTTATACATAAAGTTTATCGAATATATACATGGGTAAATTATCGATGCTCAGAAATTTATTGATTATATAAGGGCTTCGGTTTATAAAGATCATTGAAGATATAATGTTCATCGCCCGTTTATAATGTTAAGTTCATTGAATATCTAATGTTCATCGACTATACATGCTCACCATTTCGATAAAGTTTATTGATTATCTAACGTTCATTGATTATGCATATTTATCGATTATATAACGCTCATCATATATATAATGTTCATTGAGAATGCTCACTGAAAGTTCATTGCTCATATAACGCTCATTGTATATATATTGCTATATATAACGTTCATTGAATATGTCTGCTCACTTACAGTTCAATGATTATATAACGCTCGCCGATTATGCAAGATTATAGTATCGATTATATGCATGATTATATTAGCGATTACCAATAGATCTTGATCCATAAGGTGAATTCCTGTATTATATAATAGACATAGAAACCATGATCCATAAGGTGATTTCATGGATTATATGATAGACATTTTAGGTGGAAAATAGTTCCACCTTAAATTGGAGCAGAAGTGAGGCCATCTCGGTACGGACATTGCCTATGTTCTTCAAAAACTCTATGTTCTTCACAAACTCACAGTATTCTCAGTAATGAAAAATCAAAACAAGATTCATTTAATGAACCAAGTTCTCAATGTTTTGTCACATAAACAAGTGGCCCGACCAATTATCGTCAGGGCTTATGCCCATCAATTATCAAGGCTTATGCCGACCAATACACCCGCGCGCGCGCGTCAGGGCTTATGCTCATTAATTATCAAGGCTTATGCCGACCAATACACCCGCGCGCGGCGTCAACTCAGGCTTCTCGATCGGCCTGGGGGGTGTGAGCACCTAAAGTACGATCGTTTCAAGATGTACATCGACCAAGGGGTTCACTTTCAGATAAGAATCGAGAAATCAATTTTACTTATACATTCTCTCTCTCCTGTTTGCAAAACAAAATATTTTGAATGCGGGCGCCCAACCATTTAACCTCAAAGTCTGTTTTACTGTATAGGGATGTACGTCTGAGTTTCGACCCATACTTCGAGACATGTTAGGTGGAAAATAGGCAATTGTAACCAACTGTTAATGTCCGTACCTAAAATAGCTTCATGTCTAGTCGATAGACATTAGTTTATCGATTGACATTACATAGTTTATCGGTCGACATTTTTAAGTCTATTGCCTCTATATGTTTATCGATCGTGTACACCGTATCCATTATATAGTTTATCGACAAGTCATTGGCAACGAAATAACCTAAAACCATCGGATTGAGCAACCGAGCGAGTCAGGTGACTAGTAAATAGGTCGAGGAATAAGACATTTTTAAAGGTTATTTGCATCTATAACTTAATCAACCCAGTACCTTCCTAGAAGTTTGCACGTAACTTCAACTTATATGTTTCAAGGCTCATTACTTGGCAGAGAATTCAAAAATCAGAATTTCACTTCTCTGCTAGAAGGCAGAGACAAAGCACAGCATTTCATTTCATTTCTCTGCCAGTAGTGTTGCCGTTACATGTTTCATAACTCTGTTAGTATGCAGTAGAGTCACGAGAAACATGGTCAATTGAATAAACAAGCATGTAAAGTTAAGAGGTCAATATATGCATTCTATTGCTCTTATTCTGCAAAGGATGCTATACCTTTCATACTTTTCAGCCATCAATTACTTACTTTCTGTAACTATAATGCTATTTCTCTTGTCTTGCGCTTGGAATGAACGATAGGTGAATTCTTCAAGAAAAAAAAAGAATGAACGACGGTCGTAAGTTATTATTGCATCTTTTAGGGGAGGGGGCTATCCACTGTGCGATTATCGCTCATCCCATCTATCATTGTGCCTCCAGGTTTCTGAAGGAAGCCGAAAGAGAGTCACTGCTGCTGTGAACTGCCAGGTGTTTTGTAGTGAGTGCTTGTAAATGGAGTTTTTGTGTGCTTAGTTGCATATCATTTAGAGTCGCTCTGTATGGCCGTATGAGCCATCATCTAAGTTGCCAGGGCTGTATTTTTCACTGATTATTTGGTTAACATTGAACTGCATTGGTTATAGTGCTCCGGGCGGGTGGCCCGTAAAGCTGTGAACTCCAGCGGGTGGCCGTTGAGTTAGTTTTTATTGTTTTTCAGTGCAGGGGATTTATTGTAAGGCTGTAAGCCTGGGAAAATGGTCAAGTTTTAGGAAAAACTCTGTCCGTTTTGCCCCAGGATTTAAGAACAAAATGGTAACACTCCTGGCTTTAGGGTTGGGGGCGTTACAGTGTTAGTGGGTGTGGGCTGTGGGGAGGTGGCGGAGGCTAGTTGAGGTGTGACAAAGGGCATCCTGGCGGCGACGAATGTCGCGATGTCAGCCGTGGAGAAGAAGATGTCGTCGGCTACCGGAGAGGGTGGTTGAGCCAGGCGAGTTGGTTCTGAGGCGGTGGTGGAGTCGGATAAGGTCTAAGGTGCAGCGAGCATCGAGCGAGGAGCAGAATTGAAGATTGGTGGGATGGAGATCCGGACACTCCGATGGAATGGAGTTGACCGAGGGCTAAGTTTGAGGAGCTTGGAGGCGGAAGGGGTCAATTTTCTGGGGAGAGTGTAGGGCCTTGCCTCATCTAGTTCTGGGTGCCATTGTTGAAGATGGGAGCTTCAAGAGTGGCGTCAATGGTGGAGGCTAAGAGAAAGATGAGGGATGAATTTATACTGAATCTGCGGTCTTATAGGTCGAGATTAGGGAAGAATTGGATGCAAGGTTATGATTTTTGGAAGGATGGGGTTCAATTTGGGTCAAATTTGGAAGGTGTGTGAGCTGGGATTTTCAGGTGGAAGAAGGTAGATGGAGCTTCCAGGTAATTCGAAGATGGCGGGTTAGAAAGGGAAAGTAAGAAAGAGAGAAGGAATAAGGAAATGAGGCATATGGAGGGTCTTGTTTTGGGTCAATGCTGCTGAAAAGTGGGCATGTCTAGTTTTAAAAAAGATGCTTGCCTAACATTGTAAGATATCACGGTAAGAATATGGCCAAAAATCAGTCGTGAAAATAGTACTGGATTAATTGATTAGGGTAAGTTGAATCCTGTTGGTGTTTGTTTGATAGAAGGGAAAGTATGAGTGAACTTTCTTTTATCAATTCTACTCTATTTGTTTTGTATTAGATCCATTTCAAGACACTGAAATTAGATTTGCATGTTGTCTCAGTTGGACCTAGGATGATATGGCATACCTTATTAATCATTGCAATTAGCCATCCTGTCATGAACTTGAGTTTGAAAGTCCTTGAGCGAAGTGAGAATAATCATTCCTAAAATTCACTTCACAAATTGAATTAGGTGTAAGAGAGGGCCCCCCCTCAATTCATGCATTAATATTTAGCATTCCTAGTTCGTGTTGGATAAAATTAAAACAATCTTCACTCAAAGGCTTAGTAAAAATATCAGCTAACTGATAATATGTAGGTACAAATGTTACAGTAACGTGACCTTCTTCAACATGATCTCGAATAAAATGGTGACGTACCTCAATATGTTTGATATAGGAGTGTAAAACCAGATTTTTTGTGATATTGATAGCACTTTTGTTGCCACATTTGATTGGGACTTCTTTGAGATTTATCCCAAGATCACTACTTTGGCTAATTGTTGCATTATCGATAGTAGTTGTGCATAGCAAGCACCGACAACGATGTATTATGCTTCAGTTGTTGAGAGACCTACAAAATTTTGTTTCTTGGAGTGCCAAGAAACTAAGCTTGGTCCAAGGAACTGACAAGTTCCAGATGTACTTTTTCTATCAACTTTATAACCTGCATAGTCTGCATCAGTGTCACCCACTAAAGAGAAATCTCCCCCTTAAGGGTACTATAATTCTAGATTTTTAGTCCTAGCTAGGTATCTAAATATTCGTTTTACACAAGTTAGATGGGATTCTTTAGGGGAGGTTTGAAATCTAGCATATAGGCATACACTAAACATAATGTTGGGTCGGCTAGCGGTAAGATAAAGCAAAGATCAATCATGCCTCGATAGACCTTCTCACTAATAGGTTTCCCGTCTTTGTCAAGATCTAACTTTTCATTTGTAGCCATAGGCGTCTTAGCATATTTGGCTTGATCCATTTTGTACCTCTTTAGTAGCTCGTTTACATATTTACTTTGGTTAATGAAAATGCCATCTTTACATTGTTTGATTTGAAGGCCTAAGAAAAAGGTTCATTCTCCCATCATGCTCATCTCAAATTCTTGTCTCATAAGGTTGGAAAACTCTTCACAAAGGGAGTTGTTTGTAGCGCCAAAAAGTATATCATCTATGTAAATTTGAATAATTATGAAGTCATGACCTTTGGTTTTAGTGAATAAGGTTTTATCAATGAGTACAACAGCAACAACAATACCACCTCCCAGTGTGGGTCCCACTTTCATGGGGTTTAGGGAGATCCAGATGTAGGTAGCCTTACCTGTACCGACATCCCTGCCTGTAGAGAGGCTAAATCAAGGTTTTATCAATGAGTCCTCGTTTAAAATCATGTTCTAAAAGAAATTTGCTCAATCTCTCATACGAAGCCCTAGGAGCTTGTTTTAGACTATAAAGAGTCTTTTGAAGTTTATAAACACGATTAGGAAAGTCTGGATTTTCAAAGCCGGGGGTTGTTCTACGTAGACTTCTTCTTATAGTTATCCATTTAAGAAGGCACATTTTACATCCTTTTTATATTCATATGTGATGCAAATGCTAATATTATTCTTATCGCTTCTAGACGTGCAACAGGGGCAAATGTTTCATCAAAATTAATACGTTCTTCTTGATTGTATCCTTTAGCTACTAATCTTGCTTTATTCCTGATAACATTTCCGCTTTTGTCCAATTTGTTTCTAAAGACCCATTTAGTTCCTATAACCGGATGGTTGCTTGGTCGAGTTGTAATGTCCATGCTTGATTTCTTTCGAATTGATTTAATTCATCTTGTATAACATTTATCTAATTAGAGTCACTAAGTGCTTCTAGATGATTCTTTGGTTTTATGAGTGATATAAAAGCAAAGAAGGCACAAAAGTTATGCAAGGATGACCTTATTCTTACCCCTAAGAATATGTCTGTTAAGAGATTGTCCATTGGGTGATATGAATTGTATTTGTAGTGTTTGTGAGTTACCTCTTGTTGTGGTCTTTTGGGTGAAGAACTTTCTTCATTTGTGGGCTCCACTTCATCACGAGATGGGCTGTCTTCCTGGTTGAGAGGTACTTCTTGGGATTGATGGTGGTTCGAATTTACCTCTTTCAGTACCTCTTTTTCATAATTTCTATGCTTGTTTAAGTTGAGATTTTGTACTACAGAGTCACTTAACACACCATCATTAGATTCATCGTAAACAACATGAATGCTCTCCTCGATATTTTTAGTGCATTTATTATAAACTCTATAAGTCTTACTATGCATAGAATATCCCACAAATATTCCTTCATCACTTCTAGCATCAAATTTTCCTAGGTTGTTTTCACCATTATTATGAACAAAACATTTGCATCCAAATGGTCGAAAGTAAGAAACATTGGGTCAATTGCCTTTAAATAATTCATAAGGGGTCCTTCTTAGAATTGGTTGGATTAAGCATCAATTGAGAACGTGATTAGCGGTATTTACGGCTTCGACCCAGAAATTTTGGGGAACATTACTTTCACACATCATAGTGTGTGTCATACCCTCTAAAGTGAGATTTTTTCTTTCCACTACACCATGTTGAGGTGTATGTGGTGCTAAAAAATTGTGGCTGATTCCATGGTTACTGCAAAATTCAGTAAATTCTTTTTGATCAAATTCTCTACCGTGATCACTTCTTTTGAAAATGATTGGAGAGTTTTTGTAGACTTGCAGTTGCTTACAAAGTTTAGAAAATTCTTTGAACGCTTCATTCTTTTCTTTCAAAAACGAGACCTATGTAAAGTGAGAATAGTCATCAACAATCACAAGAATGTACTTATTGTGCCCTAGACTTTGTATATGTATGGTACCACACAAATCCATATAGAGGAGTTCTAATGGTCTGGATGTGCTAACATTGTTTTTTTGACTCAAAACAACTACGCACTTGTTTTCCTTTAACGCATGCATCACATAAGTAGTCATATTCAAAATTACATGTTGGGAGTCCACGTATTGATTCATTTTTGGCTAATTTCTTAATGGTGTTCATGCATGAACTAGTCTACGATGCCATAGCCAATTGTTCTCATGATGTGAGACTTTAAAACAGGATATATTGTGTGAGGGGATGTTATCGATGTCTATGGCATAGACATTTTCAATTCTAGGTCCATGATGTTAGAACCTATATGTTATTTCTTAATTTGCTACAAAGTTTGGTGAAGATTGGATGTGTGTGTTTTAAGTTATGAATTTGTGAGTTAAAATACCTTGTTTAGTGTATTATGGATTGTTTGTATGTTTAATCCGTAAATTAGATATGAAAAGGCCATTGTTGAGCTTCCTAAGAATTCTGATTGTGTGATGAAGTATGGGAAACTTGTGAAAGTATTTTGGATGAAGTTATGCTTTGTTTCGATTACGTTTTTGTTCAAATTGTGGAATTGAATTTCTTTGAAAATAAAAATGTGATTATATGATTTCATTAAGTTATGTTTTGGGGAAAGAAATTCTTGTCTTAACTGAGGCTATTACAGAACGTTCTAGAGTTATGACCATAGTAGTGACTGTCGTTATGTTCAGGTCGCCTAGTGGGAGAGGCTATAACCAATCCCCTAGGATACGAATGTCGACCTTGTGTATGTGTGTGAGCAATGTAGGTCTCTAGTGAGGAGGGTTTCGGCCTAAACTTACTAGGATATGAATGCGATTCCATGGTTTGTGTTGTGGGCAGTTCGCATCCTTTAGAGCGTTGGGTGCCTGATTGGGACCATATGAATGAGTTGCGGCTGGTCCACCATTGGTTGGTACCATATGTTTGAGCCGTAGCTGGGCCACCAGGATGTGTTTGTCACCCCTGCGTTGTGATGGTTCTTTGCATGAGTCATGAGTTGATTTTCCCTAAACTAAAAGTTTTGTATTCAATTAAGAATGTGTGATGTGTTGTGAAATTGGTTTTGGCTTGGATTTTTGGACTTTGGATATGATATGGAATTGGGTTTCGTTTGGATTTGGTTTTGATCTTAGTCTTGGATTTTGGATTTGGTTTTAGATTTGAAGGTTCATTCAAAACATCTATGAGCTTGTAATTGATTTTGAAACACATATGTGATTCATAAGCATGTTGTAAGACACATGTTATGTGTTTATGGCTAGTATTTGAACTTTTGTGATAAAGTTGCTTTGATGCGTGTGCCAATTGTGGTTATGGGTGGGCCGTTAGGTTGTTTAGCAGGTTTTACTTTCTTTTGGACTCTAGTGAGGACTAGGAGCCTGAAAGACATGATTGGTATGAGATAATCATGGTTAGTTTAGTGAATAAACTAACAACAAAGCTTGTTTGGGGACTCAAGTGGAAACGTGGGTCCTTGAAACATACCTGGTATGGGACAGGTACAGCTAAATCAATCTAATTGCCTACCTCATAACAGAAATGTGTGCGTGTTTGTGATATTCATGAACATATTAGATATGAACGATATAAGTGCCTTTTTTATTCTTGAAACATACGCGTGTCCTCTTATCGCCCCTATATGATAAATGAGATGTTATGTTTAGATGTCATAAGATACGTATATTGTATACTTATGTTTTAACCGGTTAATGTGCAAAGTGCAACAGCAGGGATGGTAAGGGTTATTCACTGGGCTCGGGGAGCTCATGACCTCACCATTTTTTTCAGGTTTTGGAAGCAAAAATGGATCGTAAGAGCATTAAGAAAGCTGGATCAATTGTGAAACACTTTTAGAGAACTTATTTGAAGCTGTATGGCTTGTTGTATGTATATGCTATGGCTTATGTTAGTAAATACAGTTCTGAATGTATTTTGGTTCGGATATATGTAAGAATATTATGGTAATGCATGCTTTAGAATAACCCTACCCAACCTCAGTAGGATTTCGATCAGAGCTTCCGCTGCTATCGACTATCAGCAGGTTAATTATGATTAATAAGTTCATGTAGGCCTTGTGGGGGGCCCTGACCGAGCGTCTACGGTGGTGACACGGCTGCCCCCTTCGGGCGGGGCGTTACAACCGATCTCAACATATATGGCGACTCGCAGTTAGTCATCAATCAACTACTTGACGAATACGAGGTTAAGAAAGAGGACTTTGTCCCGTATCACAGGCAAGCATTACGCCTGCTAAATAAGTTGGACATGGTCAGGTTAGAGCACGTGCCAAGAAGTGCCAACAAGATAGATGACGTACTAGCAAGCCTCGCAGCCACTTTGGCACTGGGGGCAAAAGGAGAAATGACTATTCCAGTATGTAGCTGCTGGGTTGTTCCGCTGAATGATGAAGACTCCAAGGAAGACGTCAACATGATCTGTGTTCTTGAAACAGATGCAGAAGACTGGCGTCAACCTATAATTGAGTACTTAGAGCATGGAAGACAGAAAAACAGCAGAGGCCTGCAAGCTTCCTTTACTACAATGGGATGCTCTATCAACACTTCTTTCTTAGTCTTTGGTTACGATGCTTGGACATGGAAGAAGCAAAGCAAGCAATGACGGAAGCTCATTCAAGTGTGTGTAGAGCACACCAATCAGGGCCTAGGCTATATGATCGCATTAAAAGGATGGGCTACTACTGGCCCACTATGGTACAAGATTGCATAAATTATGCAAAAAGGTGCGATGCTTGCCAGTTCCATGCTAACTTCATATATCAACCTCCCGAACCTCTCCACCCAACAGTTGCATCTTGGCCATTTGAGGCATGGGGGCTCGATATCGTTGGATCAATCACGCCTAAATCGCCTGCTGGTCACTCCTACATCCTAGCTACCATTGACTACTTCTCTAAATGGGCGGAAGCAATTCCACTAAGAGATGTCAAAAAAGAAAATGTGGTTGACTTCATAAGGGCACACATTATTTATCGGTATGGTGTGCCGAGGTACATTATCACCGATAATGGAAAGCCCTTCTTCAACAGCCTGATGACTAGGCTGTGTGAGAAATTTAAGTTTGCCCAACATAATTCTTCCATGTACAACACCCCTGCAAGCTCCCTAGCAGAAGCCTTTAACAAAACACTTTGCAACTTACTCAAAAAGGTTGTCGCAAAGTCTAAATGGGATTGGCATGAAAGACTAGGGGAAGCTCTTTGGGCATATCAAACAATGTACAAGACACCAACACAGTCGACCCCATTCGCTTTGGTCTATGGAGTAGAAGTCGTTCTACCGTTAGAGCTTCAAATCCCATCACTCCGCATCGCCATACAGGAAGGTTTGACGGAAGACGAAAATCTGGAGGCCCTCGATGAGAGAAGACTTCAAGCACAACAAAAGCGAGAATGCTATCAAGCCCGTCTATCAAGAGCGTTCAACAAAAAGGTTCGATCGCGATCATTCCAAGTCGGAGACCAGGTGTTGACAATAAGAAGACCGATTGTTGTCTCCCACAAATCTGGAAGCAAATTCACCTCCAAGTGGAATGGTCCATATATGGTCAGAGAAGTTTACACAAATGGAGCCTATAAGATAGTTGGTGCTGATGGAGTGCGTGTAGGATCCATAAATGGCAAGTTCTTGAAGCGCTATTATCCTTGAAATAGAATGTTATAAAGCTCCTAAGAAAGAGCCTAAACTGCTCGTTCTTTCAATTTATATTCCTTTGTAACACTCCTGGCCCGCAAGAGTCTAAACTGTGAACTGCAAAACAAAACAAATAAAAAATGTTATGTCTTTGAATTACGTATGGCTTGATCCTTTAGGGTATTACATTCCCTTTAGGTATGTAGGCAATTTGGGCATATTTCTTAAGTACAGTCGTAAAAAAAATGGATGAATAAATTGTGTTCGTACTCATTGGTTTCGTTCGTTGGATATATCTACATATTATTACGTAAACTTGAATTGAAAGACTCATCTTATTACAATATATCAAAACCAATTCCAATTAAACCATATTGCGTCCAAAAAGAAACAACAAGTTGCAAAAAAAACAATAAAAAATTTAGAACAAAACCATTGGATATGATCTAGGCATCCAGTGCGCCTAAAAGCTCTTGGACTCGTTGCCTTGTTGCTTCAACTTGAGTCGTTTCTTCTGCGGTAACTTAGGGCGCAGCATCTAAATCAACAACCTCTTTTTCAAGAAGAGATACACCATCTTTGGCTTTCTTCAATGAAGCTTCAGTATACTAATTTGTCTTGTAATTCTAGCTCATTCGCCTTTGCTCATTCAAGATCTGCCTCAAGCAGCTTCCTTCGCTTATGAGCTTGGGCGACAGCAGTAGTTGTCTCATCAAACCGTGCACCAACCTTTCCCACTGAAGCTGTTGCCTCCCCAAGCTTGTCTAATAAGGTTGCTCGCTTGCTTAGCACATCTGCGGTAGGAGTCCGATCTTCTAATTGGGCTTTCAACTTCAGGTACTGTCCAACTTCGTTCAAATATGCCTTGACACTATTCTTTAGCCCCAAATAATTCGCATGGAAGGATGATAACGTTTCATATATTTGCTCAGTTTCCTGGCGGATGTTTGCATGGTCACCTTCTATCTTTGGGATGAACTTTTTTAATTGTTGCTGAAAACGTTACTTCACACTCAAGGCCAGATCGTTAAACACGCCAGAAGCAATTCTCCAAGGAAAGTAGGTTGCAACAGAAGGGGTAGGTGATTGACAGCACTCTGCTTGTTTCACTAGTGACGGCATTATGTTAATAGAATCATCCTCAGTTGACTTGGTAGGCGGCACAGTCAAGGTGGCTTCACTGTCTTTGTCATCAAATGCACCCTTAAGTGTGTCTCCAATTTTGACAGTATATCCCTACATTAAAAGGAGGATTAAGTCAAAAAAGGGGGAGAGGGAGGGAAAGGGGGCAGGATAATAAAATGCACCTCTCCCTTTGCTTTGTTCTCTGATTTCAGTGAGCTCGTCGCACTGTTAGACTTGTTCTTGGAGTTAGGTAGCTTAGTTGCAACATCTGGTTTGCTCTTCGAGACTGACAAATTCTTCGCTCCACTAATAGAAGACCTAACACCCAAACCTCTCAAAGCTTCTGGTATCGCCTCCTAGGCGAACAACTTCTACTTTTCTTAAGAGATGTGTTTGCTTCCAATTAGGAACTATCGCCTCCCTCTTTTCTAAGCTCAGCTGGGGATAAGGCGTGTTCGTTATGCGGCTGCATGATTGGCTTATGTGCATTCGCTTTACCGGAAGTGACGACTAAGGCGGATGCATCATCAGCAACTCTCGCTTTAGAAGCTCTTCATGGTTGCACAGCCTCGCCTCCAGGATATTTAGGCCCTTGAGAGAAAAGGTCGCCTCGCGAAGATCGCCACCAATTAGCATATGCAATAGTGACCAGTGTAGACTTCTTATCAGGAGGAGTAGGAATTGTCACATTGGACCTTGTTATGAGTTCTGTAAGGTTGAACCAATAGCGAGCACGTCCTATAAGGTGCCCTCTCGGTCATTCATTCGTGGCTCATTTAGTACATCTTGATAGAAGCCAAATTATCGCCCAAACTTGCAAGGGAAGTATGGTTCAATCACAATTGTTCTTCCTTGTCGCAAGGTCAAAAACTCGGAGCGGTGGCAAATCAAATATGCTTTCCAGCTTGAGGATAGATTCTAGGTGTCAATCAAGGTGATCGATGTATCCTTCATAAGAGTATTAGAATACATGACGGATGCATCCTTGCATTTCAATAGCTCTCGAGCTTCCTGTACGTCAGAAGTCCGATTCATCTTTTCACCAGAAAACCTCACCATCTTAGGATGGTCGTGTCGATGATAGGGATGATCAAAATAAGTTTGTAAGTAAGTCTCCAACCATCCATAAACGTAGTGAATGAAGAAAATTACTTCCAACTTATTCAGACTTCGAGCCGTAGAAATTCTATTCAACCGCCAATAAATGCTAGCCAAAGCAGGAATTACTAGGTTTAGACATTCCCCGTGAGCCAGTTTACTTACAGCTACAAACACAGTTGGGCGAATAAGGCACACTGCTTCAGTTGGTAGCACAAAGGAGCACAACCAATAGGAAATAAGGGCAGCAAGGTAGGTCTCTTCGATTAGGGTCTCAGGAATATTGAGCAGCGCAAAAGGATCTTTCTCTCTCTTCATTCGCCCAGTGCGATGAGCAATCAAGCCAGATGGACATGATGTGTTTGTTGGAGCATTAACTCGCTTTCTGGTGTCACGGTTGGGAGGAGGTGTGTAAATTTTTCGCCCTCGATACCAGAAGCGTATCCATTCAGAAGCAGGAAGTTGAATAATGCCATGAACATCTTGGCATAGTCTGTGGAATGCAGAAAAGAGGAACGTGCAAGTCGCTGGAATACCATTATCTCCACGTCCTGCGGAAATGAGTTCTTTGGTGGATGGAATGACTTCTTCGTAGTAAGCACTGTCAGCTGGAAGTCCTCCAATAGTCCGTAAATCCCATAAGGAGATTGACATATCGCCGCTCTCTGTGCAAAAGGTATTGGTAGTGTGGCACCGCAATTCGCTGAATGCTTTGAAGACGGTGAGACTCATGTCATAAGAGAACAAGGATGCATACAGTCCGTCGTGAAGCCTCCATTCCTTGAGTCTATCTTTGTTGCGACCAAGAACATCTTCAAGTCATTCCTAATAGCACAGTATGAAGAAGTTGTCAGAGAAACAAGGTGAAAAGTTGCCCCAGGATAGTGTCCTATCCATGATACAATGTCGGAGTAAGGGTGTTGCTCGTTGATAAGGGATTGAAGATGCAAATAATGGCGAGCTAAGCTTCAAAACTCTCAAAGTCGAGATGACTTCGTCTGATCTTCGTATGTCGCGGGTAGACTCCACACTCCAGCATGAATCTGCAAGGTAGTTATGGAGTGAAGAACGTCTGGACGGTAGGGGTGTTGGCATATCTACACGGAGAGTCACGCCTTCTTCAATTGGATCGTCTTCTCTGTCCAGGATGGTAAGAGTTGGCTTCTTGGGATCAGAGGATGAGTCCAGAAAATGCAACATGGTGAAGGAAGAAAGGCAAGTCGACTCCAATTAGATTAAGTGAAGGAGTCGCCTGCAAAGAATCGAATCTATGGGGAGAAACGATTTCTCGTCTTAAAAGTCGACCTCACGTCGCAATCTAATCGGATGAGTCATGGCTGGAAGGAAGAAATTTGTTAGGCCATAATTTGTCGTATTTTACATGCCTTTTTCACCCACTTTTAGCTCGTTTAATAACTTAATCTTTAGGATTTTTACTTGTTTTATTTATGTTTTGTAGGAAATAATGTCAAATCAAGCAAACGCCGCGAAAAGAAGCGATGACGGGACAAAGCGAAGAAAAACAGCAAAAACCGGCAAAAAAGGACGAACCGGGGACCGAACCACCGTGCCAGAGGAATGGCACGGTCGTGCCACCCTGGCACGGTGTGACCGTGCCACGTGGCACGGTCGTGCCCCCGGGCCCGTCGTCCGGTTTCGCGATTTTTCTATTTAAGGGCTCTTCGGGCGTTTTCACTTGGTCGTTCGAGGTTCGCTTGGGGCTTCTCTCTGGTGATTTCTAGGATAATTTAGTTTAGGTTTTAGCCAATAAAAACTCCATTGAGGAGATTAGATTAGGATTGTATTCGATTAATTTTGGATTCAAGCACTTGGATTTCAAGTTCTTCGCTTCAATTCATAAGTCTTATTCTTCTCTTTCTCTCTATTTCTTGTTTCGTTCTTGTTTTAGATTTTTGTTAATTTAGTTCATATGCTTGGTTTTGATTTGATTCAATCATTTAGTTGTTATGTTTAATTCATGTTCGATTCTAGAATTAGTTTAGTTTCATGCCTCTCTCCTTTGTTGTGTTCTTCAAGTTTATGTTCTTAGTTGTTAGTTTAGGTTTTGATGTGTTTGTGATGTTTAGTAGGTAGAATCTATTGGCTTGGATTGTGATTAGTCTCTTGATGGCTAATTAATCTTGTATTTGGCCTAACCATACCCAATCTATGCTTAGAACCTAGAGTTTTCCTTCACGCCGGCCAAGTGTTCGATGAAATGCTTGAGAGAACTTTCATCCATATTTTTGGGCGATTGACTTATGCTGAGAGGTGAGGTCAATTAGCTAGTGTGGGAGAGGGAATAGCCGAGTTCGGGACACGAAAATAGTATCCGAATCGAGCTAGGTCCGGGGTTGCTAATTTTGTGGTTTAATTAGGCTAACCCCATGAAAATAGGTGGTTAGGCTAATTAGACTAGCTCATGACCCTTGAGAGAGGGCTTGGGTGGTCTTTGAAGGTGCAACCGATCATCTCTTGTTCTCAGTGTGGTTTGGGTAGGTTAGGACTCATCTTGATTAACTGGTTCATCACTTGGTGAAATCATAAACCCAAGTCCCTTTTTGTTTATTTGCTTTAGTAGTTTAGTCCTTCTTCCTTCACTCTCTCTCTGGTCTAGATTGATACGCTTTAGTTAGCCTCGGTAGTTGGAAACACAACTCCCTGCGGACGACACCCCAAGTACTCAACGATACACCTTGCACTTGGGGTTTATAAATATTAAAACTGTGTGGTTTTTCCCTAACAAAATTCAAGTCGACCTCAATTAGATTAAGTAAGGGAGTCACATGCGAAGAATCAAATCTACGGGAAGAAACGATTTCTCATCTTAAAAGTCGACCTCACTTCGTGATCTAATTGGAGGAGTCGTGGTTGTAAAGAAGAAATTCAAATCGACCCCAATTAGATTAAGTGAGGAAGTCACTTGCGAAGAATCGAATCTACGGGGAGAAACGATTTCTCATCTTAGAAGTCGACCTCACTTCGCGATCTAATCAGGGGAGTCGTGGCTGGAAGGAAGAAATTTAAGTTGATTCATCAGCTTCCTGAAAAAAAAAAAAAGCAAAAGAATATAAATTTAAGTTCTCTAACAAAAGGCAAAAAGGTGACAAAAAATTCACCCAAACAAAGGAAGACAAACCAAATATAAATCAGTAGTTCTTGGTTTAATTACACAAAAAAAAGGAAGATTCCAAAAAAAAAAGAAAAGAAAAGAGGAAGTTCGCATGTTCCCGACAGAAGCAAAAAAAAAACCAAAACAAAAGCATGCAAAATTACGGTGAGGTGTTAGTCTCATCGGGACCAACACTTTAAGATAATTTGAGACCAATTTGCCAAAGAAAGGACTGCACACGACGCTACTTTTCTTTCTCTCTCTTCTCCACCTACCATGGCTGCCCGTCTCTCTCCTACGTTCCTTCCTATGCTCTCTCTCTCTCTCTCCTCCCTTTCCTTCTTTGAAGTTATGATTAACAATGGAGAACAAGCAAAAAAAAAAAAAAGAAGCAAAGAGTCGACAGTCCGCACATTGTGGCTATAACATTCTCTCTGCTAAATCTTCTCTCCCCCCCTCCCATGACAAGAACTCCAACCATGCTGTTGCGCTTGTCGAGGGGTCATCAAGGGCGAGACCCGTGCTCTTGCTGCATCCATGACTATGGAGGAGATATTCAAGGGTACTTAGGAGTTTAAAAAGGAGATCTTTGAGGAGGTCCAGTTTGAACTGAATCAATTTGGATTGGTAATTTACAATGCCAATGTTAAACAGCTTGTGGATGTTCAAGGGCGTGAGTATTTCTCCTACTTGGGTCAGAAAACTCAGATGGAGGCTGCTAATCAGGCTAAGGTTGATGTTGCAGAGGCCAAGATGAAAGGCGCAATAGGAGTAAGGAGAGGGAATGCCAAACTGCCCAAAAAATGCTACAAAGATTGATGCTGAGACCAAGGTTGTAACGATTCAAAGACAAGGGGAAGGTCAGATGGAGGAAATCAAGGCATACAACATACAAGAAGAATTTAGAAGGCAAGCAGAATCGAAATAAATAAAAATATATGAAAAATAAAGTATGTGCAAATAAATAAATAAAAAAACTACCTCAAGTTGTAGACACTGAATAAAAAAATGGTGAATTGGAGGAACCTGTAGATGGGTTTATATAGTAGGCAACTGAAGCTTCCTACTATTACTCCAATTCGAATATTGGTAAATTTTATCTCTTTGAGTTATTGACAAATTCTATCTAGACCTATTCATAGAATTTTATCACAAATCATAAACTTAGAAATTATCATTAGAAAAAAAAAAAGAAGAAAGGAAAAGCCAAAAAAAAAGAACAAAAAGAAGGGGGAAGCCATACGTGCCATACCCAAAAAAAACAAAAAAAAAACTTTCAATCACTTTTTAGAAAAAAAAGGGGGTTTTCTTGGATCCGAATTTATTTTTCCAAGCCTTAATTCGTTAAATTTCAAAAAAAAAAGGGGGGTAAGTGTTAAGTCGAAAAAAAATTTTACTTCGTAATCAAAAAAATTGACCTGTCAAATTCTTGATCATTTGCATCAATTAAGCATTCAAGACCCATCCGCTTAAAAAAAAAAGAAAAAAAAAGGGAAGCATACTCCAAGTTCGTATACGCGGCCGACTCTCGAGGGGCATTTGTAGAAGGCGAAAATTTTGCAACCAATCGGATGGTGCCACGTGTAAAAAAATCAGCCAATTACAGATTGTCATGTTTCACGTTGACTTTGGTGGACCCGCTTGATCAAAATTAAGTTCAGCCAAAAAGCCGCCACATGTCATCGATGATGCAGAAATTAGTAATTATTTTCTTTATTTAAAAAGAAGAAAATAATTACTATGCCTAGGCCCAAAACCCGACTCTAACCCTAGCCGATAGAGCCTATAAATAGGGGTCCTCTCCCTTCATTTGGATCATTTAGCATCTGCAGAATTCAGAGCTCAAACAGCAAGGAGCATCCGGCTACCAAGCGAGAAGGATCAAAACTTACAGAGCTTCAGAAACTACAATCAGCCACTTACAAATCAAAATCAAGAACAAACTTCAGAGTTCTTCAGCTGATTTGCATCAAACGAGATCAAGCATCACGCCCTCGTAGTATTCAAATCATTAGGAGATCAAATGAGAGGATTATTTCATTGTATTAAATTCAGATATTGTACCTGCACACTACATCAATACAAGATTGAATTTGTTTCTGAATTTCTTGTCTTTATTTATTTTAGACTCGAAATTTGTGTTTACACTCATGTGTCGAGCTTTCCGAGAAGGTCATCCAGTCCTAGCTTCTTGAGATCTTGAGCTTCTTCAATTTCCGTAACTTTTGGTCCCCATTTGTTCTTTTGAATACATCGAAAAATCTTTCTCACCATTTCTTCATTTGTGTAAGTCTTACCAAGCGATTTTAGATTGTTGGTGATGCCAGTGAATCGAGTATATTCATTTTCGTTTCACAGACTTGGCTTGTCCCTTCATATGTAACAATCAGTTTGTTCCATATCTGCTGAGCTATATCACATGCAGAAATTCGATTATATTCATTAGCATCTGAACCACAATAAAGAATATCTTTTGCTCTTGAATTCTTGGTAAGTTTCTCCCAGTCAGCACTCGTATACCGAACTTTTGGTTAATCAATGAATTCTCCCTCGTCATTTTTAACCTTAGGAATAAAGTAAGGTCTATTGTTCACAATTTCTCACAATTTCATGTCAGTAGATTCAATAAAAATTTGCATAGCATTTTTCCAAAATGAGCATTTTGCTCCTTTAAATAAGTGGGGTCTCACAGTAGAGCATCCTTCAATATTGACATCTCTAGAAAAAGCCATGATCATCACCCACTTGACTGTTAAGTCAAAAGAGGTCTGTGACTGGCTCTGATACCAATTGAAGACTCAGATCGCCCTAGAGGGGTGGTGAATAGGGTAAACGCAAAACCTTAAAATCAAAATCAAATGTAAATGTGGAAATTAAATACAGATGATATACAACAATATTTTATCGAAGTTAGGCCTCAATCAGGAGTAGATCCCTGCCTAGAGTTATCCAACTCTAGGATTCAATACTCTACTTTTTTTATTAAGATGAACTCTCAGCAATCTCTCTGAGCTACCTCACTCTATTGATCTCAATCACTTAAACCAACCTCTTGGTTCAAGTTTGGGTGGAGTTGACCTCACAAACTCCAAGTTCACTCAATAATTCTTTTCACCTCAATTCTTTGATCTCAAAAGAAAGCTTAGTACATTAACTCAATGTGTATTCTCAATGCTTTTTCTCACTTGCTTAGTAGCTTGCTCTTGGTCATGGTCACTATTTATAACCTTGCAAGCCATGAGTTCCAATCTGCTAAGATAGAAGTTTCTGCCAGAATATCCTGAAATCTTATTTCAGATCCTTGAAATATATTCTCCAGATTCTGATTTGATTTCCTTTTGAGTTGAATATTCTGATTTGATCTTCCCTTCAAATCAGCCACGCTGCACATGATATCTTCCTTACACATGATGTTAGTAATCTCTTAAAATGAGCAGAAAGATAATTCGAGTATCCTTTTTTATATTGCTTTGCAATTTAAGCTTGTATCTTATTTAGTTGAATCTTGTCAAGATCAATTCAAATAATATTGATGCAGGGTAATCAATCCATAATTGATCTTCTATGATATTCAAATTTGAATTTCAAATTTTAAGTGGCTAGAATATATTAATCAAATAATATCTTTCAATTTTGAGGGATACTCCATATTCTCTCCATATTTGCTCTTACCTTCCATTAGTATAAAAGACTACTCTTCTCATGCGTACATTTGTTTTTCCAGCCTCTTGATTTTACATTCAAGTCTTTAATTAATTTTGTGTTTCATCAAAACCTTCTTATCCACTAAGGGAGTCAACAGAACCGAAACCGGTTCCCTTACCCAGTTACCCAGTCTAATTGCTAAAATTAAAAAGAAATAAATTGAAATATATACAACACAAAACACATGCTACTTGACCTGCACGAACTGGGTATTACCCTACTTTCTCATATTGTTACATGCCATTGTACTTCTCAAACAATTGAGTTGTACATAGTGTAATACACGTAAGTAACTAAGCCAAATTAACGTGCACAAATCAAGTATCAGAGATGAAAATCAAGCGAGCTAAGGCTTCCATGCACACGTCCTAAAACTTGTTCTTAAGAAGGTGGATAGTTTGAGTTGTCGTAACACCATTGGATCAGATTTAATTCATATGAATGTCGTTGTCCAGTCTAACTTGTCGTATTGCATAGATTTGGCCTTACAAAAGCTTTACCGCATTGGTTTAAAAGCCGATTTGTTACTGCTATTTTTGTCCATTTCGTATTGGAGTTCTACGTCATCTACTGAACGACTAAATTTTTAAAAAAAAATTAAAATTTAGGAGCTGTGGGTTCTTTCTTAAATGATTTCTTAAAAAAAAAGAAAAAGAAATGATGTGTGGAGATTATTGGAAGTCCTATTATTTTTGGTGGATTTTGAAAGTTGGATATGAATGTTTGTCACATTGGATAATTTCTTGACAGAGGAGTCACTCTCAGTGGCTTTGGGCATAGCGTTGTCGCGGAGTACTGTGTTCTCCACTCCGCCAACCATCTTTGCCTCTTCCTTCTTCCTTCTCACTTCTCCGTCTCGCTTTCGTGTGGTTGCTTCAATCTCAAGATTTAGAGGAGCAAGGTTCTGATTTCTCTTACTTCTCCTGTGCATACGAAGCAAACACTACACCAAGCATAAGCAATGTCAAATGAGAATAGAGGAGAACTAAAAACTACAAAAAAAAGAATAAAAATAAAAGCCTAGTCTAGAGTATTCTAATGAGTTTTTGATTTTAGAAGAACAAGTTTCCAGATAACGGCCCCAAAAACTTGATACGTTAAAAATACCGCAAGCACGGTACTAGTGTAATTAGCAACGGCAAGCACGTTTCGTGTCCACAAGGGACTCGCTTTCAAGTACCAAAACTAATTAATCTACCCAATGCAGGCAAATCATTTTTTTATGATTTCAATGATTAACCAAGAAAGCGATAACAACTAGGAATTCAAATGAGATATCGAAAGATTAAAACACTTAAATTGGAATTAATAGCGCAATTATGATAGCGAATCAATTGCAAACCTCATCAAACACACCCACGCATGCAACATGAATGGACAGATCGTCAATTTAGTCAATGCCCCTCTTTCAAAGATCGAACACTAACACTGTAGTCACCTATTTTCATGGGACTAAAAGTCGAAGGATTACAAGATTTACAATCTTGGATCCCAATTACAATAATAGAATTTCAACTATTTTGATATCAAAATCCTAACCGTATTAAGTGACGCTAAGTAAAGGTTTCGTCTTTCAACGTTCCCATAAACCCTAGTAAAAATAGATGAATGCTCTTGTAAGCAATTCATCGAACCTGTGGTGAGCGAAGTATAATTCAATAACATAAACATTGGGTAAGCAAGAATTGGGGCTAAACCATGATACAACCAGGCATAATTGACGTTAATCCCAATCTAAGTTAAGAGATTATCCACTAAACATAATGAGATTCTCAACACAATAATAAGTGGACATCATATTAACAATTATTAAAGAACTAAAGCAGTCAATAATGAAGAAAGAGAGATGTGAGAAAACGAACTCAAGAACTACAAATCTAAATAAAGTATAAATCTTGAATCTAATAATAATAACCTATAAAACGACAAAAGGATTGCTATGCTAAAGCCTAAAGCCTAACTTGAAGAAAACTTATAGGAACAAGAGTATAAAGATTGTACTCTTGTTCCCCAAATATTACATTAAATAAAGCTTAGGTTGGCTGAGAAACAAGGATAAATGGTCGTGCAAAAGCGCACGGTCAACTGTGCAAAAGTTGCAGGAACTTTTAGTCTCAGATGCATGGCTATGCAAAATATGCAGGGGCATATGTCTTCAACCCTTTAGTAAATCTGCACGGTCGTGCAGAACTTGCAACTCTTATTTCTTAATTCCTTATTCTTCTTGCCAACTTCTCCAACATCTTCTCTATTCAAAAAACATTGTTTCTTGCTCATATTCCCTCAAATTAAGACCAAAATACCTATAAAAAGGAATTCGATCCAAATGAGACAGTTGCGAACAAAAGGGGGCGAATAAGATCGAATTCCTCAATAAATTGAGGAAATATGTAGAGAAAAGTGGTGAAACTAAGGGACCAAAAATAGCAAAATTAGATGTTTATCAGATGTGTGTGGTGATGTTAGGGTATATTCTTATGTACTTATTATAATTACTTATCATCAACATCCAACAACTTTCAACACAATTTAACGTCATTTAACAACATTCGTTACCATTCTGCACTTGTAAAAGGTATCAAATGGATTAGATAATGATTAAACATTACCTCAATGTTCATAAATATTTTGCCTTATTTTGGTAATAATATAAATATATTTATTATGCTAAGACTGTGTTTTAAAAGTATGCTCAGATTGTACAAAATGATTAGTCCTCATAGTGTCTACTGGTTAACCTCTAACAACAATGTAGCTTGATTCTATAATCTCTTTAGGTCTAATCATAATATCTTAAATAAACATTATGTATCAATTTCAATTGGGCTCTTAAAGTAATTATATAATTTGATTAAAACAAATTTATGTAGTTAAATAATATATTTTTTTTCAAAATGATAGGCATTTTATGATTAGAATGATACTGATACTTTATATTATAAGTAATATAAGGTTTTATTGTTGATAATAATAAAGATATTTCTATTAAACACAAGTGTACGTAGTTCATCTAACAATACATGAAACTATTGTGTTATATTAAAGCGACTTTAAACATGCATATATTCGCAAATTATTCGTATATTAAACCTATCAATTAAGATAGCTATTCTTAAATTAATTTACAATCATTATAGCACATAATATGCAACTTATTAGAATATTTTCATATTCTACCACAAGATAAATAAATACGCATTTACGGTAACTCATACCAAGCGTGTGGACAATTAATAGATTCATAAATACACTTCGTGTCTAACAATATAAACTCATTCAGCACATTTCACTCAATTTCAGCCCCTTTCAGTTTATTTATACAAAGTATTAATGAATACTTCTCCTAAATCCAAAAGATCGTGTCCTTAGTAAGTCAATCTCTTCAAATATAACATAATTACTAGTGTTATACCTATGCTTCGCACAGATTGTTAATTTTTTTTTTTGGTTAAAGACATGTTATATCATATTTAGTAATGATAATTTTTTATATCCTTTATGGTTTCTTTACATTTAATTACGTCACAACAATGTAGCGAAATTGAAGGAATTTTGCATTTTTGGGTGGCAAAATAAAAGAATGTTCTGATGAGAGAACAAATAAATCAAGACATAATGCTAATGGATTTATCGAATCAATGTATATAGAGATATGCCATAGACCCTTATTAAAACAATCCATGGATCAATAGCAGCAATGCCAATAACTCTTGGAATATGATCAGACTCAACAATTATATAGCATGAAATTAGGAATGTAACTCCAATAAAATCCACTTATAATAGTTGTTAAGGGAAATAAAAAAAATAGTTAAGAAACCATTAATAGTCCTACGGTAAATGATAAATACACTAAAAATATTTTCTATTGAAAATACAATAATTAATTAACATAACTTGGGTATGAGATTTTAACGTCACACAAATTTCAATCTTTTTTTTTAAGATTTCACTTGGACATGAGAGATAGAAAAACCTCAAATGCAATGGAGAAATTGATTATAAAAGGATAAATGTGTCTCATAGACTAACTTTTCTTCTTCTAATATCCAGATATTTGCATATAGATATAACCATTTAATATAAACTTAAAAATATATAATTATTTAATGTCATGAGCATTGATGAGCACTTCAATTCTATAATATAATTAAAAGAAAAAAGATATAATTAATAAGTGATTGCCAAGTGTCTAACCAATGTATAATCACTCAATTTTAAGTATAGCTATATAGATATTGTAAACTTGAAGGCGGTAACAATGAAAATTCACTACAAGAAAAAGACCAAATAAAGACAGAATTCGCGACGGAAAAAAGGCTTATCAGCGACGGAATTGACGACAGAAAAAGGCAGTCGGATTTTCACTCGTCGCTAAGTACCTGGCAACGGAATTTCATTAATCCGTCACCATCAACAATGGAATCAGCAATGGAACTTACGACATACCTTTTGGGGGGGAATTGGCAAGGCAGGAAGCGACAAACCTACCATTCCGTCGCCAACAGCGACGGACTTAGCGGCGGAATGTCCATCGGTAGTGGCGATGGAACCCAGTCCATCACTGACTTCTGCCCCCCCCCCCCAAAAAAATAAATTCTTCAATTCCATTGTCAATCCTTCGCGAGGTTCCTAATTTTTTTTAAATAATAACGCTTGTTTTTTATCATATCCCTTAGTACATACATTTAAATCCCTGCAAGAAATTTACAAAGAGTTTTCACTCCATCAACATCCAATGGCATCGAATATGACTTCATTCGAAGCATTCTTAACAATTCCAAGCCATACAAAAGTAGAATATCACATCCAAAGCAACACTTCAAACCAAGGGTTTTGAATTTACAAAGCACAAGTCCCAAAAGTGTCTACATATCACAAACTACAAATCCAAACAAACCAGAAGTTGCTAGTAATTAAAAGTAACGTTATGTTTGTAGAAGAGGGAGAAACAAGCGCTAAAGGGAGGGGAATGAAATAAGCACCAAAGGACGGGGAAGCAAGCAGCAAGAGGTGTACTCCATGAAGAACCAAGCAGGAGAGCCACCAGCTGGGGGGAAACTGCAACCAACTCAATCACCAAGGTGAGGATCATCATCTTCCTCATCCTCATCCTCATCCTTATTATGTTGTGAGTGATGAGTAAAGGGTGGCTGAGATCCCGAGTCAGAAGCTTGTTGCGTTTGGAAAAAAACTTGCAGGTGCTGATCGATGCTCATCATTTGTTGGCTTAGTTGTTGGTTGCTTTAGGTGAGCAATTTGTTGGATTCCTCCAGTTGCTTACATTTCTCCATAAACAACCGGTAACTTTCAGCCTGTGAAGTTAGCTCATCCCCTAAGTTGGTTACTATACCCCTTAAGTCATTCAGCTCTTGTTGCAATGACGTATAATTGGTACCTGCTGACAGACATTTAAGTGAAGTACGCATTAATATAACAATTAAGTAGACTTATCGTATAACCATGTTCATTGAAATTTTACTATAAAAACTGTACCGACTCTTTGAGTAGGACTAAAGTAACCGGATTCCCTAATGTTGACAGCCTCATCACCAATGCCATAAATACGACCCTTTTTATTCTTGTACGTCTTCACCCATAACTCATTTGGGTTTGGAAGTGGCTGGATTGGATCTTGAAAAGTGTCATCCCCGGTCCCTTGAGAGAAGATTACATTTTGAAATTCACGTTCAAAAGATTCCTATAATATCACAACATATGCAAGAAATCATATATATTACAGTTAATGAAAGTAAAGTATACAAGTTCAGGTTGAACTACCAACAAAGATTGAGAATAGCTAATTGCTTACATATATTTGTTTTGATTTCTTATCAACCCAAGGGGCATCTTCTTTGCCATGAAGTTTGTGAGCGCGACTGAATAATTCAACAATTGTGGGCTCCGTTTCAAGTTATTCCCTCTATGTACGTGCCACACAGAATTATGTCAACCACAAGCAAAACCACAGTATTAAAGTTAAAGAAATACATAGCAAATTCATTTACCATACGCCTCCTATACGCATGCATAGGGATCGAGCCACAGGTGTGGAGAGATGAGACACCACTTTCTGGAGTACCCAATCGATTCTTTTGGGTTGTTTCACGCAATTTCTTATAACATTCGTTCGCCAAGTATTGTTGAAGTCCATCCCATTGAGTATGACCAAGCCAAACAAGCTTCTTGTTGTGCTTCCTTGCTTTGTCAATGAAGTCTCTCAAGCGTGCATTACCTTAATTTTCAAAAAAAATTCTTATACGGTCCTCATGGACCGAATCCCAAGTAAACAACTTCTACAATTATGAAAACAACAAACACATCAAATAATACAATAATAATTTATCACGTTCATACAAACTGTTAATATATAGGCACTTTAGTTAGCTTGAACTCTCCAAACCACAAATCACGTACTGGTTTGGGCACTTTATCCCATGTAGGCCAAGCTCCGTCATATTTGCTTTGAAATATGAGCGAAATCCTGCTAGCAACACTCTCATTGGGGAGAAACATAATTGAGGGCAACAAATCAAATTGATTACTTGTGATGCAAAATAGTTGAAGTTCATAACATATAACAATTGAAGACTTACCTATTACCATCTGGCTCAAGCCAAGTCTTTACTAGAGTGCTCCCATGACTAGATTGTGCTTCACTTTCTCTATTTGCATTGTTGTCTTGGGACTGATTTGTGTTAGGGTCAATCGGTTGAGGAGTAGGTTGCACAGCGTTGACAAAAGGGGGTTGGAGGAATGTTGTAGGCAAATTAGCCGTACAGGGTACTTTGGTTGGGAATGTATGAGGTCTGATGATGAACATCCCCAAATGGGGGAGGCATTGGTTCTGAAAGACCTAGTATGTAACCAGCCATTGTGGCTCCTCAGTGAACTGGGATATAAGGTACCTGGGGGGAAGACGAATCAACATCCATTGCAGTTAGATCTACGGCAGAGCTCCTATGCCCTCGTCTTCTATCTCGAGTGGAGGACTTACCTCGACGAGAACTGGAATTGATACCTGAAATAGGTGACAACAAATGCAAGTACAAATATATAATAATTGTACATATCAACCGTTTACTCAGACATCACAATACGTAGGTAACACATATTTTCAAAATTCATTCATACAATAAAAGTAAAGTTGCAACCAATAGTTTTCTATGCAAAGTAGTCAAATACATAAGAATTCATTAGCACTCAATCATCTGCATCATCATCATCATTGTCATCGTCATCGTCATCATCATCATACAAATGCAAATTTTCCTCTACTTCATCTGTTTCATCACTGTCATCCCTCTCATCCTCTCTATCACCCTTATCATCCTCTACCTTATCTATCTTGTCATTAACCTGAATAAATGAAAACCCCATTTCATTATTAACCTCTTCCGGTGGTGCACTTTCATCTACTAATGATGTAGGGATAACATCATTCACAGGTTCAACGATTTTCGTTATGTCCATTTGTGGGTAGGCAGTAGGTAGAGTGTACTGTTTATCCACTCTCGCCCTTGGTTTGGTTGGTATGACAACAAGTCAATTGGCTCTATCCCTTTAGCGATCTGCATGTGGCATGAAATATACTTGTGATGCAGTGTTTGGGAAGATGAATGGGTCATACTTTCGGTACCTCCTTGTACGGTCCACCTCAATAAGTTTGTTTATTTTATGAGATTGTGTCCCACAATTCAATGTGGCATCAAACCACTCACAACTGAATAGCACACATCGTTTAAGTGGTTCGCCCACATACTCAAGTTGGACAATATCCTTCAATACGCCATAATAATCATTTTCAATGTCGCCTTCTCCCGTACCACAAATGTCAACACCACAATCATACGTTCTCTTCTCGACGATGCGAGATTCTGTGTGGAATTTGAATCCATTAACTCTATATGTTTTCCATGTTGACACAAACCGATTTGGCTTCGTAGCCAATTGTGTCAAGTAGCATTGTTTGTGGGTGTCGAATAGTTGAATATAATGCACCTAAGGTGACATAACATGTAGTTTTAGTTAATACAATGCACCTAATTATTATGTTAAAATTATGAAGGAATGAATTGTAATACTTACATTCTGACTAAACCAATCCGTAAAATGAGTTTCGATGATAGTGTCAACATCAGCGTCGCTAACATTGGAACGTTCAGTACTGACTTATTCTGTAAAAATTCTGTCACATTTTATGAAGGGCATTAATATACTTGCGTTCCGAATTATAATCTCAATTGGAAGCTAAGGTAGCACTCACCCTATATAAGGTTTAACTTCATCACAATTTAACAACACGTGAAGATGGGCAGCAATATATTCGGCATCTGTAAGATACCTGGATCTTTCCCTACCAATAGTAGTCCCTTGCGGTTCAAACACTAATAGAGTTGGGAAATGATTATTATGTTCATCTCCATCTTCATTTCTCCTGCATCTACTGCGCATGGAAGGCACATTAGAGCCGAAGTGATAGGAGTCGAAGAATGTCCTCTCAGCTTTTATGTATGCTTTTGTGATTGAACCTTCAGGACAAGCTTGTTTCTTTATCTTTTTCTTCAATCGGCCAAAGAACCTAACAAATTCACAATTGCATTCACTTGTAAGTGATTGCACAGATAAGAATTGAGATAAGGTTTCATGGAGTACAGCCGACTTTACCTCTCAAATGGATACATCCATTGGTACTGTACTGGATCGCCAAGTTAAGCTTCTTCTACCAAATGCACTGGCAGGTGCTCCATCACATTGAAAAAGCCATGAGGGAAAGTCGTCTCCAAGTTACACAAAATGACGACAATGTTCTGATGCATTTCCTCAAGCATATCCTCTTGTAATGTTGTTGAGCATAAGTTCTTGAAGAACTGACTTATCTCAATGAGAGGTTTCAACACATCATCTGAGAGCGTACCAAATGCAATGGGTAAAAGAGACTCCATGAATGCATGACAATCATGACTTTTCATGTTGTTGAACTTTACCTCATTAGGGTCCACGATATTCCTCAAATTAGAGCAATATCCATCGGGCATTTGAAGCTCCTTTACCCATTCATACAACTCTCTTCGTCTATCCATAGGAAGTACGAACTTCACTTTTGGTTTAACCGGCTTGCCACTTGGGCCTGGACGTAAATGTAATTTTTTTCTATCACATATTTCTGCAACATCCATTCTTGATTTGGCATTATCCTTTGGTTTTCCATGGACATCCATAATAGTATTAATGATGTTCTCGAAGAAGTTCTTCTCAATGTGCATCACATCCAAATTATGGCGGAACAATTGGTGTTGCCAATAAGGCAATTCCCAAAATGTGCTCTTCTTCATCCAGTTGTGCTCATTTTCATTAAATCCTGGTATGACAAAGTTACCATTTGTAGTTACCATTGTGTAATCTTCCACCTCGACATAAAGTTCTTCCCCAAATAAGCGGCGAGGAGGACCCCCTGTAACAATTTTGTCTTTTCTAAATGTTGTTCTATTTCTTCTAAACGCATGATTCCTTGGCAGAAAACACCGATGACAATTGAACCACGAGAATTTACCTCAATTTCTCAATCTCAAAGCCTTTTGCTGTTTCATACATACAAGACATGCCAATTGCCCATTAGTACTCCACCCAGATAACATTCCATATACGGGAAATCATTGATGGTCCACATTAGTGTAGCCTTCATCTGAAATCTATGCCCGTAGAAATTTCATATGTCTCAGCTCCAACATCACACAACTCTTTCAACTCATCAATAAAAGGTTGTAAATATACATCGATTTTGTTCTTCGGATTTTTGGGGCCGGGGATTACACAAGTCAAGAACATAAATGGTGTGGCCATACACATTTCAGGGGGAAGGTTATAAGGTGTAACTACCACCGGTCAAATAGAGTATGATCTTGAAGACAAAGTATAAGGATTAAATCCATCAGCACATAAGCCAAGCCTCATATTCTGAGGCTCGGAAGCGAAATTAGCGTACTTGTTATCGAAATGTTTCCATGCTGCTCTATCTGATGGATGACATAGAACATCGTCCTCACACCGATGTTCATAATGCCATCTCATGTGCTCTGCAGTACTTCTTGGTACATACAACCTCTACGGTCGAGGTTTTAACGGCAAGTGATGCATCCTTGAGTATGGCAATGGATTTTGATTCCTTTGTTGGGACCTTTACCTCTTCCGTCTTGAATGCCTGCAAAACCTGCACACATCCAGGTTTGCGTTCTCCTTAAAAAATAGCATACAACATTTTCGACAACAATCAATTAGGATCACATCATTGTTGAGATCTTTAACAACCTTCTTCGTTTGCCCATAGTTGTTTGGCACGCGGTTGTTAGGTGGACACATCTCTTTCATTAGTTGAACAATTTTATTGAAACAGTTTTGTGGCATGTTATAATCAGATTTGATACTCGACAGTCTCACCGCAGCAAAGAGCTCACTGTGGGTGGAACAATCATCATATAAGGGTTGTTGAGCAACTTGAACCATATTATAAAATGGTTCTCGGCAAGTGCTTGACTCCTCTTCCCTTACATTTTGATTTGCCATTATAGCATCATCAACCGTGTCCGCCATCCGATCTACGTACGATTCATAGTAGTCATTATTAATATGATTTGAACTTCCAACTTCGTGAACTTCACTATTTGAATACCCAAAATCATATTACGGATGTTCTATTTCCCATTACTTATCCAAAACCAATACCCTTTCGCAAAACCCTTAAACATAAGGTGCATCTTAACCTCATCGGGTGTCAACTACACCCTATTTCTGCATTTAGCACAAGGACATCTATACTTTCCCCCATTCAGAAACACTATCTGTCTACGTGCAAATTCATCGAATTGGTTTACTCCATCTAGAAATTCTTACGTATAACCACTGCGACAAGACAGTAATCTATTATACATCCACCTATGATGTTGATGACTATTCATATTCTGCTCAAATAACAATAACCACAGAAGTTATTGGATAAGAATTAATTTTAATTAAAATTATAATAATTACGTAAATTACTCAATTATATATTACATATGTTTACTTATATATTTCTACATGCACCCAAAGAAAAACTTATAAATTTCTACAAATATACTTATATTCTTACCAATTTAACAAAACTAATAATTCATCCAAAGTTGAGCACTTTATTCCTCCAACATATCAAATTTCAACTTAAAATTACCAAATCTAAGTCTACATTGCATTGGACAAAATCTTCAGACAAATAAGAGCTGCAACTTCATATGAACATCACATTTGAACAAAATTGTAAACTAAAGCATCTCATTCCACCAACATATCAACTTTCAACTTCACATTACCAAACCTAAACTCGAAATTGTATTGAGCAAAATCTTCAATCAAATTAGAGTAATAACCTCACACAAATACCACATTTCTATAACATTATCAATTAAAGCACTTCATTCCACCAACGTATCAAATTTTAACTTCAAACTACCATCCCTAAATCCTAAATCGCATTTACCAAAATCTTGCAACAAATTAGAGTAATAACCCCACACAAATACCATATTTCAACAATATTATCAATTAAACCATTTCATTCCACCACCATATTAAATTTTAACTTCAAACTACCAAACTTAAACCCTAAATCGTATTTATCCAAATCTTGAAACAAATTAGAGCAATAATCTCACACAAATACCACATTTCAACATAAATATAAACTAACTATGAAATTCTAATAATGTAATACAAAAATTTGTAGAAATTACAAGTGGTGTAGCTGAAAATTTCACCTCAAACTTGTTGAAAACAACCGGCAAGTGGAGCGGTAGGCGGCGGCCGACGGGGGAGGGCAGCTAGGCAGTGGTCGCAGTGGTCAGACGCAGCTCAGGCCTTGGCCGCAACTCTCTCTCTCTCTTCGAAGCTTTTCGGGTTAAACGAAACTAGACCGAGATCTGGTTTCATTTAACTGGGCTGGCGATGGACAGGCGCCGAAAATTCCGTCGCCAACGCACTTTTTTAAAATTCAAATTTTTTGTTTCCGTCGTCCCATTTTTGGAAAAAAATTTCTAAATATGGCAACGGAATTTCCGTCGCCAAGTGCCAATTATGGCGACGGATTGAATTTTCCGTCGCCAAATCCGCCGCACAATCTGAATTTTTTTTAATACTGTTTTTTCGTCGCCATGTCCGTTGCTAATCTGTTGGTAATTTATTCTGTCGCTAAATTCTGTCATTATATTGTACTTTTCTAGTAGTGATTGAAGATGATGTTACTTTAAATAGTTTCACGTGAATTAACCTAAATAGTGTTGGTTTTTAAGTCTTGATTCCTTGATTATTAGTGATTTAGGAAAAATTAGGTGGTAGCCCCATCATGGCCACATCAGCAAAATGCATGTTTTCATTCAGGGATCCACATCAAGAAAAAGCCCAAAGACCGTTACCAAGAGATGCAACGACCTATTTAAGCCACGATGAATCAAGCCCAAACACCTTTGGGAGTCTCAGATGTTACTGTTTTAACCTCAACGCAGTGTTCTATAAATAGTCATCTATGCACCTGAAAAAGGGACATAGTACACACATCCCTATATTATGGCGAAAATTGTCAAAACTGTTAAACTAACACCAAAACGAATCCTAAGATCCAATCTTTATTCCAAGATCTGATATGTATTCCTTTCTTCTTACCCTTTCCCCTTTTCTCTTTCAAGAAGTCTGGCTTGACTATTAGACGAATATTCGTCTGGACAATCCCAGGGACTTCCTTTTTTATGCGAATAAAGATTCAAAGTAGCCTAGCTCGAAACTCCTACTAGCACATAAGCCCACTCTCTTGCTATCTCATCATCAAGAAAACTTAGTGAGAAAATAGATTAGCGCCATCTGTGAGCAGAGCGGTGGTAAACGATGGTAGTTACTGACACAACTCAGGCCAAGACTCAGCAGGACAAAAACCCAATGATGGACTCTACCGAGATCTAGAGAGGCGCCCTTGCACTAGCCCGGGAGATCCAGGATGTCTTCTAGGACTCCGGACGATACCGCGCTAGGTCAGACATGGGCCGCCCAAGCGAGAGGCGTACGTGATCATTGACGTCCTAAGGAATTCATGTCGACCAAGAGCAGTATTTTTATCTTGCTCTCTTTGAAATTGTGGGAGTTTTATATTGTGCTTGATGTAATTTGGTTTTGGGTAGTTTTTCAATTGTCTCGCTAGGGATGAATTACTTCACGATTGTTAAGCAGTCTTCAACACTTCAAATATAGTCTCTCATGTCAAAAGCATGTGTTTTTAAAAGGCTATACCAGATCACATATCTATTCTAAGAAAGATGTTATAACAAATATGTGGATCTCTTCCCCACATTACACCAAGAATGGTTGTGTGAAAGTGAGTGATCAATGGATTCACACGAAATTGGACTTACAAACCCTTACCCCTGAAAAGAAACAACAAAGAGTGAAAGAAGACGAATGCTTTGTGAACGAATTCTTTGTAGATGATGGGTGGACAATTGTGTTATATATGATTGAAAAAATCAGTCATGGAATCTGAGTTAAACGTTGTAATACAGATGAGGAAGAGAGAGAAAAGTAAACTAAGGCATGTTGACGACTGAGCCAGAGGGAGATAGAGCATTCTAAGGTTTATATTTGTGTGTGTACCTCACTCGCACATACTCTAATATGGATAGCTTTTGTATTGTATTTGCTGACGTAGCCTCTTTGTCTTATAATAATTAGCCGTGAGATGGTCTCACACAAGACTTCTCGCCTAAACAAACACCCTTTTTAATAGATCTTGTTTATAGCATTACCATTAAAACTTCAATGAATAACAACTCGACAACTTGGCATTTAAATGTTTTAAGAATTTGTTTAATTGATTCTCAAAATGAACGATTCAATCAGAATCAATCCCGAATAGAACAACAACTGAAACTAAGATGACCTAAATTAGAATCAAACTATCACAAACAACCAAACTGATCATCTCTATATTTACATACCATTATTCAAGTTACATCGATTCAAAATATCTAGAAAATGAAAATAGTTCTTAAATTTTGTCTAATTAATTCGATAGAGGAAGACCATAATCTAGTACTAGTACTTTCTAGAATAGGTAAAATACAGATTGGACATGGGTACATAATTTTGTATTCTACAATAATTTTTCCTAGTATGGTCTCTTGCTTAATTTACGATAAAATGATTTCCCTTGCAAACGTGCATGAAATAGCTCAAAATGATTAATTTTGGGAACTGTTTGATAAGTTGATTATGATCCGTCGCTTCTTTGAATTTGACTTCACAGGCAGTATCCTTATTCTTTTCGCCACTCTAACAAAATCCCTGCACCACACAATATAAGAAGTCATACAATACGTACATAAGTTTATTGTCAACACTAAATATTTGTATGACTCTTATCCGAACACGTTTAGTTTTATATCTTTAGAATAACACGGGAGATGTTAATAATTATCACTAATATGATTTTGTTATAATTGACTATTATTCGTCAGTTAAGACAACCCTCTTAATGACGGATGAACTATGTGACAGTAGGTCGATTGACCGTAGTTTTCATGAGAAGACCTCATATATAT
>JACYFF010002017.1:55352437-55365639 GCA_017589665.1 Selenicereus undatus
GAAGCAGTGGAGGAGAAGAGAAGAAAATTAAAACTGTGTTCTTAGCTAAGTATGTACATCAGCTTTGTTTACATACAAGCTTGCTTTTAACAATGAGAAGTATCTAACTAACATCTAACAACTTGTAACTACATTGCTAAGTTGGATAATAGCCCTCAACCTTCCACTATCCTCAACACCCCCCCCCCCCCTAAGGTGGAATTGGTGGTGAAGTCAACAATCCCAACCTTGAAGTCAAGAGATTGTGCTATCATTCACCCAGGGGTTTTGTCATTAAATCAGCCAGTTGCTCCTTAGAAGGAACATACGAAGTCTAAAGGAACCTTTCTAGAATTTTGTCTCTTGCGTAATGGTAGTCTATATCCTCAAATGTTTTGTTCGCTCATGAAAAACAGGGATGCATAGCTGCTTTATTGTCACAATGCATAATCATGGGTAAAGAAAGAGGAATGTTGAAATCTCGTAGCAAGTTGGAAAGCCACTCCAACTCAAAAGTAGTGGCTGACACTGCCCTGTATTCAGCTTCAGCTGAAGATTTAGCAACTGTCTTTTGCTTCTTGGTCTTCCATGAAACCAAGGAAGAGCCTAAGAAGATGCAATAGCCTATAAGAGACCTGGCTGTCAGTCTCCAAGTATCCCAATCAACATCACAGTATGCTGTCAAGTGTAGATCATAATTTGCTTAATAGGATACGCCTTTGTTGGTGGTACCCTTGAGATATCTCAAGACATGTAAGGCAGCCTAATAATGAGTCACTGCAGGATGCTGCAATAATTGGCTTAAATGTTGAACAGCATAGGATATGGCAGGTCGAATCAAGGTTAGATAAAGCAATCTGCCTATTAATCTTTTGTAGGTTTTAGGATTAGATAGAGGGAGACTAGATACAGATGAGAGTTTCCTGTCGCAAAGAAAACTTTGTAGGTTTGGCTCCAGTCAGTCCTGCATCACTTAAGATATCCAGAATATACTTTTTTTGATTGAGAAAAGTGCCACCATTTGACCTTGAAATTTCAATACCAAGAAAATACCTGGCAAATCCTAAGTCTTTGATGGTGTATGCTGAATGCAAAGCTTGGTTAATCAAATGAATGCCATCAATATTGTCCCCAATGATCAAAAGATCATTAACATAGACCAAAATGAATATCTGTTTGCCATTGTGGTTATGAGAGAAGAGTGAGTAATCACTCTTGGATTGTTTGAACCTTTTCTAAGCAAAAATTTGTTCAACTCAAGATTCCATTATTTTGAAGCCTGTTTAAGACCATACAAGGACCACTGTAATTTGCATACTTGACCAAGAGATGCCTTTGTATACCCTGTAGGAGCCTGCATATAGACTTCCTCATCAATGAGGCCATGAAGGAAGGCATTGTTGATTTCAAGATGATGTAAGGATTAGGCTTTGGTAGTTGCTAAAGCAATAAAAACTCTTACTGTTGTGAGTTTGGCCACTAAAGTATGCTTGTAGTCCTTATCTTTTATTTGCTCAAAGCCTCTGATGACTAGTCTAGCTTTGTGCCTCTCAACAGAACCATCTGGCTTAAACTTAGTTTTATAAACCCATTTGGAAGTAAGAGCTTTCTTCCCAGGTGGTAAGGAGGTTAAAACTCAGGTTCCATTTTCTTCTAGGGAAGCAAGCTCCTATCCCATTGCTTTTACCCACTTAAGGTATTGTTGTGCCTGTGAATAAGTGCCTGGTTCTTGTGTTTGTAATACACTAGCAAGTGATATGACATAATCAGAAGAAAAAGGTGTCAAGTCTGAAGAGGTGAGTAGAGGATAAGGTGTACTTGGTCTGGTTTGAGCATTAAAACTATGTGATGGGGAGGATTGGGTTTCAATGGGTTGAAGTGTAGATGTGGACTGCCTTGAAGTTGGTGGCATACAAACAAAATCCTTGAGCCATGTGGGAGGACCTTTAGCTCTAGTTGATTTCCTAAATTATGGTGCTTGATTGTCTGGTTCTTCATGAGGACCTGAAATAGGTGAGACAGATTTGGATGTATGTATGTCTCTAGGAGATGAATCATGAGAAGGGATATTGAAAGAGAAATCATGACTCTCAGAAGTTTGAGAAGTATCTGAAACTAGGTGTGTAGTATGAGAAAAGTTATGAGGATGCCCTGATTGCAGAGGTGTATGGACATCAGTCGCATATGAAAAATCATGATCTAAAAATAGGAGTTCATAGGATGGATCATCTTTAGTCCTGTCCTGAAATACTGGAAGCCTTTTAAAAGGGAATGTTGTTTCTTCAAAGACGACATCTCTACTATGAAAGGTTTTTTTATTTTCAAAATCTTATAATTTGTACCCTTTCAAACCAAAGGTGTATCCAAAAAGAACACTTTGGGTTGCTCTAGGTGCAAATTTGTCCCTTTCACCCACATTATATGCAAAACACAAGCAACCAATTGTTCTCAGTTCATCCAATTTTGGTTGTTGTCCATAGAATACTTCAAATGGACTTTGCCAATGTAAATTTTCCATTGGCAGTAGGTTGTTTATGTGAGTGGCAGAGAGCACACATTCACCCCAAAATTTCTTGGGGAAGCTAGCCTGAAATTTGATTACTCTAGCAATGTCTAATAAGTGTCTGTGTTTTCTGTCTGCCACCCTATTTTGCTGTGGGGTTATGACCATAGATCTTTGTAATAAAATACCATTTTTCTTTGAAAAAATCAAGACAAGTAGAATTGATAAACTCAGTTCCATTGTCAGTTCTAAACATGAGAATTTTTGTTTAAAATTGCGTTTCAATGATATTGTCAAATTTAATAAAGGTAGAAGCAACTTGATTCTTGCTGTGTAATAGCTGAGTCCAAGTGTTTCTATTGAAATCATCAACAAGTGTGAGAAAGAAGTGTGCTCCAGTAACGTTGGCAGTTCTATAGGGACCCTAACAATCCATATGAATAAGTTGAAAGGGAGATTGAGTAGTAATAGCATTTTTATTGAAGGGAATGAAGTCTATGTGACTTTGCAAGTACACATATTTCACAAAAGAAATTCTCTAAAACATAAGACTTACATTCTAGTATATGCTTCATTTTAGACAAAGAAGTGTGTCCTAATCTAGCATGCAATACATCAAAAGAGAGAGGATTACATGCTGCATTATTTGCAAAGAAGAAACATATCTTGGAGTAGGCATTGATTTGCTGGAATAAACTGCAATAGGTTTGGATGTTGATGTAATAGGAACTTTGCCTTTGGTCTTACCGAGAGCTAAAGAATCAAGTTTGTATAGACCACCTTGCTTGGGTGCTACAACCACAATCTTTTTAGTTGAAAGGTCCTAGAATACACATGTGTCAAGAAAGAAGATGACACACAAGTTATTATGGGTCACTAATTGGCTGACTGAAAAGAGGTTGAATCTAAAATCTAGAACATACAAGACATTTTGTAGGTTTAAATCAGTTGTTATGTTAACTTGGCCAATTTGCAAGATAGGTTTAGAAGCTCCATCAGGTAGGGTGACCAAAACGTGTTTAGAGGGTTTTGTAGTTTTTATAAGCAAATTCTGATTAAAGGTCATATGGTCACTCGCTTCTGTATCAATTATCCAAGAACTAAAGCTGTTATTTATCACAGAGCAGCAAATACCAAAGTGAGAGTCCATGGGATTTATACATGCAAAGTGTGCTAATGCAGACTTATTACCATCTAAATGAGAAGCAGAGGAACTATGAAGGTCACCACCCTATCTGCCTTTCATCCATTTCATCATCTCCTAAACAACAAGTGCCTGAACCCAAATAGTGTCAGCTTGACCCAGATTATTGGTTTCCTTGCAGTGTGGAGTCTCATCCAGAGGTGTATCAGTGAATTGATGACCAATTACATTAGCTGTGACTCTCATAGGTGCCTTCCCTTTGATGCTTTCTCTTATTCCTTTGTACCAATCAGGACAGCCAACCACTTTAAAACATTGATCAGTGTTATGTCCTTATCTCTTGTAATGGTTGCAATACTTGGCAGCCTTGTTCTCTTTATCATATCTCTTTCCTCTACCTACATTTCTAGCTAGAAGAGCTATTGGAGACAACTCTGAAGCTCTAACTCCAACACCACCAGATTTTGTGACATTAGCTGCCATTTCTCCCATCACACCAGCACCACTTGTGACTTGCCTTTGCTTTTCAACCCTCTAGGTCATTGAGTAAGCTTTGTTCACAATAGAAAGGGGCTCAAGAAGTAAAATCTGTCCCCTAATGGATTCATATCCATCATTTAGGTGCATCAAGAAATGTGTTAATTTTTGTCTTTGCTCATTTGCCAGGATTTTCTTGACAGCATTGCAGGTTTCAGCACATTTACACTCAGGAACCTCAGAAAAATCAGTTAGATTTTCCAAAGTTTCTTCAATTTAGTGTAGTATACATCTACACTATCATTTCCTTGATACAATTCTGATATCTCCTTCTCCAGTTGATACAATAACGGTCCATTACTATCACCAAATCTTTCTGTGAATTCTAACCATAATTCATTAGCATAATCAACATATAGGAAGGCCTCAGCCAGTTCAGGAATCATCGAGTTTAACAACCAACTCAAAACCATACTATCACACCTAATCTATTGATTAAGTTGTGGAGAATTCGTTGCAGGTTTTGCACATGATCCATCAAGAAAACCGAGCGTACCTTTTGTTCTTAATGCGATCTTGACTAATTTACTCCATCGTTGAAAGTTTTGGCCAGCCAATTTGAGGTTGATCAACTGCAGTCCTGGATAATCTGAAGGTTGAAGGAACAGAGGATCATCATTATATGATGACTCCATAGCTGACACCATATTTAGAGAACAATGAGGATCAAAGAAATCACAAGAACTTGGATCAGTGATGAATTAGCTTGTCTGATTGATGAATCAAATCAATGGGACAAGAAGAATAATTTTGTGTTTAGATTGATGTAGGATTGACCAATTGATGGATCAAATCCATTGATCGAAGAAGAAAGAAGAAAGAAAAAGTATTGAAGTTCTTGTGATTATGGATCTTTAGCCTTAAAGCTCTGATACCATGTAAAGAATTGAGATACATTGAAGCTCCTTCATTGGAGCCTTTAGAGAGAGAAGCAGTGGAGGAGAAGAGAAGAAAATTAAAACTGTGTTCTTAGCTGAGTATGTATATCAGCTTTGTTTATATACAAGCTTAGTGATGATATAATATTAAATATTAATTAAGACATACTTAGTGATGATATATGTCTTGTAGTAAGACACCTCTTAAACGTCTTGTCTTGATCAAAATTAACATATTAAATTATTTAAAATAATTAAATTTTCAATGGTTAGACTTGATTATGAATTTTAAAGTTCTAACATTTGCTAGCTATGTCGATTGTTACAAACTAATACCCTAATCGAATCAACCTTATCTGGGATAGCCTATAATATGCACAATTTTCCAAATATGAAATATAATAGATAAAAAATAATAATTTTACACAATCTATAAGTTGTGACAACCTTACACCATTCAATCATACCATTTTTTAAAAATTGAATGCATAATATTATAACTTTTTAGCTCAACTAAAACAGTTAATAAATATCTTGTAACAAGACATTTACCATTTGAGCATAGATTAATATATAACTCTACATTCAGAGGGTTGAAATTTTATATTGGTCACCCTAGTTAGGGGTGTGCAAAAAAATTCGAAACTGAAAACCGAACTGAAAAACTGAAAAAACCGAACAAATTTTTCAAGAAAGTCGGTTCGATTAACCAAACCGAAATTTTTTTCGGTTTTCGATTCGGTTACAGTTCGGATTATTTGAAAATTTGGTTAATCGTCAGTTAACCGAATCGAAAATAATTTTATTTTAAAAAAAAATTATACATAAAAAATAAAAAAATCTGTAAGAAAGTGCACTTTTTAATTATTTATAAATGGTAACCAAAGTTTAATTTTTATAAAAAGAATTTAAACATAAAAGAATGACAAATTTAGGTAAGAAAGTATAAGTTTTTTATTAATTGTAAACGGTTAACCGGTAACCGAACCAAAAAATCGGTTAGCCGAAATTTTCGGTTTGGTAACGGTTCGGAATTTTTTTGAACCGAAAAACCGGTTAACCGAAACTTCGGTTAACCGGTTTTGCACACCCCTAACTCTAGTCCTTGTGTGGAACATAGGCATGTAATTATCACATATTTTGTTTGTTCATATATCAACATTTGAATCCCTCTTTACGCAAATTTGTCCCCTCTTTGCTTCTTAGAGATAATCAAATCTATATGCAAGACCCCCCCCCCCCCAACACACAAAAAAAAACAAAAAAGGAGTTTATATCACGGCCGTACTTGTGATAATTCCCAAGGATCTAAGCTAGCATGAGTATATGAACCGATCCTAGAAAGCACCAACTTCTGAAAACATGCTTAACATCAAAGCAAGATTTAAGACCGATCTAGGGATTGAGAGTAGCGAGAAATTCAAGATGGATAAAGTTAAAGGAAGACGATAACAACAATAACAGCACCTCCCAGTGTGGGTCCCGCTTTTGCAGCTGTTCTTTGATCTTTCATGATTAGAGTTAGTGTTATGATCGATAAAATTTATTATGTTTAGAGATACGTTCTTTTTAATATTTGCTGACCATTTACAGTTCTTAATGTTTTATTATTATATTTTTTTATTTTAGATCCTTCATTTTACTAGAGTTAATTTATAATTTTCCTAATAAATGGTAGAATTCTCCAATCACAAATTAACTATTATCTCTTGCCTCCCCTGATTCCTCCTAACAGCTCTTTATCACTCCTTACCGGTCTTTTGCCCATACGTTCACGAAATCTGTAGCACTCCTTTAAAAAAAAAAAAATCAACAATCTATGGTACTCCTTAAAACGAAAAAAAAATTAGTGGATCCTAAAACTAATTATGGACCTAGTAAATAGGTCATTGGGTTCGGGTACGGGTCATGTTAAATTTGAATGGGATCATGTTTCGGGTTATGTGACATTTCATGTCGGTTCAGTTTAGATCGGATGAATTTCGATTCAGGTCGACTTTGGGTCAACTGATTTTTGATCCAATACTCTTATCATGCAAAAATAAGCAACTTCGTAGAAAATTTTGGGTCGGTTATGGTTTGGTTTGGCTGAATTTTTTAGATTTCAGGTCCACTTTCGGGTGAGCCTATTTTGAGTGTCCGATCGAATATGGGTCTAGATCGTTCAGTTCAGGCTTCGGATCTCATGTCAACTTTGCCAAATCTAACTAAATTACCTTATTCTTGTTCTTTGGGAGATGCACCCAAGTCAATAAATTGTTCCCTATTCTTCTGGGATACATCATACATTACTTTACTTATCTAGTTATTAACTCACCGAATAATATAATTTTCTTTTTGCAGTAAAAATAGGGATGTTAGAGCTAACTAATTAGTTACATTACCTTAGAGATCGGAAAAATACGCAACATCAGATTCTGTAGTAGAGAAAAACAGGCAAGACGACAAAGAAATTAAGAAGTTAATTGGGAAAAAGTGAAGGTTTTTGGTGGTGTAAATAGAAGTGCCAAATTTGATGCAGGAGAGATCGAGCATAAATTTGAAAAATTTTAGCCGTTAAACTAATTGACGCTAGCAAAAGAAGTTGAATGTTTAAAACATACAACCAACATGCATATGGATATTGATACATTACCAAACTTTTACGCTGCTGAAAAGATTGTGAGCGCATGACTGATGAGTGAGACAGAAATCTACCACTTAAAAGGAGGAGCAAGAAAGAATACTATTTAAAAGAACCGAACTTTTATTCATATATGTTACTGATTTTTCTTAAATAAGGTCTTAATTTATATATGAATAAAGAACACTTATACCGATAGGTTAACAACTAGCTCAAAAAGATCAAACACTTTTAAAAAATTTTAAGAAAAGAAAAACTTGCTGCCATAGCCACTAAAATTCGCCTCATCATTTAGTCTAATTAATTAATATATGCTTTGCTTCAACCTCAATTAATATTTTACATTTTTTTTTGTCTCATAATTATAGTCAATTTTTTTGATTATATGAAACTATGCATAACATAGTTTTTCTTAAACAAATCAAAATCACTGATAAGTTCTTGAAAAATAGAAATATGATAATACTATTGTACTTGTTAGCAATTATAAATAATTAGTTCTACACAAATTATAATTGATAAGCTCTCCCACTAATGAATCGTCTCATTTTTTTAATTTAATATATAATAATATAATTTATATGTCAAAATAGCTAAAAATGTCATAAAACATTTATCCTTTTACTATCACTCAAGATCCTTAATTTGGAGCACCAAAAAAACATTATGGAAAAATACACTTTTTCCATTGAGCATCTGTACCATACAAAATGATACTAATAATAAAAATGAAACTAAATTTTCTCGCAAGAAAGTTAAGAAAACATTATTCCCAAAAATAAAAGAAAAAGAATGAGGTTTTCCAAATAATTAAATAGAGGTGCATAGATACGTACTTCCAAGAAAGGTCGCCAGCAAGGAGGAGATCATTCTCCAAGTCCTCATAAGCAACAACATGCCCAGGAACTGCATTAGAGAGATCCAGCCCTTCGTCATCATCATCAACTTGATTATGATCATCATGAATATTATTATGATTATGATCATCACCATAGTAATTAAGAAACATTTGGCGAAGAGCCTTGGCGAGGCTTTGGTAGTTGGCGTGATGGTGGAGGTTTACACGGTGGCAGATTGACCGCCCCTCCACGACCACCGTCACTGCCGGCATGACATTTTGGAGTTCCAGATCATCATCGCAGCCAAGCAGCCGCCCCGTCAGCCTTGGTGGTTGGAGGCTGGTTTGGGCTTTTTTAGCTGTGAATGGTGGAGGCGATGATGATGAAGCCACGGCCACTGGTGGTGGCAGTGGCGGCAGTGGTGGTGGTGGAGTGAGGAGTCTGGCATAGAAGCTGTCATTCCACCTCCTCTTTAGGGTTCCTTGTCTGTGCATGTTTGGTGTTAGAGAGAGGAGGAGGGAGTCGGTCGAGGAGGTGGTTAGTGTGAGTGTGAGTGAGCAAAGATTGTGGGTGTGGTGTGAATGTGATGTTGGGATTAACGGGATATATATATAAACCAAACAAGGATAAGTGATGAGGGATAGACATGACAAAATGTATTAATATTTAATTATCTCAACATGATATGGTCTAAAATAAGAACATAATAATTCGAATTCAATCATAATTTGATTTTCTTAATAAGATAATCAATATAAAGAGTTAAAATGGGGCTAATTCCCAATTATGACTTAATGGAAACGAAGACTGAAGCCAACAAGAGTTTAAAATTTTTGGACATCAATGCTAATTGTATTTACAAGAAATTCATTAAATCTATTCAAAGGAAACTCAAAGTTGCCTAAACTGAAAATAATACGACCTACTAAAAACCACTGAATTAATCTAAAAAATAATTATCAAGTCAAATATAATTTAATTAATTTGTACTGAATTTGATTCAAACCTACATCAAATAGAATTAAGACATGAACACAAATGAGTGATAGAGTTTCATAGATATCATTGTTATTTCTTGGTTTATTATAAGTGGCATTCTTTCTTTCTTGTCAATTTGCTTGCATTGATGAAAGAGGGTAGTGTGGGTGTCTGGCCGTGTTGGGATAGAAGTAATCCAACGACGCCATGGCTTAAGACGTTGTTGTCCCATCAATGCACTTACAACTTCCACTTCACACGCATTCTGTTTTGTCACTACTAGAATATTTTGGTTCCTCTTTCTTGGTTGGTACTTGGTATCGCCTAATTTGTTTTTTTTAGATTTTTCTAATGAACAATATTGGGTATTTGGGCTAAGCATTTTTTATTTTTTGAGTCGCAAGAGGGGTTGTATTATTTCAAATCCAGCTCCCCAATGGGTAAGACGCCCTTGGACAAATTGTCAAAATACAATTGTTTCATTCTACTATTTGAACAATGAACATGGTCTAAATAAGCAATAGTGTTATTCCTTCTCTTGACATGACTAATAAGTAGCAACACACACTTTGACACAAGTGACCGACTTTCGTCGAAAATAATGTCAGTCGGAGCAAATCCCTTCTTTTTGAATGCTGCCTGGTAATCACATCCGAGCAGTCACTTCAAGGACGATGTTCCGGAAGCGTGCCTCAATCGCCTTCTGCAGCCCAAATGGCAAAGTTGCTACCTTAGCATATTCCACCCCCACCGTACTACCTCCAGCCTGGCCTCCTCACGCCAATCACCTGAAATTTATCCACCACCTTGTCTCCGGTACAGAAACCGAGCCCCACCGGCCTCCCTTCCGCCACAAAAGCATCAGCATTGATTTTAACCATGCTAACAAGAGGAGCCCCCCATCTTCCAGAGAGAGAGTCTCATGCATCGCCCCACCTCCATCAACCGCCACCTTATGTTCAACAGCTTCGCTTCCTTCAACATCTTAACGAAGCTCCGAGCCATAACCTCCCTATTTGGTTGTTGAGGTTAAAAACAGCTTCGTTTTGAGCTGTCCATAGCGCCCTTGAGATCGACGCTATGGATAAAATTTTTCCCCCACCACTCTATCCCCCATCCACTGTAGGCAATCTGACATGCAAACCAATTTCTCCAGTACTTAAGAAACTGCCTCGCAGTCAAACAATGCATGAAAGGCAAGTTTCTTCGTAGTCAACGGTATACCAAGGTTGAGAGGATCATAGGTATGATGTCTAGCCGAAGGCAAACTTAAGCACCCCTCCCAACCCTCTCTGAGATCAGCCTCCAAAAAATGTTCCAACCGGCGCCCAATTATGCTGCAATTTCTTTTGTTCTGCGTAGTTAGTGGTACTCCAAACCATTGCAAAGTCTGTGTCTTCAATAGTTGCATCTGCGTACCACTTCTTCACTACCAGATGACTACCCATCACTGTCCATGGTCCCCCCCCCCCACCCCCCTTCATACTTGAAGAATCAAAGGCTATAAGATCACCCTAGAGGGGGATGAATAGGTGATAATCAAGGTTGCTAAACAATCAAGATGTAAATGCGGAAAAGTAAATCGGGATAAAACACGATCAATTTTTAACGAGGTTGGACCTCAAAAGACTTAATCCCCGCCTAGAGTTCCCTAACTCTAGGATTAATCCGAACTTTTATTAGGAGGATTGATTACACAACTCTAGAGTACACCTACTCTAAGTTCTAAGTCCCAAGTTGACACCTTCAACAAAGTTTGGTAGAGTTGACCCTTCAACTCTATAATCCCACCTAATCACTACTTGAACAAGGCAAAGAGTAATAGCAATTTGAAGCTCAATGAGTACAATAATTGAGAGTATGAGTATGCCAATGAATGCTCTTCTTGCTTGAGGAAGTAGTATGCCAATTGTGTGTTGGCTCTCTTGTTGTTCCTCTTGCTGCTTTGTCTCCCTTTTATAGGCCCCTTGAGTTTGAGCTAGCCGTTACACCTAAATATAGGAAGTTGATCTTCACATTGAACTTCAAGGCACTGAACAGCGTCTTTAAGGTCTTGAACTGGCTGATTTTCAGCTGATTTCTTCCAACAGCTATTTTGATCTCCTCCAACGGCTAGTTACCAGATTTTCTGCATATACATCTCCAAAATTGTCTATTTAGTTAAATTAGGTTATCCAAGATATTAGGAAGAGATATTGAAAATATTGTGGCCATATTTAGTTACTTAATTTAGGCCATCCAAGATATTAGGAAGAGATATCAAAAATATTGTGGCCATATTTAGATAATTCAAAATCCAAAATTTATTTAGGAGACAAGCATCAATTTAGGCAAGACCATATATATTTCAAATCAATAAACAATATCAATATCTAAGCTTCCTTTTTGTCTTTCATCAAAACAACATAACAATATCATATTAAAGGATAAAGAGAAAGTCAACAATGCTCATCTGAAATCCTCCTCTGCCTTGAATTTGAACAGAAAGGTGCTGTTTTAAAGACAATGTTTACGATACCAATTTTATTTCTATTTACAAGACTTAAACTTTAAATTTTATTCAGGTGAAAAATGTGGCATATTAAATTCCTGCTTTAAAGACAATTTTTTGGAAGATGTTTCAATGACAAAAGGGAAACACGTTGCTTGTGCCATTGTGTTAGGCTAATGTTGGAGACTACATGTGGTAGAGAGGGCCCTTTCCTTCCCATTCATGTGAATAATTAAGGGCATGTTCGCTTTCATAGTGCAAAAGTTGGTGAGACAGGCCAACCTCACCAATTATGGTTGTTCGAATATTTCGCTCCACCAAACAAATTCTTTGTTTATTTCAAGTGTAGTACGTACTATGCAGCATCTTGATTAAATTCTATATTTCTTTTTTCATGAGGGGCGGATCCGATCCTCACGAATTGCGTGCAGCTAAAACAAGCTTTAATGTGACCTCGCAAATTGCATGAGCGCAGTGGACTTCCCCGGATCTAATTGTATATCTAATCACCATGATAAAAAAATTACTATCACCCACTGTGATGTCATTTTAACTCAAATTTAAATTAAATAAAAATTTTAAGTGACAAGTATTTATTGTAAAATTTGTTTTTTAAAATTTATTATAAATAATTTATTACTAATCAATACTAGACAGTATTGATAAGTACTTATAATAAGTTAATAAGAATAGACCAATAGATCCCAACTAAGTCGATTATTTAATGCAAATCCAATAAATATCATATATATAAAGGTGTCCACTTATAAATTTTGTAGACTCCAAATACTGCTAATGGTTACCATGCTTCAGGTCGATCCAATGACGACAAGTACATAGATTTCATACAAAGGTGTCCATTGATACAAAACTGCAAACCATAATGAGTCCAACATCAAATATAATGTGAACAAAGGTTTCTCATGCATGGGAGGTGAGCAAGGCCATAAGCTTTGACGTTATGCAGATGAGCAAGTAGTGACTGAAAAAAATTGAGTATATCTCATGAGTAGCAGTGAAAAAAGTGGGCATTATTATGCAACCAAATTGGTGGTCGATAAAATCTATGCCTTGTTTTATTTCGCATTTTTTACGATTTAGCTAAGAGCCTACATCTCCTTACATCTCCTTACATCTTCTTACATCTCCTTACATCTTCATTTTATTTATTTTGTATTTATTTTTTTAATTTTTAATTGTTAATTTTAAATTTTTTTGTTCTTTATTTTT
>JACYFF010002017.1:55378401-55390535 GCA_017589665.1 Selenicereus undatus
GTTATCATTTGTAATAAAACAATTAATGAGGTTCTCTCAAGACAACTGAATAACACTTTCAAACATTCTCCTTCTCTCTCTCTCCCTCTCATCCTCTCAAAGCCTCCATGGCTGCTCACCACTCGTGACAAAGCCTATCATGGCATGGCTTGTATTCGCTCAATTTTGGTTTTTACCTACGTTGGCAGCATAACTTGTCAAAATGAATACCAAATTTTGATTAGATTGTTTTTATTAGGACGAGTATTTGCACGCTTGCATCTTTGTTTACCTTTCGGCATCGCTTTCTTAATTTTGTGCGCTTGTAAGATTCAGTTCATCGTTGATTTATAGCACAATTTAACTTTGAATTCAATTTGGAATCAGAAGCTTTTTTTTCCATAGCCATACAACCAAGTCCAAGCCTTATACCCGCAGACTCAACAAGCTTTGAACCGAACCACAGCCTAATTCACATTCCACCAAGTACAGGGCAAGGCAGCCATTTGTAGATGCAGGTGGCTACATTAGTAAAGCTGCTGGCTCATTACATGTCCAGGCATTCTCCAGGTATGAAGTGAACTGAATTGAACAGTGCACTTCTGATCAAGCATTGACTTCGGATTTTTCAATACTCAGCAAAATGCTACCTTAACTCTAATTGGTCCTCAAAATTAAAAAGAGAGTTACATTTCCTTGGACTTCTAGCTAATGTAATTACAAACACGATTATTATTGCAGTAAAAAATATAAGGAATTCATCTGTAAATGAATGAGAAAAAATATGTATCATCTGACAGGGGAAAAACACAAATAATCAAAGCTAACAATGACACATCCTCTTCAATTTCAAGGATGGAAATTGCAATGTGGGTTTTTCATTCCTTTCTTTCCCCATTGACAGCATCAAATCTTTGCATTATAGGCTTTTGAATGTTTTTTTTTTAATATATTTGAAAAAAAATAATTCTCAATCACCAAACATCACGCAAGTATCTACCAGTTGTTTGCAAGTTCTTCACCATGCTCTCTGCCTGAGAACTGTCCATTGAACCCTGAGAACCAACAAGACCAACAAGAACTCTTTCAGCAACGTTTCAATAATAAATCTTTCGGTCACAATATAACAGCCTCTTTGCCATAAAAATTACTATGGAAAACAGCGGTGCTCAGGTTGGATTTGGTGAAGTTAATTTCTGGTCGGAACAGTATGGCGTATAATCGAATAAGCTCAGGCAGGGTCATTGATGTTTACATCACACTTAGGTCTGTAATAAGTTTGTGCAGATGTTTGCAAGTTTGAACGGACAAATCTCGATCAGGTTAACTTTTTGTCTGGTCAAATTAGGCTGCCTTGGCCTAGGCTAGGGGTATTTACTACTAGAAAATGATTAAGAACCAGCAGGGATACAAGAGTGAATTGGCAATGAAGAAAAAAGCGACTCCTTCAGACCAAGAAACTAAGCAACACAAGTACACAGTCCATCTTCTGAATAAATGGCAATGAGGAAAACAGCAACCTCTTCAGGGCAACAAAGCAGCACACATGCCAGAAAAAACTATAGCCATAGCAATGGTGAGCACATACCTGCTCCTGTAAAATTGTGTGAAGGCTTCTGTGGACATCCCGGGCCATGCCTTTTGCATCACCACAAACATAAATGTATCCTCCTTGAGAAATGACATTCCACACATCCGACGCCTAGATTTATGCAAAAATCCAAGAATTAAACATCACGTCATAATGCCTATGTTAGAGTATCTAACAGAACAAGTACAGATAAGAGTCAGACGGCGAACCTTCTCCATCATCTTGTGCTGAACGTATTCTTTTGTGGGGCCCTCTCGTGAGAAAGCAACAATAAGCTCAGAGAGAATACCGCTTTCAACAAAGTTCTGGAGTTCCTCTTCGTAAATATAATCCTGCATAATTATGGTTCATTCCATCAGTAATATGCCAAGTGGCGTATCTACAGAACACAATGGAAGGAAGATGAAGGGAAATTTAGTGTAGAAGGCTTGGGCCTATTATCTCTACCATTTTTCGGTTTCTACAGCCAAAAAACAATATAGCTTTCCCGAGCTCCACTCCATCTTCTTTCAGAGCAGACCTTTCCTGGAAATCCAAATGAGGGTAAGCAATGCTCATAATTAATGCAATTTATAGGGGTATGAGGTTGTCTAACAAACCTGTAAGAAGCCCCTGAACGGTGCTAAACCAGTCCCTGGACCGATCATTATAATTGGAACAGTTGGATCTGCTGGAAGCTTGAAGTTAGACTGCCTCACAAAAATAGGTGCCCAACTACAATTAGGGCTTTCCTCTTGAGGAATGGCATTCTGGAAAACAAAGAAATCAGAAGGGTCATTCATGACGATGCACACCTATAGAATTTGTACCCAAATCAAATTCAGTATTCTTTTATCACAAAGAAAAAGACCGGAATATCTAATTGGTGATTCAGGAAAAGGTGAAATCTTGACATTTTGGTTGCTTTATCATACTAGCTGGAGTGAATCCAGACAGTGCATCATTGGTCACACCCATAAATTTAAAGAACCCAGCAATGTATTGGATTTCAAGCAGACCTTTCCTAACTCAGTGCATTTGATGATACCTGTAACCATAGCACTGAACTATACAAGAAAGAAAGAGATACAATAAGAACATACTACTCACCACCGCCCCTACCATACACAAAGATTGATGTAAGACATTCCCAAGTCCTTCACATGAAACCAACTAACGTGCAGGAATGGGTCACGTGAAAATCCCCACCCGAAAACAAAGAATCACAGAAACAAGCAGATAGAATCCAAGAAGCTCCAAACAAAGCAAACGGCGGCAGAAGACTCCATAGGCTATAATATACCTTCATCCAAGTTGAACACACTCCTTTGTGAATCCTCCCTGTGGGCATTTTCTCATGAACTAATGCACATGTAACATGGATTCTTGTTGGTGCAACCCTGCATATGTAAAACAACAAAATGTTTTAAAAGAAGTAAGATACAATCATCGTTGGGAAATGAACATTCTCTAAATAAATTAAGAGTAAGGGGAACGGGAGGTTCTAAAGTAGTGTTGTCTAATAGACAACCCCATTTATGAGAAACTATATCATTCGTCTCTACAAAACAGCTAAACGCAGCTGCTTTTGGTGAATAATTCTGCATTATTAACAAAACGGGGTTGTGCCTCCCTACATTAATGTAACAGTAACCATACAACAGCAGTCTGCAAACTAATGAATCACAACTAATTCCTCCGTGATTGGATGGTTGAATCCTGATGGGCACTAAAGTATTAAGAACACAATTTTCAGTAGCCTGACCATACGTGACAACTTCATATCTACCTAATTGACATGGTCTAATCTAGGAACATTTTAATATGTCCATAGGATGTTCACCAAGAAAGAAAAAAAGAAAGGGGTTTCCCCCAAACGACTGGACTATAATAAATTAAAGCCAAGAACACGTTTTGAGAAAAAAGAAGGAAACAGCAGATACCTAGGGGAGGATGATATTGAGTAGTATCTAGGCTGCAATCGTGGTGCCACTGCAGCAAAGAAAACTCCAAGTGGCGGCTTAGCTGAAGGAAATCCAGCCATGACCTCAAGGAGGCTCCTCTGACTTGCAACAACCCACTGCGCAAACTCATCCTGCAGAAAGATAAAGTTAATGTTAGATAACAGAACAAGAATAGGCAAAAAATAAATCAAGATTTGTAAGAAGCTTCGCCACCTTTCCAGCAGGAGATGCAAGATATCTCAATCGTTCGGCTTCACTTGGATCTGAAGCATGAGCTGCCAAAGCAAGCAAAGCAGACTGCAAAACGTATGTTAGAAGCTAGGAGTAGAACATTGCACCAGCCCATCACAATAAAGCATACAGGCCAGGGAAAGGACAAACCTTCTTTGGAGAGCCTAAAAGATCCGCATATCGAATCAAAGCCACCCTTACACTACATGGAGGGAAAGGTGGTGGTAAAGAGCCTCCACCGATGGGAGTACCATCCTCCTTATCAGTATGGATAGAGAAATAAGTATCAGGTTTTAGGCCTAGCAATCTTTCTGCCTCCTCCACAGTCTCAAGAAGGTTCTCACAGTAGACACCAACATGGTCTCCTGTTTCATATCTGGGGTAGGAAATAAACACATCCATTATCATCAAGCACAAAATCACATCCTCAAAACAAGTTGAGGTGAAGGAGGGCATGATTAGCATCTAATCTAAGTGATGACAGAAAGTAAAATATGTAGAACTCACTTGAGTCCGGTGCCTGAGATGTTGAATTCCAAGTGGGTACATGAGCGATCTGAAGCAGGAGCATGTAATTCCCTCCTCACAGCCACAGTTGATCTACATGCACATATTTTGGACTCAGATGGGGCAAAACAAAAGAAACAACACGGCCAAACAAGAGAGATAGATCATTACGAACTAAAATGATGCACATATTATACCTGCATGGATGTTGAGCATCAAAAATAGCATGTCCATTAGCATTGGCCCAGTTCTTGTCCTGCTGTGCTACATCAGCAGAATCATGAAATACAACTCGGTATTCTGGTATTGCTGCTGTATATGGGGTAGAAACAGCAACATCATCCTCATCTCGAAGCAGCCGATCTAACTCTGGCCAAACCAACTCTTTCCTGCAGTTACATAAAATGAGAAATCATCAGAAACTTACAACTTCATTGCACTGTTTACATGGTAAAATTCAGGGCATGATTTGACCAATGAAATACCAAGCAGAGAAGTCATCTTCAATGCACTGATCATCATCCCCAAGACCAACTGGAACAAGGCGCTTCGCACCTACAATGAACATGAAAGATCATACACATGAAAAGAAAAGACCTGAAATAATTCAACAATGCACGCAAGGACCAAGCAAGACAATCGCAAAAGTAGACTTCACTGATTTCCAACTCATTAAGGTTTTTCCAACTCCTTGAGGTTTCCAATTGTTAGGTAATTACCCATCAAAACTTCATATCAGAATATTATCACTATCTTGCTCAAGCTAGTGATTCCAACCAAAGTACTGAGTACGTAGACATTTGGACTTGGACAGATGCTACCAGTTCGCATTTCAAGTTAGATTGAAAAAAATGAGAGCAAGAGTATGTCGAATGCTCGGAACTCTCATAGCCAAGCAAGACCTAAAGTCCAACCAACATGCAATTTAACTGATTAGGCAGCACATGGCAGGTGGCCAGTGAATACCTTTCAGAGGTTTAATTGCTACAATCAGATCTTCCTACAATAAGCTTGAATGATTAATGGGAAAAATTGTTCATCGAAATTAAAGAACACAATTGCTTTACATCTTCCAGGAAAACTAACTTCCAAACACATAATATTCAGCTCAAGAAAAAAGATGAGGAATTGACTTGTCAGGAGAAAATATTCCAACATCAAAGTCGACAAATTAAAATTTCCATCCAATAGTAGCAAACTCAATTGTACAGCGAACTGGTTGAAAGCAGAGTACAAGGGGGCCACAATAAGAATTCTCATTAAAATTCCACAGTGATCCCGACAAGAAACTCCTATCACAAGTTCAAGCCTAACAAGAAACACTAAAATAATTAAGCACTCATTTTAATTACGAAAAACATTGTAATGGACCGCTCAGCAATCAAATAGATGCATGTGTCAGATTTAGGCCAACAAAAGGTTAATGGCTACCTTGCTCATCAAGTAGCTGATCTATCTCTTTACCAACCTGTTTGACACAGACAACAGACATCATCAAGCAAAGAAAAGACGGAATACACCATGACTAGTTCAAAGAGGCATAAATGAGGGGAAAAAGCTAAACGAAGGAATAGCCAAACCTTGTTGAAATGCTCATATTGCCTATTCCCAAGGCCAAAAACTCCATATTGGAGGTTTTGAAGCCATTCACCCCTGTCTTTGCCCTGTGACAACAAAGACACAGAACACACACATTCAATTAAAAAAAAAAAATTGTAATGATAGCCTTTTCCCGGTATCCCAGGATGCATCTTCAGTAAGTAAACCAATCTTCAAATGACGACTAAACACTTATAATATTAAAACGCATGTACAATTGTTGAAAATGTCAACAGTCACCAATCATCTAAAAGATTTGCTGAATTTGAACAAACTTATGAGCCCTCCAATGGAATAAAAGAATATATAACGAACATGACACTCTTACCATAGGCAACAAAATGATTTATCATAAACATCAATATATCACGGGCTAACCTCAACAAACCATTTGTAAAACCTTGCTGCATTGTCTGTTGGCTCCCCATCTCCATATCTACAACAAGCAATTGATCCACCCTTTAATTCACCTCTTAACAAATGATTACATGAAAAAAAATAAGACAAAGACAAAAGAATCAAGATACATACGTAGCCAAGAAGAAGAAAGCCAAAGATTCTTTCTTCAATTTACTTTCATAGTCATCATCATCCGCGGCATAATCATCCTACCCAATATTCAAACAAATAGAAAAAATGAAATTTAACAATATTAACACAAAGTGGTTGCAAATAAATTAATCAACCATAGTCTAAAAGCTAGAAAATTGAAAAGTAAAAAGTCAAGAGACAATTTAAGCTTACCAAATCAACTACTTTAAAAATCGCTTTCTCATATCTTGCTTTAGCCTCCTCAGCTAACGCCTACCAACCAAAACCCCACAAGTAATTAAACAGTTCCATTCACAAGAAAACAAAAATTTTAAAAGTATTATTTGAATTTGAATGAAATAAAATATGAAAATAAAAAATAAAATAAGCACCTTTGCAAAGCCTTCGGCAGTACCAGTTTGAGTCCCAAAGAAGATGGTCACCTTCTTCTTGCCATCATCTTCTTCAGCCTCTTCCTCCTTCACAATCAACGGCTTAGGAACCTCCGCCACAGCCCTGGACGACTTCCCACCGTTGGATTTCCTCCAAATCAGCAGAAATGCGCACCCAATTAGCAGAGCAATGGAGGTAGTGACAACCATAAGAACCTCGCGATTCTCAACGATGATCGCAGCCGCAGAAGAGTCCTCAAACGACGCGTTTAACTTCTCGAAGTTGCCCTTTAGAATAGCAGTCATTAGATCCAAAGGTGAAACCTTCATAGAACTGGAATCCATGACAAACCCAGATCGAAAATCCCTCGAATTTCACTACCCAAAAAGAAAATTCGAAATTTTGGAAGAAATTAAGGCCACCCAGAAGCTGAAATCGACGGGAAATTATATCAAAAAAGGGAGTCTCTCTATTATTTTTCTCTATTGTATGCGGGTGTGTGTGGTTGGAAGTGAGGTGGGGTTAGGAGAGACTCCTGGGGAAGAAGAGAGAAGAAATGGGGGGAAGTTAGAAGGTATTAATAATGGTGTATTTGGAGAGAGAATATCAAAATCTCAGCAGTGGGGCAGAATTGGAGCTGGGAGGAAAGAGAGAGAAAGAGAAGGGCGCCAACGCCCACCAACCCCCAAAGGGCAGGATTTATGACTGGTCAACTTACCTAACACCAAATACTTGATGTGTGTAATTTTTTAACGATGGTGGGGTGGCCACCAAAACTTATGGTCAACTACGATGTGTGGCCAGTTGGTGTTTTGGTGGCCAGGAAAATTTTGCCTGCTGCTCCTCGCCCTCTTCATTTGTCATTTTCGTGTGTATCATAAAATTAAGATCATCAATCATCATGGGCAAATTTTGAGGATTTTCTTTCATGATTGGAAGACAAATTTCATGGTAACAGCTAAAATATTTTGTAAATCTCTTGAAGATATATAATATCGCGCACTTCTCATATTTTATAACTCAATAGTTCTTAACTCACATAAACATATCAATAGAAATTGACGCAGTTGATAAGGAATAAATATATATTTTTCAAGCAGACACGCTTTATTTTCATTATTGATGTACGATTTATATTGTTCGATGAACTATGCGAATCCTAAAAATGTCAATTGAACCTTCGGATAACTCGATCCGAACATGTAAATATAGTTAGTGTAATTAGTGAAAAATTTAGACGTTAGTATTAAAAATCTAATGTTAAACTCTTCTTACATCTAGATTTGTTTTTTTTTTCATTTAAAGTAATAGGAATTCTCATATATCTATCAAGATAACAAATCTCTTTCCTTTCTTGTTTAACATCTACAGTAACTCTTTTTTTAAATTTGTGGTCTACTTGATAGAAAGTGTCACTTTTTGAAAAAAACAATGAAGCCTTGATGACAAAAGAAGAAACAAGTGTGGTAGATTTTCATAATCCTACCAGATTTCATGTCAAATTTGTTTTAGGATAGAGCGGGGATTCTACATATGAATGCAATTAATAAGACTCTTTCAAGGACTCATTTTTCATGTCTTTAAAAAAAATGAAAAAAAAAGGAGTGTTTTTGAGTCAGCCAACTAACAAGGCATAGGGAGCTAGATGGGGGAAATGGAGAATGAATGAAAAGGTAAGAGGCATTGCGTATATGGGTTGGGCACGTCTCACATGGATGATTTAATTACATTTGGATCATTTTTCTCACAAGATAATAAATGTTAATTATTTAAATTCTCGCTCACACACACATGTAGGAATTGTAAATAAAAGCACTATAATAGAATTGTAATAATACAAAAAATGATAGGATAACTGAACTTATAATTTAGTATAATCATATATAATGTCAATTTTAATCATTAGATCATATAAGATAAACAAGTTATCGATCTTTTACCCCTTACCTCATTTTACTTATTTTTTTTTCATGACAAATGCCTCAGTGAGTGACGAAATTCTTAAATCAATAATGTTATTTTTTATGGTGCAAAATCAATCATAGTATTTATAAACACGTATACAACAGAGATGTCTAAAAGAGTATGTTCATTATTAATTAATCCCTACCGTAATAGATGCAAAAATTGATGCGGTGGATGGACAAAAATAACGGGAAAAAAAAAGGCACCAAGCATAATTTACTGCCATAAGATTATTCGACCATTCATTTCTATATCTAGGAGTATCATCCAAAGAAATATCATTGTTGACATTATGGTATCCTCTTCGAGACGATACTGAGGCCATATTCTTCTTTATTGGTAAATTCAAATTTATCAATTTCAATCAACTTCAACTCATATCAACGTATGTTAACTTACTTCAACTCACTTCACGAATTTCAATAAAAAAAATATCAACTTCAACCCACTTCCTATTATTTTAACCAACTTCAACTCACTTCCCACTATTTTGACCAACTTCTACCCATCATGCCCAAAAAAAAAAATCAACTCACTTTCTGTTTTTTTCGTTGGAAAATATGGGTTGGTAAATGGGTAAAGTTAGTTAAGATTGGTTGAAGTATATTAAAGTAGGTTGAAGTGATTTGAAGTAGGTTGAAGTTAGTTGAAGTAGATTGAAGCGCGTTGAAGTTTGTTGAAATTGATTGAAGTGAGTATTTTTTTTATTAAAATTGGTGAAATGGGTTGAAGTTGGTTAAAGTTTATTGAAATTGATAAATTGAGATTTACCAACAAAAACAACAGGCCTTATTTAGTTTTCTTTATAAAGTCATTACAGACTTGTAATGTTAGCTAGTAGTTAGGTTTTGCCTAGTTTAATTGATAGTAATAAATATACTAAAGTGTTGTCATTTGACGATAAATTAGTGGTTCTTTGTCAAACTAAACTAATAAAAGAATTTTCTTAAACATAAGCTTTGTCTATTATTTATAGATTTTTTTTTTCCTAACAAAATAGAGACTTTGATTACAGGAATCTTGTTGTCTCCAAAATTCGTCCCTGGTATCTCTTTGAATTGAATTATTTTAGTTATATTATTTGTCTATTATTTTATTTTAGGTATATTATTGAATGCATCTAAAACACACTTCAATAAAATTTGTTCCGCACCCAAAAAAATACTTTGGTTTAAAAACGAAAACAAATGTAGTAAGGTACTACTAAAAATTCTGTTTTTTCCGATCGAAAATACCGACTGAAAAAGAGACCGTCGGAGAGGCCGGCGGACATGACGATGGAAAGACGAAAAAGTAAACCGAGGCGGCGGGTTTCCGACAGAATTTTATTCAGTCGGAATCTCCGACGGAATCCGACCGGTCCGTCAGAATGTCGACGGAAATCCGACGGAATGTCCGTCGGAACTGTGGTAACATTGACCAGATCTCTGCAAAAATTGGCAATTTTTTAAAAAAATATTCCTTGTCCGATGGAATATTCCGTCAGAATATCCATCGGAAATAAAAAAAATTCAATTTTTTTTTGCCCCAAGTTGAATGGTGGAAAAATGCCCACTTCAACCAACTTTCCATTATTTTAACCAGCTTCAACCCATTTCCTACTATTTTAACGAACCTCTACCCATCATGTCAAAAAAAAAAATCAACTCACTTCCTATTCTTTTAGTTGGAAAATATGGGTTGATAAATGGGTGAAGTTAGCTGAGATTCGTTGAAGTGGATTAAAGTAATTTGAAGTTAGTTGAAGTAGGTTAAAGTGCGTTGAAGTTGATTAAAATGGATTAAAGTGGGTATTTTTTTATTAAAGCTAGTGAAATAGGTTCAAGTTCGTTAAAGTTGGTTGAAATTGATAAATTGAAATTTACCGACAAAAACAATAGGCCTTATTTAGTTTTCTTTATAAAGTTATTACAGACTTGTAATGTTAGCTAGTAGTCAGGTTTTGCCTAGTTAGATTTGTCTATTATTTTAGTTATATTATTTGTCCATTATTTTATTTTAGGTATATTATTGAATGCATCTAAAACACACTTCAGTAAAAAAATTTCCACACCCAAAAAAATGCTTTGGTTTAAAAACGAAATCAAATGTAGTAAGGTACAAGAAATCAAATGAACGTAGCAGTTCTACCCTAGCCTCCCCCTCTTTCTCTTTCTTCAACCTTTTCTCTCTAGTAAAACTCCAAATCTTTTGTGATTGAAAGGAATTACAATTGACAGATTAGCTAATGGTAAACCCTAATCTTTTCAATTATTTTTTCGTACTATTTTTTTTTGTTTAAATTCAGTTTCTCTATTTGTGAGAATTGATTTCTCCCCCTTTTTGTATAAGTGATACTATCTGTTTCTCTTGGAGAATTTCAATAAATTTAGATTCACGTTCATTGGATTTGGGATAAAATTGTTGATTGATTGCACTACGAGTTTTCAATGGATATCAATTCGCTGACTACGATTAATGACAACACGTGTTTTTCATAAAAAAGCTACACTATATCTACGAATCTTCTTCCCGAAGGTTGTATCAAGAAACAACAAGTGAATTGAAGATTGGCTATCGGTGAGTTAGAAATTAGTTTTCTTGAGCAAAAGAATTATTCTGCAATTTCAGGTTTATGTTTGCTTGAATTTGATATCTTTTGTAAGTGTCATATGACTTTCAATCAATAAATTTATTTTTATTTGAAAATAAAATTGCTTTTGTTAATACTAAGGGCATATTCGTTTCAGAAGTTGTAAGGAGCGGTTAGTAGTTGGGAGCGGTCGTAAGCGGTTAAGAGCGGTTGTGAGCAGTTGAGAGGGAGTTGGATTAGTGTTTGTAATACAATGTGAGCAATTGCTAGTGGTTGGGATCGGGTGTGAACAATTAAAAACAAACAAGAGCAGTTATAAGCGATTGAGATAAACAATTAGCAATTGCAAGCAGTTAAAAGCGGTTAAGAACAGTTGAAACCAGCTACGGTTTGACGAATGCTAAAATGAACTGTCCCTAAATGAGAACTACCCTCAATTATTTGTATGTAGCTATAACTTTATATTTACAAATAGTATTTTAGTATTTAAAAAGTAAATAACATAATGTTATCCAACTACAATATTAAAATTTTAAATCATTCTAAATGTTTTTAGAAAAATGACTTTTCATGTGCAAATTGTTAACTTCTCAAATAATTTACTGAAGTTGTCCAAGATCCACAAGAACTTTTCCATGTGATATTATTATATAGCGATTCCCGACTCCCCTGGATCTCAAGGTGCAACTATAGGATTTTTATTTTTATTTTTCCCCTTTGGTAGAATTGTAGAAATTACTTTGTTTATATTCTATTTATGTAGAATCTGACTTACACGTCTGTGAATACTATTATATAAATTGCGTATGATATGGGATACGGT
>JACYFF010002017.1:55395535-55413032 GCA_017589665.1 Selenicereus undatus
TTTTTTGGGTTAAAGAAAACTCATATTTGAGATGGTTATGGCATGAGGAGGAGAAGAGGATGAGATATATGAGAGCACTACCAACGTGAAGAAACGCCGCGTTTCCCACGCATGGCAGTGGCTCTTTGGCAGCCATGGGGAAACGGGGGGGACATGCGTGGTAGCACGTTTGCCCGTGCCTCCCCCCATTCCATATTGTTTTGTCACTATCTGATTTTTTTTAATATATTTTTTTTGTTGGAGTTAATATATAATTTTTGAATGATTAAAAAATAAGTTGTGTAAGAAGGTGGGTCCATGGCAAATGATTTTATTGGATGATTATAATTGGAGTTCCATAGGTTGCAGAAGAGATGAAATTCAAGTTTCAAAAAATTGAAATTTTTGCTGATGTGGCAAGGTAGGATTCCAAAATTCGGAACTCCCACTGAAAATGCTTTGAGAAGAGAAAGAGAAAACACTTTGAAAAAGGAAGCAGGTGGGGACTGCACCTTTTTTAATGGTACTTTCACAACTCAGTATTATTCTAATAATATTTATTATTATATTAATGATATTTTTTTTATTTTGTTACCGTAAATTCATTGTTCACTTTTTGACCAATGATTGTTCCAATTTTCAGAAATTTAAAAATTATTTTTCACAACTTATTTACACAAGCAATTATACGAAATATAAGATTAAAATTAATTAAATATTGTTAGTAGTGGGCTTCGTGAATATTATTATATGTGATGGGCCAAAATTGTGAGACTTGAATTGGATGAAAAGAAGCTTGGGAGTAAAAAAAAAAGGCTCATGGGATGATGTGGAAGAAGTATGATCTTACTTGTGAGCCAAAATTTTGGCTTGTGATTGTATGTGCGCTTATTAGCTTTGGTTAGTGGGCATTGCCGGTATAAAAGTAACATTCATTTTACAAGAGGGTTGTTTTTCGACATTGAGTGTTTACAGTTAGTCCTAGTGTTACATATACTTTGATTTGTGCTATATGTCAGATAATATTGTTATTTTTGGTCATTTTATTGTTTCATAATTATAAGACGATTTTCAAGTTGAATATTTAAAATGAAAAACTAAACAACAATGATATGTTGATGGAGGTTAGAGTTCATTTTGGTCACGATACTTGGAAATGGAATTCTATGAATGGCATCTTACATCTCTGTTAATTTGAACTCGTAGACTCGAAAGAGAAGAACGATTATGGAGAAAAATTTGACAAATAAATAAATGAGGAAGTGAAGATGCTACAATGTTAAGTTTATAGACTGGAGCAACTGTAATTCACAAGAAATTTCCCCATAGCCCCTATTAGTGGACACTTTAACCATGGTATTGACCCTTGGGCTTGGTCTAGGGGTTGACAATGGGGTGAGTTTTAGGGCAAGTTGAACCATACTCGCAATTGTACTTGTTTTCGAAAATCACACTCATATCCATACCCATGTTCATCGAGTATCCGAGGTTAGCACCCATATTCATAGCTACTGGATTTTGCGAGTTTGCAAGTTTTATTCGAGTCCACATAAAAAATTTTAAATTAATACCTATATGCAACCTATATTCAAGCACGATATGCATTTTAACCAGTGAAAGATTACAAAAATGTTATATTTTAGGACTATCCTACTTAGAAAATGTGAAATCAAGCAAATTGTTGAATTATTGTTTGAAAAGGTTTGAGTTAAACTTATACCAAAAAAAAAAGACCAAAATTCTCTTATAATAGGAAAACAAGTGCAAACATTGAAAAGACAACACCTGTATCCATATTTCTATCCTTTTTTCAATACTCGTTTCATACCAATTTAAAATTTATTTTCACAGCCTATTCGGGTTTTTGATAGTGTTTGATTATGAGAAAAATGAATTTCCCCCAAAATAATTTTTTAATTTTCTGTTGTTTGACACAATAAAGGATATAAAACTATTTTTCAAGAAATTTTTTTTCTCTCTCTAATGGAAGAAAATGATTTCCTTTTAGGGAAGATAGGAAATTGATTTTTTTTTCTTCAACTATTTGACAATATGGTAAGCTGAAATTTAGCTACAACATTCGATTGAATAGTTTGGATCAAAAGCTAACTATCCGATGGCAATGGGAAAGATTAAAATAAACCCAAATCTACATTTTGAGCTCAAATATCTTTTAGTTGGCCGACATTTATTTTCGTTACGACAATTTAATCAATATTTGTTGCCATTAAAACAATTCAGTTAACTCGCCACTAAAACAGTCTCAACAGTTTGGATCAAAACTTGATCATCAAATAACAAATATTAAAATAGACTCAAATTCAGATTTTAGGCTCGATATTCTTTTATTTAGTCAACAATTTTTTTCACAACGACGATTCAATCGACATTTTTCGTTACTCAAACAATGCAGTCAATATTTTTCATCACTAGACAATTTCAACAGTTTGGATCGTAACTTAATCATAGGATAAGGAAGATTAAAATAGGCTCAAATTCGAATTTTGAACACGACGTTCCTTCAGTTAGTCAGTATTTTTCTCTGGCACGACAATTCAATCGACATTTTTTGTTTTTAAACAATTCAGTTGATGTTTTTTTGTTGTTAAAACAGTTTCAACAGTTTAGATTGAAGTTTGATTATCCGAAAGAAAGTATTAAAAAAAACTCAAATATAAATTTTGAGCTCAAAATTTCTTCATTTGGTTAACATTTGTCTCCGCTACAATCATTTAGTTGGTATTTTTCGCAATTTAAATAATTCAATTGACGTTTTCCTTTTTTTCCATGCAAAAATAATTTATCCTGTACTAAATAACGAAAATTGTGACATAAAAATTAATGTTTCTTAAAAAAATATTTTTCACAGAAAATAATTTTAAAAAATTATTTTTTTTTCTAACTAAACACTACGTAAATGAGCCAAGTTGTGCACGTTCTAAATTGGAGAGAGTTTTATTACCATTGTACATTGGCCAATACTTATATCATACGCCTAGTATTACATACTCTTACAAGCCCCATTAACGTCACATATTAAAAATTATTTATATGACAAATATACGTTAAAAAATATACACATGCGGTAGATAGAAACACACACGGTGGATAATATACATTACCTGCTTTGGTGTCTTGAAAACTTGAAATTATTCAAATATGGATGCCGCAATCCAAGTTGGCGCCAAACCAAGTAGACCCAGGTTTGAAACGCAACCCTTCCTCTGTTCTTCATCCGAAACACCAAGAAATTCTGCTTCAAATATGCGAAAAACCTCTACCCGTCTCTCTCTGTCTCTCTCTCTCAAACCCTGGCTCTTAAATCTCTGGCTGCCTAATGAAACCGTCAAACCTTCTCGACGGTCAAAACAAGCCAATCACCACGCAAAAGCTGACACTCAGATGCCCAATTCTTGACCGCTTCCTCGCCGGCGGAATTCCGTGTAACTCCATCACCGAGCTCGTCGCCGAGAGTGGTTCCGGGAAGACACAGTTGTGTCTTCAGCTCCTTCTCAATGCCCAACTCCCCATCTCACATGGCGGCCTCTCCTCCTCTTCTCTTTATCTCTACACCGAATTCCCCTTCCCCGGCCGCCGTCTCCGGCAACTATCTCTGTCCTTCCTCGATTCCCACTCTGCCCATTTCAATAATTCCTCCTATGACCCCTTGGATAGGGTCCTAGTCAAGGCTGTCCCTGATGCAGTTCACCTGTTCGACGTATTGCAACATTTGGATTACTTTCTTCCCAGAAAGAATTCCACCCAGTGGCCTGTTAGACTGGTTGTAATCGATTCAATCGCTGCCCTTTTCAGGTCGGAGTTCGACAACACGCCTGCTGATCTTAGGAGGAGGGCGTCTTTTTTCTTTAAGATTTCTGGGTGGTTGAGAGCGCTGGCAGAGAAGTTTGGACTGGCGGTAGTGATAACAAATCAAGTGGTCGATTTTGTTGGTACTAATGGAGGGGTAAATGGGCTGAGGATTGGAAATTTGGGGCGTTTATATACTTCTGGGAGGCGGGTTTGTCCTGCTTTGGGGTTGGCATGGGCCAATTGTATTAATACGAGGCTGTTTTTGTCGAGAAGTGATGAGATTTTGGGTCAAAGGAGTGAGTTTGTTGATGAAGATGGGAAAAATTCGGTATGTGTAAGGACCAAGAGGCACATTCATGTTGCTTTCGCGCCTCATTTGCCAACATCTTCGTGTGAGTTTGCCATCCGGAAGGAAGGGATTTTCGGGGTTGAAAGCAATGATCAGTTTATCACAGGCAGGGGAGGTCAATAGAGGGTGATTTTCATGGGTTAAGGAAAGTTTGCGGACCAGCTTGCTCTGTATCGAAATCTTGAGCTTCATTGAACTCCGTTTATATTCAATGGTAAGATCTTGTGTCGCTTCCCTTTTTCACAATAATTTTGTTGGCTTAGATATGGCTGATTTTGTCATCATTGGTTGTTTACTGTAGTTGGGAACTGAGTATGGTGCACAAGGTGCCAGCGTGGCACCATCGTTGGCCTTATTCCTGTAAAATTCCTTGTACACTTTATAGAGTAGCATATGTTTCCTCATAACTCCTGGGTCCCGACCTTCAATCCATTCCTTGTTACTTATGCATATAACTGCACCAGTTAAACTTTCTTTTTTCTATAAAAAAAAAATAAATCCAATTAAGCATTTCATTGTATGTCCACACCCTTACCTAGTAGGATGATGACAGTTATCTTTTGTGCTATAAAAGCCCCAAAACACGTTATTATTTCTTAAGTAATAGTCAGTTTGCTGAAACAGTGTTATTTGTTTTCATTTTCTCCCTACTTTCAAAGCTCTCTCTTACAAATCACACCTGATTATCTGGTATATATTGACAATGTGAGGCTAAATTTATTGCCTGTCTTACACTGATTGATCTTGGATCAAGGAAGGAATTTCCACATGCTCGTGGAGTTTTCACTTTTGGAGATTGGCAACCCCCTTCCTGCCCTTTTTTTGGAGTCTGAGGAGTATTCTGTGATGTTATGCAGTTTTAAGGTATTTGCTTTTGATTGGCCAATTGGCCCTGAAGAAGGACCAATTCTTGGATGGCATGCCCAAATGGTTAGCTTGCTATTCATCTTGAAGAACTGAGGACGCATGGGCAGGAGGTAACAATTTGAAGGGGGGAGTGCAAAAGTACGAGTCCAAATCCAATACCCCAAAAATCCTGCCACCAGGAGGAGTTGGGGGGGGGGGGGTAAAAGTTTGCAAGGGAAAGAATATGGTAGGTCACATAGGGCTGTTTGCTGTGGAGGAGTGAATTGTTTTCTTCATCTATTTTCAGCCCCTAAACGTGGGCATATATACAAGAGAGCAACAAAACCCTAAAGCTGAGAATATTACCCTAGCTTGGAGGATAAGTTACACAGATTACAGAATAAAGAAGATATCTAATTCAATATTTTATTCCTAACACTCCATCTCAAGTTGGAGCATGCATGTTGACCATGGCCAACTTGCTTTTGAGCTATTGAAATTATCGTTTGCCAAGTGCTTTAGTGAACATATATACCGGTTAATGCTTGGATGTTACATGCATTAGTGTAAGGTAGTCCTGTCACAAGCTTTTCCCTAACGAAGTGGCAATCAAGTTTAATGTGCTTAGTCCTTTCATGAAAAACCAGGTTCCTGGCAATATGCAATGTGACATGACTATAGCAAAAAAGTTTCATAAGTTGCACATGAACATACCCAAAGATGCCAAGAGACTTCGGAGCCAAACAAGCTCACTAGTTGCTGCAACCATGGATCTGTATTCGGCTTTTGTAGATGATCTAGAAACTGTGAAACGGTGGCCTGCTTTTTGGTTTTTCAAGAGATGGGAGATCCGCCAAGAGTGATAAAGTATCTTCAAAATGATCTCCAAGAGAGAGGACACGCCCCCAATCTAAGTCACAAAATTCGTAGAGATGCAAATTGCTCTTAGCATAAAGAAATATGCCTTCACTTGCGCTTCCTTTCAAATAACGTAGAACTCGACTTGCGGCTTCCATGTGCTCCTCCTTAGGAGATTGCATGAATAGTGATAAGATGTGTACCACATAAGTCAACTTCGGTCTTGTAATGGTAAGATAAACAAGCTTTCTCACAAGCCTATGATAACGAGTAGCATCGTTCAAAACTCTTCCTGTAGCCAAAGCCAACTTATGCTTCTCTTTGATTAGAAATTCGACAGGTTTGGCCCTTAAAAGGCTGCACTCCTTGATGATGTCTAAAGCATACTTGCGTTGACACATATACATGCCTTGTGGTCCCTGAGCTACTTTAATTCCAATAAAGTATTTCAAAGGTCCAAGATCCTTTATGTTGAAACATGCATTGAGATAATTTTTGAAAGCTTTGAAAGCTAGAGAATTATTCCTAGCAAGCACGATGTCATCCACATACACCAGTAGCATCATAAATACTTCTTCCTTATAATAGATGAATAGGGAATAATCAGCATAAGAGCAAACAAAACTATACTCACACAATTTGGAAGAGAACTTTGCGAACCACTGTCTTGGTGCTTGTTGAAGGCCATACAGAGACTTCTTTAAGTGACACACCTTGTTGGGATTGTTGGAGGAAAATCCCAGGGGCATTCTCATGAAAATTTTCTCGTCTAAGTCTCCATGCAGGAGTGCATTATTCACATCCATTTGATGCAATTCCCATCCCTTGGCAACATTGATTGATAGGAAGCATCTCACACTTGTCATTTTGGCAACAGGAGCAAAGATTTCATTACAATAAAATCTTTAACTTGAAGATCTCCATGGATTGCTAGGCGTTCCTTGTACCGTTGAATACTTCCATATGAGTTATACTTGACTCTGTAGACCCATTTGCAACTAATAGGTTTCTTGTATGATGGTAAATCTTCTACTACCCAAGTCCGATTTTCTTCCAAGGCCTGGATTTCTTCCGCCATGGCTTTAATCCATTTAGGATCCTTAACAACTTCCTGAAAATACTTTGGCTCTACCACCTTTGTTGGTGCAGCCAAGAAATGTGAATGAGAAGTAGAGAATTTTTCACAAACGACATAATTTGTTATAGGATAGGTACAATCTCTTTTGCAGTGTGGTGGCAATGGAGGAGACATCGTTTGGGTCATTGGGCCTTGCACTGTGGCACAAATAATCTTCCAAGTGGGTTGGACGTTTGTTGGGTCGTGGAGTCGTTTGGTTTTCACAGACCAATGCGGAATATATCTGCCATACTTTTTTGGGCTTGCTTGTGCCTGCCGCGGCCCAGCATTCATGTAAGACAGATTTGCTGAGGATGGACCTGAGCCAGCAGCATGTTCTGCTTGACCATGCTCCAAAGCCGTGGGCTGGGCTGAGTCTTCTCTTCCCCTTGCGGCATGCTCCACCATTGCCTGGGGTGGTGGACTTGCTGTCTGGGCCTAAGTGTCTTTAGAATTGAATACAACTTCTTCCTCATTATTTTAATTAGTGGACAATTGATTTCTTTCATTTGAGTTTGCAATTCTCTTATAAGGAAAAATATGTTCATGAACAACGACATCCGACTCACGAAAAGTTCTTGAGTTCTGAATCAAAGACCCTCCATCCTTTTTGACCAAAAGGGTATCCAACAAAAAGACATTTTCTACTTCTAGTAGCAAATTTGTCTTTGATCTTCTTCCTATATTGTGCAAAGCATAGCGTCTCAAAGACTTGAATGTGGGCATACGAAAGTGCTCGATGATAAAGTGCCTTATTAGGTGTTCCATTAATCAAATGGGCCACCGCAAGAACACAATCCCCCAAAACTTAGTTGGTAAATGGGCTTGTAAGAGTGGAACATGAGCCACATTCAAAACATGTCTATATTTCCATTCTACTCTTCCGTTTCGTTAAGGTGTATCAACACAACTACTTTGACGCAGGATTCCATTCTCTCGGTAAAAATTGTGCATTGGTCCCGAAGTGAATTTACTTCTTACTATCTTAACATTCTTTCAAATTGAGTCTTGGCCATAGCAATGAAGCCCTTTAATAAGTTACTTGTTTCACCCCTTTCACACATTAGATAGACCTATGTTGCCCGACTAGCACCATCAACAATCATTAGGAAGTAAGGAGCACCACAAGAGGATGATTCCTTGCAAAGCCCCCATATATCACAATGAATAAGCTTCAAACTATTCCTGGCTGTATTATGGCTCACATGAAATTGACTACGAGTTTGCTTTGCGCAATAACAAATGTCATACTCTTTATTCTTGTCTTTATCAAACACGACTCCTAAACTCCTAGTAAGAAAAGACAAAACGTCACTTGATAGATATTCTAACTGCCTGCGCCATAAACTGAATGAGTTGACTGCATTGGCTTGATGTTCCTCCAATGACCCTTCCTTGAAATAGTAGACTCTTCCTTATTGCTCACCCACACCAATTAGAGTCCTCGAAGTACGGCTCTGTAACACACAAAAGTCATAAAAAAATGTCACAGTACAATTCAAGTCTTTGCATATTTTAGCAATAGAAACAAGATTGCATCTTGAGGCTAGAACTTATAAGACATTGCTCAATTTCAACCATCCCCTTAGCATCACGATTCCTTGCTTGCTCACCAAGGCATGTGTGCTGTTTGGTAGCCCAATAGATATAGGCTAAATACTTTGTGTTTCTTGCAACTCGGTTACATCTGCTGTCATATGACACGACGCCTTGTTATAAAACATCCAAGAATTTTTACATGATAATTTTTCATAGCATGCTTTGGACGTTTCAATTAGACTACGCAACCTCTGTACCTGCTTGGTTGTCAGCCCGGGAATAGCAATTGGGCTTGCCTCGGTGCCAGATGGGTTTGTGTTTGCTGCTGCCTCAGATTGGGCAGTCTAGCGCCCAGATCCTCTTCCTTTAGCGTTGCTTGCTGATGCAGTAACCAAAAAAAAAATAATGAGGATATAACCACAAGCTTGCTGGAAGTGGAACTTGGAATTAATTGCTCATTTTGAAGAGAAGAGAATAGGATAGAGGGAGGAAAGGGAGAAGATAGAAGGAGAGGAATGCCAATCAAATTATGCTTTTTTTTTTCCCATAATGCCTGGTGCCATGTTATAGGCACTGTTACCGTGTCCAAGCCCCCTGATTTTCCGCTAACTTCCTAACAGAATTGCCAACTCATCACAACTCCAACTAACTCTCACAAAATAACATAAAAAATAGAATATAAAGAAAGGCCTGTATCACTTGCTCTGCCTCCTTGGTAAGCCTTGCCTCCACGGCCACCTCGGCCGCGACCGCAGCTGCTCCAATTTTGGGGATATCCAATTATCTCGTAGCAAGTTGTTTCTTCATGCCCATAATGCCCACAGTGCTTGCACGTAGGCCTCTCTAATGCACTTGGTTGCTCTTTTGTCGCTAAAGCCACCATTTTCTCCGAACAATGATCTCGTCCCATCATCATCTTTTCGTGATTTTCCTCTTGTTGAATAATGTTGAAGATGGTGTCAAGCAAGGGCAAGGGATCAAGTGCAAGCACTTGATTCCTAATTGTTGAAAACGTTTAATCATTTAAAACCCATTAAAAATTGATGGGTCTTTTCTTCTTCTATCATCTTCACTATTTTGCTTCCGACTCCGCACATGTGCAATGAGGCATCTTTACATGATTTTCTAATTCGCTCCACATTCCCATTAACTTGGAATAGAATTCAACAACCTGAATATCGCCTTGCTTACATGAAGCAAGATCGGTTTTTAGTTGATGTATCTTTAAAGCGTTTGCTACGACATAACGTTTTTGCAAGTTTTCCCATATTGCTTGGGCTGTGTCTGCGTAGGCAATACTAGTATGAAGCTTTGGATCAATAACATTCACGATCCATGAGCATTTTATGGAATTAACCATCTCTCAAACATTCAATTCACTTGGGTCTTCTGCTTCCTTTGGTTTCAGCTTTGTCAGGGTTCCCTCTATGAACCCCTAACTTGTTCTTGGCTTTCAAGGCTGTTCTCACAGCCTTTTGTCATAGATTGTAATTCTTTTTTTAAAAGATTACTGATGTGGTTGCGACTCCTGACCCTTTTGTGGGACGCGGGTAATAAGGTGATTGACTTTCAATCACGGATCTCTTACTCCTGCTTATGGCTCCGATACTATGTAAAAATTTGGAAGGGAAAGAATATGGAAGTAGGTCAAGTAGGACTGTTTGCCGTGGAAGAATGAATTGTTTTCTTTATCTATTTTCAGCCTCTAAAAGTGGGCATATATACAAGAGAGTAACAAAACCCTAAAGCTGAAAATATTACCCTAGCTTGGACGATAAGTTACATAGATTACAGAATAAAATAAATATCTAATATAGTATTTTATTCCTATTAGGGGTTGATAGCAGCCTTACTCCATGAATTGTAAACTTACAGAGAGATTGATCCTGATTAATCCTAGATTTAAAAACCGTAGACTATCTATTGTTCCACAGCAATGGAGCAAAGGAAGTTTAGAAAGGCATTTTGCTTTAGTCTGTACAATCCAAGCTGAAAAAAATAGTCTAAACTTACTTTTTTCAGCTATACAAATTCCGAACACTGCAAAAGTACGAGTCATTTGTGCTGATTCTGGTGTCAGTTTAATGAGTTGATAAATGAAGCTTGATATCAGTAACCTTTTAGGTGTTCACATCTGGGCTGAAATTGGGGTAATTATCTGCAGCGTTGCAGTTATCAGAGCTCTAGATTTTGGGTGCTCTAACTTTGACAGGATTCTGCTGCTAGGTTGGGTGTACTAGCAGTACTTATTAATTGCACGAAGACTGTGCCACTAGAGTTTACCTCCTCGTTGTACAGAATGGCCCTATATAGTTGCTCTTAGGATCATCACATCTTGTCCCTGCCCCCCAAATATACACAGACAAGTTTCAAATGCTACTACATTGAAAATGATTATTAGTATTTGGAATTAGCTTTTTAGAGGTTAAGCAAATGGCTAGAAATACTGCCAGTATGTAGATCAGCATTTGAACATTGTTTCAGATCTGTTGCTCAGTGTCTTTGTTGACAGACAAAAGTAGAGAATTTGTTCCGTTTTTGTTTTGGCTCACTCTTCTTTTTACCCTTTATTTTAGTTAGGGGTGGACTATTTAAATCTGTCCGCTAGGACACATTGCTCAGATTCACAAGACAGCTCATTGAATTGTTACAGCAGGGTAATGGAAAGAAATAACGGCTGATAAGTGATGTGGTACATTAATCACATGAGCCCGTCATGATCATTTTTCAAGAATTCAAACCCAAACATCATGGTATCATCTTTACTTCTCACTTCCCATTGAAACCAAAATGTGTTAGCAGTTATGATAGGGACTTGAGGTTTTACGAAGTTATTAACTACCATATTTTATTAGCAAGACTGAAAACATATTTTCTGTGTTATAACTAAATATCCTGAACTCATTGCATGCAATAACAGTGAAGCCACATGCGACATATATAGATCCAGCTAATTGGTATGCTTTGATTGCTTTGTTGCAGGTAATTCAAACTTATCATCAGGAATAAGAGGTGATAAACACTTAGAAAGAGGAGATGTTTAGAAGTTGCATGAGATGGAGATAGGTTTGCGTTCTCTGTTGGTAGCTTGGGTATGGTTTGGATGCTATGAATGTTTGGAGATGTATTCACGGTGTGGTGATCTTGCAATTGTTAGTCCCCAAAAGGCAACTGCCGTGTCTTCAGAAAAGGGCTGCAAAAGCTTTACCTGTTTACTTGGTCGGTGACATATTGGCTATCTTTTATCTGCCTCCAAATGAAGTTTTCAGAGGAAAGATTGTATGCTTGATGCTTCTCATTCATCTGTTAGCTGACCGCATGGACCTGCTGCTGAAGCCCAGTAAGTCCCTGTTTCTCTAGTCTTGTTCCTGGGGAAGGTTAACATCAGATTTTGAGGTTTCCACTATCTATTTTCACATTGGATACTGTTATTGTTGAAGGTAGGCAATTCAATTTTGTATGTACCCTTTTCGAGTGTCGTCTTTGTTTTCTGTTTCTTTGTTATCTCCTTTTTCTTTTCTTTTTTTTGGGGGGGGGGGGGGAGGAGGGGTATTGTTCAAGGGCATTCACTTGTATACACATTATATTCCTAAATGTATGTCTGGGAAGCCAGCATGTTTGCCATTGATCTACAGGCGCATAGGGTGGTAACTAGTAACTAGTAAGGCATAAATGAGTTCTTATGTAGAAAATATCTCTAGGATGGCTTTTTCTTGGGGTCCTGTGTGATTATGTATCACTTTTTAGAGTTAGTACATTCACCTTCACAGATCAAATGAGAAGAGCACAATGTAATGTATACATTCTTATAGAAGTTGGTATACGACACCAAATGAAAAAGGCGTTTGGATATCATACTATTGTTTGTCCCTTCAATTTGGAATTCTTTAACTCTTCTCCATCTTTCTTTTCTTTCACTTAAGCGATTGCTATGTACGTAGGCTGAGTAGGCTTCCCCAGGGAATTACTGTTAAGATGTCTGACTTGTGCATACACTTGCTTTCTTAATTACTTGGCAAATAGCCATGCACGCATTTTAGGATTCTCCACTAGGTGGCGAATCATGTACCCGAATCTATCCCCCATACCACGTTCTAGGCAACTATGCTCCTGAACGGTGACGGCGGCTCTGCTGCATTGATTTTGTTCAATGTGTTGCAGGAAAACTACTCAAGTTAAGGGTCTAAATTTGTTGGTTAATATTTTTGCAGACAATTGCTTTCAGATGTCATTTTCACTAAGCCCTACCACTGCACTTAGCATATTTGAAACACTCTTCAGTATGATTCTTGATGTTGCACCTCATAATGCTAATTGTTCAATGGCACGAAGTTCCTAATGTGGATTTTGGCATACAGTTTTTTGTAAGCTTGACACATGGTTTGTGTACAGTTGCATGTGCTTTTGAATAACTCATTGAGGTAGACGAGTGTTAAAAGTCTTTTGTGCCGACTGACAGTAAACCAGATCTTTTTTATGAGCTAGAACTTTCCTAATGAATTCATGTCATTATTATGATAACAATTGACAATCCCATGATAGACAATGAGGTGTTTGATTGTTGGTTTTTTCATACAAAATGACTTTTTAGGGGCTTTTGGCTGTTTTGATCTGGTCAAAAAAGTCAACTTGTTGTTTGGTGAATAGCTTTTTGTAATAGTTATTTTGGTCCCAAAAGCCAATTTTCAAAAAGCTAAGATGAGTAATTTTTTTGTAAATGGTTATTTGTATAAATGACAAAAATGCCCAATACTCTATTAAAATTATAAGACATGCTATTAGTGAAATCAAGAGCCCTAATTTTAGTCATTTAAAATTACAAGACATGCCATGAATAACTAAGATGAATAGTTTTTTAGAGTGATGCAAGTTAGTAGTGACATTTGATATTACATTTATTAGAATATAATTTAATGAAGATCAAATTGTTTGAAATTTAGATAAATCTTAATTTTTCAAAAACAAAGAAAAAGATCTTGAGAAGATTAATTAGATCAAAAAAATCATGTACATTTCAATTCACAACCAAAAACAAATCCTTAAATGAATTATAAAATAAGATTGAAAGACATAAGTATCCCATGAATACATATGGATTGAAAATAAATAACATAAATAATGAATACAAAATATGTAGAAGTAGTATGAAAATAAGCTTTTAGGCATTGAATAATTTTTACATATAACATAAATTTAATTTTTTTTGAAAATAAAATAAAATGGCCAATAAATAAAAAATTATATTTAGCTAAAAAGTAATGTAGAGAAGGGCATAAATAAAATTTTAATAAACAAACTTTTCAAAAACAGCTAATTTTATCAAATATTTTTTTTAGAAACAACTGATTCAAACAGCTAATGCAAACAACCAATTCAAACAGTTAACAACAAACAACTAATAGAAACAGCTAACAGTTAATTACCAAACAGGATCAATGTTCCTTTTATTTGAAAACCTGCATGGTTTATTTAGAGCATTTCCAGTGGGAGTTCCAGATTTTGGAACTCTGGCCTGCCACGTCAGTAAAAGTTTCACAATTTTGAAATTTGCATTCCATCACTTTTCCAACCTATGGAACTCAATTTTAATCATCCAATAAAAATATTCGTCATGGATCCATCTTATAACACACAATCTATTTTTTAAATTATTTAAAAATTATATACTTACTTAAAAAAAAAATTTTAAAATGGTAAATAGTGACATGCAGGGAGACACGCACAGGCGTGCTCCCCCACGTGTCACACGCATTTTCATGTGGTTGGGGAGGCAACTTTGACACACCACAAACACTCAAACCTCACCATTTGCCTCGTGTATCATCCACTGCCAGTGCTCTTATGTCATTGTTCAGTATATATCAATTTGATTTGCTCTCCTTGACAGGTTTTGGAAAATGATGTGCTTAAATGTCATCCTTCTCCGCGGTGCTAGGCTTTTTGGTTGTCGAAGATAAAACAACCTAAGAAAATCGTCCTCTGCAATAAATATTGCTCAAGTGGCAGTTGGGGGGGAGGGGGAAGATGATGTGAATGATGATGGGTGCATGACGTGGTAGGCGAAGACAATTGATAAGTTGGTTATCTTTTTTTCTTCTTTCAACTCTAAAAACAACATGAATATGGTAGCTTCTAGTTGGAGCAGGTTTTCTTCCAAGTGTGGCTTATGTTATGATGTTGATGCTTGGAAAATGGGAAAGGTTACAGAGGTTGCCTTGTAAATTGCTACATCATTTGGATAAGGACAGGAGGTTTATGTATGTTTGGTTTAAAATGAAGTGAAAATTCCTTTATATTGCTAATATTTTGAAAGGTTTAGAGTCTACAATCATAAATGGGGCTTGGGATATTCATTAATTCCCAAAATCCCACTTTTCACTTAGTCACTTTTAGGTAGAAATGTTTATTATTTGGTTCAAATTTGGATCGGATTGAAGATCAATCTAGATTGGATTGGATCGGACCGAACTGAATGAATTCGATCCGGTACGCGGTCCACAATTTTTTTTTTATTCGGTCTTCAGTCCGGTCCACCGGTTCATCGATCCGGACTGAGGACAGAATAAATTTTTTTTGAAAATCGACATTTTATTTATTGAATTTTAATTTTCTTTTGCAACTTATAATTTCTCAAACGTTCAAGAATATTGATTTGTTTTTCATGGTGAAAATATGTTGAAATTGTTTTTTTTTTAAATATAAGATGTACATATCATAAAAATTTGTTAGGTTGACAACTTGGTCCGGTTCGATTTTTTTCAGTTCGGTCCCGGTCTGATCCTTGACTTATTCTATCCGGTCCACGGTCCATAACTTCCATCTTATTCGGGCCTTAGTTCGGTTTGGTCTGGGTTTGGACCGATTAACACCCTTACTTTTACGGCTTGGTTTTTTTGTTAGAAAATAAGAAATGGATTGAAGTAGGTTGAAGTGAGTATTTTTTTGTTGAAGTGGATTGAAGTAAGTTGAAGTTGGTTGAAGTAAGTTGAATTTTTTTTTTATATGATGGGTAGAAGTTGGTTAAAATAGTGAAAAATTGATTAAAGTTTGTTGAAATACGTTGAAGTTGGTATTTTTTTTTATTGAAGTTTGTGATGTAGGTTGATATAGGTTGAAGTTGGTTGAGATTGATAAGTTCGTATTTATCAACGAAAAGAACAGGGCCTTATATGAATATGAAAGTAATGTGTCTATAGATCTGAGTTATTATATATGACAAGTCTTTTTATCTTTTGAAAATATACCCTTTATTTTCATGGTTTTCTTTTAAAAAAATATAACGTTTTTTAGATAGAGATTGCATTATATCACCGAGCCTATAGAATCAAGTTTGTGATTTAAGTGCTGAAATGACAAGAGGATTGATAACTAAACTTCTTTTAAAAAAATTATTAGAGATTTCTTGCAATATAATTATGCATAAAAAGTAATCCAATTCTTTGGGAAGGCTCTGTTCTACAGTCAACAAGCAACTCTTTTGTGATATCACGAGCGAGGTGAGGTTGGTCTTAGGGCATCCCCAATCCAAGTGCCAATTTTTGGAACTCAAGTTTGCCACATAAGCAAAAATTTCATATTTTTAAAACTTGCATTCCATCACTTCTCCAACCCATGGAACTCCAATTTGAATAACCCAATAAAAAAATTTATCATGGACCCACTTCATAACACACAACCTATTTTTTTAATCATATAAAAATTATTTATAACCTCAAAAAAAAAACAAAAACCAAAAAAAAAACAAAAATCAAGCAAACATGGCACGCGGGTAGGCATGGCAGGCCGGGTAGGCACGCGAATTTTGGCATGCGTGGCATGGGCTGGGAGGGGGGAGGGTGATCCGCGTGGGGGGGGGGGGAAGCTCGCGGGTATCCCGCTGGGGATGCCCTTATTTCCTCTGATTAATCGGTCCATTAGCACGTAGCATGAAATAGTTGGTGGACATGTCCAAGGACCATTGCTGAGGTAGTAAGTCCCGTTGTCTTCAATTTATTTATGATAAAATAAGTTTAAATAAGTTGAGTTTTTAATAAGTTTAGAATAAGTTAAAAATAAATTCAATAAATAATTTTAAAATCAGAGTTGAAAAATAGGTCATGTCGGGTCAGACTGGGTTCGTATTCGGGTCGAACATAAACAGGTTGAGAATCTCTCGACTTGAACCTAACCTGTTTATTAACCGGATTGAAAACCTTGATCTGTACCTATTTAATTTTTAAATGGATTGAGCCATTTAATCCGTCTAAGATAAACAAGTTGAGTTCATTCATCTAATTACCCATTCACCCTTTTAACATTTTCAACTAATATGTAATTACATAGTATTAAAAATTAAGTTTAAATATTACATTAAAAAATTACTCTGTAAAACTCCCCCCATTCATCATAATTCACATTTTCATATTTATTTTAATTTTTGTATTTTTAATTATCTAATAAAAGGGTAAATGGATGAATGATAAATGAAAAAATAAGTTGACTTATCTAATCCATTTAACTAAACGGATTAAACAGATACTTTTTCGTGTCGAGAATTTCGATCTGAACTTAACCCATTTAATTAAATGGGTTGAACGTGTCAACTCATTTAATTAACAGGGTAATCGTGTCAAGTCAGCTTTGCCTTGCTCTATTCAAATTAAGTTCATCATTAAGTTCAACAATAATTAGTCCTAATTAATATCAAAGTTTAGCATTTGAAGAAATTATTAATATCTGTTATTGTGATATTTATTCATTTGTTTCCATAATTTATTTTTTAAGCCGCAACTAACTAAAAGTTACATGTGATATTTTAAACATTAAATTGGTTTTTTCGGTGAATTTTTGCTAATAAAGTGTGACTAAGTTTAAAGTTTAGCTAATAAAGTATAAACATCAAACAACACCAATACCACCACCACCACCACCACCACCACCACCACCGCCAACAACAACAACAACAACAACAACAATAATAATAATAATAATAATAATAATAATAATAATAATAATAATAA
>JACYFF010002017.1:55419235-55438155 GCA_017589665.1 Selenicereus undatus
CACAATTCCAATTTCATTCCTACCCATTGCTAACAAAAAGAAACAAAGAAATGCCCAAATCCTACGTAAGTCCATATGGCAGCAGGTTTGAAATCCTTATGGTCCTCCTTAGAGAACTCATTAAAGCTATACAATGCCTCTTCTTCAAGCAAATCGCAGAGCGTTCCCTAGCATATCTCTACAGTGCCTCATCTTTAAGCAATCATCAAGGCTTTCCCTAGCATAGCAATTACAAACAACTTAATTTTGCTTGTTGGCACAAAAGATTCACTGCATTTGGGGAAAGGTTCCCCTGCTGTTGTGAAACGATTCATTGCATTGCATTAAAGATTCATGTGATCAAAATTAAGATATATCATTACAGTCCACCGACACCAAATAAAAATCAATAGCAGCATGCACATTTATAATCAGCAAACAACTCTAATATCCACAAAATATTAAATTGTGTTAAAATAAATAATGGTGCTTATGCTATCCATTTTGACATTTCATAGTTTCAACAAATATTTCCAAGTGCACCATCTCCGACAGACGCCATGGTACATGCCACCTACATCAACAAATATTGTGTCCTTTAAGTATAACATTTATCTAAGTATATTTGTTAAATTATAGAATAATCTTGTAGTTTATTACCTCAATAATTGCAGCTCCAACATTAGTGTTGGACATGCTGGAATCCTCTAGAGGCCTTACACCACTTGTTCCCTTTAAAAACAACATAAGTTACTCATTCAACTATGAAGTGAAAATGAAACTTTTCCTTAATTTCATTAATTAAATTTTAATGGTTATAACTTACTGATACCACCGATGCGAAGACGATGGGTCTAATGTTGACAGGGGTGAAACTGTTTGTTACTTGTCTCGCAGCGTTCTTCTTCCTTGCCTTCACTTGATTGCTTTTCTTCCTAGCAATGCTAACTTTTCTCTTGTTCTTTTGCCCTTTCTCTCTTAATCCAGTGGGATTCTGGACTGTTCCACTTGTGTTCACATTTTCATCTTCTGATCCATTATGGTATATAGGGCCTATGTCCATCTCAATAGCTTCTTTAGCCTTTTGAAATAAATCTTGACATAAAGCTCTTGTTCTTGCATTTGTGGCTGAAGCGGTGATGAGCGTAGTGAATTTTCGCGTCATTTGCAATCACCAAACAGATGAAGACGTACCAGCATAGTTGTAGAAAGATCTTGCATCATTGGCGCCTTCATAGCCCTTGATATTTTTCTTCTATCTATCTAATATGTACTTCTCAGGAATTTTTTGAACACAAAACATATTGAACATCCTTAGGATATGAAAGTACAAAATTCCCATCTTTTCAAATTTTTTGCATGTGCAAGAAGCTTGTTCAGTTAACCAATTAATGGTGACAAGGTAGCAAAACTCATCGATATTATCCCGCCACACTTTATATAGCACACATGAAGCGCTCTCTTGAACCTTCTCCTGGGCACAGGTTGTCCCTTTTTTGTACTCTTCTTGGAAAATATGATAAAGTTCAGCAGTGTATACTTCCGTTGCATGATTCAATATACTTACATTTGCAAAATATGTTTCTGGCCTTCCATTCCAATAGTCATAGTCATTTCCAATCTCCTTACTCCTCCATTCAACTACAACATCAAGGAAGCTCTCATAAAATTCGCACAAGTCAGTGGTTCCTTGAAGTCTCCAAGAGATTGAACGGTTGGTTGATTTAACCCTTTGTGACGACAAAATTCCCGCAGAAAAATAATCCTTACTGAACGCAGGGCACCAATGCTCCCTAGTCTTGTAAAGTTTTTTTAGCCAATCATTCTCACCACAATTGTATTATGCAATCAACCTAAAATAAAAGAGACAAGATGGATACAGTGAACCTGTTACTCATTGCAGTGAATCTTTTTTTATTTTTCAGTGAATCTTTGTTATTATGCAGTGAATCTTTCATTCACGGCTGAGCATATTTTTCTTCATTATGAAGGCAAAGTTAAATACTAAAGGCACTGACCTGGTCCAATGATGATTGAACTCCACTTCAGTATCACAATGCATGAGAATCTTGTTGAATTTGTCATCAAATCGATGTTGGCTTCTAAACATTCTGATGTGAATTTTTGAGTTCTCAATAATATGCCATATACACAACCTATATTTTGCTTGTGGAAACACTACTTTGATAGCAGCTACAATTGAAGGTGCTTGGTCTACCATGATAGTTCTTGGATGCTTCCCACTCATTGCCGCCAAGAAAGTCCTAAAAAGCCATACGAACGATTCTATTCTTTCATTCAACACAAACCCCCATCCTAGCATTACATTCTTGTTGTGATGATTCATGCCAACAAACGGCGCACAGATCATATTGTACTTGTTGGTCCTGTAAGTGGTATCAAATATAACCACGTCTCCAAAGAGATCATAATCATCTTTTATTATGTTATCTCTCCAGAAAATGCTAGTTAGACTTGCTCCTTCATCAAACTCAAAGGCAAAGTAAAAGTTTTGATCGTCCACTTTCCTTTGATTCAACTTTCCCATCAAAGTGTTACTATCAGTACCATCTAAATTCTTCCTTTTATCAGAGGCAAGAGCATTATATGCATCCTTGTTTGTGAACCCAAGCGCCGGTGAACCGCCTACCTCCTTCTTCAACATTCTCATAGTATCAGACACTTTGATTCTACATGATTGCATAAGTTTCAGCAGTTCCAGTTGTTCTTCTGTAACTGTTCGTTGTGATTTCAAAAGATGTTGTTTGGTGAGATCACAAAAAGGATGGTTGTGCACCTTATCGTGTCTCGTAACTGTCCAGACACCATTTCCATCAACTGAAAACTGAATCATTGCTTTGCAACCAACTCGGGTTACTCGTTTACTGTATGACCTTCTATCGATATGTTCTTCATTTTTTTGGGCGACATTCCTCTTTGTTCCTTGTTTAGAACAACAATATCTCTTTGTTGTTATACCAGTTCGATCAGCTTTCGTCTGTTGTGAATCCCTACGAATGTTGAACCCCACTCTTAGACCATAACTGTTATATAAATCATACACTTCTTGCTCAGATTTGACACTTAGTCCAATCAACACAAATTCATCATTCTCAACATATTCTTGTCCGATGGGTTCTTGATGCTGAGGAACTGCAATTTAAGTAGTCAATAGTGTGAGAAGCTATTACGCTTATCAATGTGTTTGGAGGATAGATAGTAGCTGAATCAGAAAAAACAGAATTGATACAACAATGCATTGCATCAACAAAATATTCACTGCCATCAACAAAAGATTCACTTAAATCAACAAAAGGTTCACTACAACAGATTAAAGGTATACTAACTGACATAATGATTGCTACTATAATTATATATGAGATCCATGAATACCTTCCTTTCAACCATGAGTTACAGTGTGTACAACACCATATTCTTAGAAGTATAATTCATACGTACCTATCGCTACATGATCTCTACAACCATTACTTTCACAATTCACTAGCTACATGACATTACATTGAATTTTGTAAGTATAAATCATACATACCTATCGCTTGGGAACCATATTCTTGATCATTGGCATCTTGATTATGGGGACCTACAATATAAGAATAATGTCAGTAATCTTTACGTTCATTTAATCACAGTTATCCTATGAATAGCAGAATCTTATGCTGTTAATCGTTCTTATTTATTTGGTGTACCTTTCCAAAAATGCAGTGAAAACTTTCTACACTGCAGTGAACGTTTTGCCTAAAACAGTGTACGTTCTTTGTCAGCATATGTGCAACGATTTTGTTATTGCAATCCAACCTTTGGGGAATTCTCTCAAACACTTTATGTGCAAACATGAGCTCTACAATCATTACTTTCACAATTCACTAGCTACATAACATTACATTGAATTTTGTAAGTATAAATCATACATACCTATCGCTTGGGAACCATATTCTTGATCATTGAGATCTTGATTATGGGGACCTACAATATAAGAATAGTGTCAGTAATCTTTACGTTCATTTAATTACAGTTATCCTATGAATAGCAGAATCGTATGCTGTTAATCGTTCTTATTTATTTGGTGTACCTTTCCAAAAATGCAGTGAAACCTTTCTACACTGCAGTGAAACGTTTTTACACTGCAGTGAACCTTTTGCTTAAAACAGTGTACGTTCTTTGTCAGCATATGTGCAACGATTTTGTTATTGCAATCCAACCTTTGGGGAATTTTCTCAAACACTTTATGTGCAAACATGAGCTCTACAACCATTACTTTCACAATTCACTAGCTATATGACATTACATTGAATTTTGTAAGTATAAATCATACATACCTATCGCTTGGGACCCATATTCTTGATCATTGGGATCTTGATTATGGGGACCTACAATATAAAAATAATGTCAGTAATCTTTACGTTCATTTAATTACAGTTATCCTATGAATAGTAGAATCTTATGCTGTTAATCGTTCTTATTTATTTGGTGTACCTTTCAAAAAATGCAGTGAAACCTTTCTATACTGCAGTGAAACGTTTTTACACTGCAATGAACCTTTTGCTTAAAACAGTGTACGTTCTTTGCCAGCATATGTGCAACGATTTTGTTATTGCAATCCAACCTTTGGGGAATTTTCTCAAACACTTTATGTGCAAACATGAGCTCTACAACCATTACTTTCACAATTCACTGGTTACATGACATTACATTGAATTTTGTAAGTATAAATCATACATACCTATCGCTTGGGAACCATATTCTTGATTATTGGGATCTTGATTATGGGGACCTACAATATAAGAATAATGTCAGTAATCTTTACGTTCATTTAATTACAGTTATCTTATGAATAGCAGAATCTGATGCTGTTAATCGTTCTTATTTATTTGGTGTATCTTTCCAAAAATGCAATGAAACCTTTCTACACTGCAGTGAAACTTTTGTACACTGCAGTGAACCTTTTGCCTACATCAATGTACCTTTTTGGTCAGCATATGTGTAACAATTTTGTTATTGCAATCCTAGCTTTGGGGAATTTTCTCAAACACCTTATGTGCAACTATGCTTGACTTTAAAAGTTGCACCAGATAGCTATTCTTTGCATTAAAGATTGATAGATTGTTGTTTGTTTTAGCAATTTTATGAACATATCTTGAAATCCTGGCATGTGTAACTCTTCAATAAGCAATTCCTCTGCTTTAGCTACCACTTGTTCATCAACATCTATTGATTTTGCTGATTTGTATTGCTAATTTTCAGTATGGATTATGTATATTGCTCAAAATTGTCTTGATCAAAATTTAAATATAAGTGATTGATTTTTGTAGATTTGGTCATGTGTTTCTTGCTTTGAATTTTCTTGCTTTAGCTTTCACGTGTGTTTTTCTTCAGATGTTAGTGTTGTGGGCCGCACAAATGCAAAATGTTTATCTTGGCCCAATTTAATAAAATCCTTTTATATATAGGTGTGTAAAATTCTATGGTATATAGGTATGTACCATAGACTAACTGCTGCCTTTCTAGTGATCAAATTTGAACCCTGATCTTTTCAATTTCATTGCAGTATACAAATTAACCACAAAATAAAGCAAATTTATCTCCCCAAATAAGCAGTGAAATGGAACAAAATGGTAATAATAGTGGCTAGCCAAGGATCAACGTTCATTCGCTCCATATCCACAGCATCCAATATTCATTAACATTGCAGCAAAAATGGCTGATTTTGTATTGAAATATTTCCGAGCAATCCCAAAAACTGGGTCTGAATCCCAACAATACTTCAAAAGTGCACCAATCGATACAACTAAATCTCCTGTAGTTGACATTTTTGATGAATCAAGGCCCTCTTGAGTCTTGGGGCCTCAATAACTGTATAGTTTGAGACCAAAAGGTATCAATTCGGTAGTCCCAAGTCCAATCAAAAGCTAGGCTAGGAGCATCTCATGGTTTAAGAGCAAGAGCAATGCCAAACTTAGCAGCTGAGGCAGTTGCCTTGGTGTCGTACTCACTTGAGAAAGTTATTAGTGACTTAGGCCTCCATTCTCGTTGATACAGCATACCAACCTTCCCGTTGTCTGAGAAACGGGTTTTCACTGATGTCATGGGATCGATGGCGTGTGAGCTTCCGATTGTGAATTGGTTCTCATAATTCGAAAATCTATGGGTCATTTCTGCTGCAACAGCGGTTGATGGATTAACTGTGTGGAAGTATGACGCTTTCAGTGTTTGCCCTTTATCCATCCTGCGTTAGGTAGGACGACAGGCAAATCAATGAGCAATTCATAGACATGACTAGAGAGATGCTTACCTCCCCCCCCCCCCCCCCAAAAGGACATGATTAGAGAGAAGCAAACACAATGTCAAAGAAGAAACAAGGGATAGAGAATCATTAAGCGTTGCCAATGATTCACCATTACAACAACAACAACAACAACAACAACAACCTCCCAATGTGGGTCCCACTTTCGCGGGGTCTGGGGAGATCCAGCTGTAGGCAACCTTACCTCTACCGGTATCACTACCCATAGAGAGGTTGATTCCATAAGACCTACCAATGATTCACCATTACAAGCAGCTCAAATTTAAAAGTAGATAAGGGGACAACCAGTTCTTCGATTGTACTCCTAGCTGTACTCCTAGGAGTACAGTGTCTTACAATACAAGTAAGCTTAGTAGGAGACAAATTAGTCTCCAGCTTTGCAGGTAATTTAAGAAAAGACACTCTTGATTCAAAAGCATGAACTTTGAGAACTGGTGAACCCAAAGACAAAAAATATGAGTTTCAGATTTTGAGAACAGTGAAAAACTCAGGTGGGCGGGAGTACAACGCATTGTACTTCCGGGAGCATAATCTAATCTTTTGAGAACAGGCACTCATTTATCGTAAGGCCACACTCATTTATCTTAAGGCCAGCAATTTCTATCATAAGCAATTGGCCTCTAGTTTATTGGCAATGAAATTTAAAACTACAGGGGTAAAAGCTTGGGTTGGGCCACAGTGATTTACCTTATTACCTACCACAGTGAAGGCCTTCGGAAAATTGTCTTATCCATGTTGGGGCCACATGTATATTAGTAATGTTAAAGTGTACCAGAAGATAATCGAGAATATACACTCGGGTGAGGATTAATAATTAAAAATCACACCAAATGGTGCCTAATTTGAGCATAAACAAACATCTCACACTCTTTCCCTACCAAGGACGGAAACGGGAGGTCTTTTGCTGGTACCTGTCTACTCCACTCAGCAAACCCTGAAACCTTCGAAGAAGCACCTAGGAACTGTGCTAGACTGCTAGTACTTGAACACAAATCCATTCAATCAACTTCCATCGAAGGAAAATCAATTACTAAGGGATTATTGGAGCCAATAAGTGAACCATCACAGACCAAGGGAGCCCCTTTTCCAACAAAAAAAAAAAGAAAAAAAAGGAAGTGATTCAGAAGTACATACAGAATCAAGGCAGCAGAAAAATCAGGTCTGTTGAAGGTGATCCCAGCATTGTACTTAGTGAATGATGCAGAAGCAGTATCAAATCCTACTTCTCCACCCAAGCTGACATCCTCATTGCCAATGGAAGCGTTAACATCCAAGACAGGTGTCGGATTCAAGCCGATACTAGAGTTCATGGCAGCGTGAGGATTATCGTAGTGCACATCTAGCTGAAAGATACAGAGCAGTGTAAGATATTCATTAAATGAAGTTTATCCAAGCATCTTAAGAAAACAACACAAACACAAATTTTCTTGCCTTCTTTTGTTTTTCCCCTCGAAAAACTTGAATCCTTATTCAGTCAGTACCAACCATGCAGGGTATCCCCATGCCTCAGCATGGAAATTAGAAATTATCACCAGTACTGGAGGAAGGGTATCAGACATAAGATGGTCCAATTGAACTTCTCAGGGAGATGGCCCTAAACAAGATTCTGTTGTCTTGTTATCCAGGATTCCAGTCTTGGCCTTATCTACACATGCTAGTTTTATCTTTCTTTCTCTCTCCACACAGCTTTGTCTTTGGTTTTCTGAGATTTTGTGTTCATGTGGTGCAACCTCTTCTACTTCTTAGTTGAAAACCATCTTTCAAGGAAACATCATTTCTTGTGACGGTAAGGCTACATATGTTCAAACCACCTACCCCAATGAGAAAATTCACACCGGAATGTTGGACAATTGGGTATATGGGCACAAGACAAAGTTGGCTGAGACAAAGATGGAAGGGCAGGGGGAAAATCATAAATTGTACCTTTAACAACATGATTAGGGCATGGGTTCTTACATGTTCATGCTGAGGATATCAACATTTTATTTACAGCCCAACATGATCCATTTATTTTTAAATGAGTCCCTACTCACTTAAAGCACACTGTTTGTAGTATTAATGAATGCAAGAAACTATAAACGGGAGTTACAGGACATAGAGGAAAGAGGCCAAAATATGGGACCGCAGAGCTTAGCATTGAAGTGGCTGGGTAAATTCAAACCTCACTGAGCTGGCCAGAAGAACTGCTTGCACTGGCTCAACTCATTTGGGCCTAAATGCATGTTTCTTTTTCATCCAAAATCAGATTAATTAATCACTACCTTCACCCTACAAAAATACCCATATGAGCAGACATTTCAACAACCATAGTTGAACCCCAGGACTGATCTTATTTACACAAACCAAGCCCCGGCAAAACATGAGTATCGTACAACAATCCCATTGTGTTTAAGTTTGGTACTTTGAAATGCTATGTTTCTTACTTAAAATCCACAGACACCAAATTTCGAAGGATTCAACCCCCCTCCCAAAAATAAAAATAAAAAAGAGCACTGACCTTGCCAGACTTCTGATCAGGAATATTAAAGCTGAGAGCTGTCTTTATTCCCAGTAAAGCTTCATCAAGAGTTACTTTGGTGGAGACCTATTGAGTGAAACAGATAAGAATGGGAAATACTTAATCACGCATTCACATTATCAAAGAACTCATTCTATGTTGCACATTTTTGCAGACAGAAAAGGTGCATGCAGATCTCTGTCTGAAGATAGATAAAAGAGAAAAAAGAAATAGGAAAAGAGACAGCTTCAAGCACTAAGTGTGTCATACATACATTTGAATGGGTATCAACTTTCACATCAACAGTTGTGTTCCCACTCCTATACTGGGTGCTTATATCGCCAATGAAAATTTGGTCTTTCTTGATGCCTGTGGCTGTCAATCCCTGTTTTCCATTAAATCTGACAATTTAGATCATTGTAATTTTTTTAAAAAAGGAGAAATGGGATTACATTATATATAAACAAATGCAACACTACTATGCAAACAGAGTTGGCCTTTGAAATATCAGAAATCTCATGGACAAAGGATGTAGTCTTAGCAACAAGATACCATGTATTTTACCCGTTAGCAAGTATAAAATAAGAAAACTACGAGAAATATGTAGGACAGAGCATGCAAGCAAGAAAGTCTATCTATAAACAAGTGTGCCTTTGTTCAGTGGGAAGACAACTGTATACTAAAAAAAGAAGCAGACAATTGGCAGTTCATGACTTACAAAGGTTAAATCTAAGAAATGTGTAATCATGAATATGATATTAAATGGTTCAGTTGGAGTAATGAAAGTTAATGTATAGAAACTAGCTTAATTGAAATGACATACGTTATCACTGTTTCCACAAACATTAACAAAAGATCTGGTAAGAGTACAAGACAACTTCAGAAAAGAAAATGTCATTCCAATGCTTGTCCACAAAATCATTTCTCCACATTCCTTAGCAGTTATCATTATGAGGAGGCATGGTAAGTCAAACATGGGCTCAGGCAAAAGTTCATTCAAAATGAAAAGAGACCACTACATGAGAGAAATAAAGCATACCATCCCAGCAGAATTAGGGACTGATAAGGTGAATTTGTGGTCAAAGTTGTAATCTTTTGTCAAGAGATCTGCAGGAAAAACAAACATTACATCCATAAAGAGGGGTGGTTGATAAATATCTGTATTTGTAAATCATACAATTAGCATCTTTCATAATTCAACTCAACAATATACAGACCACATCAAATCCTCAGCCCATAAAGATACCCAGATGGTGAAAAGATGCATCAAAACCGCAATATCAGAGAAATGACTAACAGCAAGGGCACTCAACAACTAACCAATCACAGCATTGCTCAACAGCAAACTTATGCTTATGTGTTCGCTAAAATTAAATCACGATTATGCATAGGAGGGATAGTAACCCTGATATTCCCCGTATCATTTCTTATTCTTTTCGGTTAATCGAAAGCTCAAAATGACTTTCCAAAAAAACATAGACCAGGTAGTTAGATTCCGCTGATATAAAACTTTGTAGGAAAGAACCCCTTGTAAGCCTAAATAGTTGTTTTACACATAATCATTTTCACAAACCTTTACCTTTGGGTAATTATTCAAGCACCAATATGTCCTGCTAAACTACACTTATAGATACACTACAGATGCCAAGCTATGTAGCAGAATTATTCATGTAACCTTCATTCTACATAGTCCAACACTCACACTTGATACTACTGTTCAGAGAATCGAGAATTCATAGAGCAACTTAAGCAAGTTCATGTGTTGCTTAGACAAAACAAAATGGCCCAACTCATACTAGTGGTGATCAATTACTTTCTCCAAATTTCCACAACAGGAATTGTTATCCTGCATATTAGTATATATAACAGTACTAAGTTAAATGGGCACTAACAATCAGAAAACATATGGATTTATAGTTCACCCGTTAAATTGCATTTATTCTTTTCAGAAACCACCACTTTTTAATTAAGATAAAAGGTAATAGAGATAGGAAATGGGTATCTATATATATAGTAGAGCAATTTATCTCATACTATATGACACTTACATCTAAAATACTCCATACAGCCATTACAATGATCAAGTGCTCCAATTTAGCCACTATTGAACAAGCTCACACACTTGGAATACAGTTCGCTAGGAACATCGAAATGATCCCAAACAAGCCTATAAAACCTTAATTGAATTCCCTGAGTTCGGCTAGACAAAATGCCATGACTTAAAACCACCAAAAACTTACTAAAATTCACATCCAATACATGTCACTAGTCATAACACAATGCAAAATCAAGCACAGAAACCAGAAGCAAGACAGTCAATAGGACTCACACAATGATTAACAGAATGTCTACGAAATCAAGTGACCCATCATGCTAAAACTCAATAAAGTTACCATCTTTGCGTTACCTCTAGCTCTCTTGCCAATGTCCGAATATGGAGATGGACCCATCTTTCAGAAATAAATTTATCAGCTAATCCTGCATTCAAGAAAAAAAAAAAAAATCAACCCATAAAATAAACTTCAGAAGCAGCATTCATTATTCAAAAAATGAGCCCCTTATGCAATTACTACCACAGTATGTAGCTGACCAATTCTTCACCAAATCAGGGCACCCAAAACTAGTTCGAGATAATTGATGGGTCAAAAAGCTGCTTAAAATATCTCAGTACTTGATAATGAGCAAAAACCAAACGTTTTTTTCCCCCTAAATTTTCTTAAAATCAATCACAAAAGTAACGGACGGTGTCACTAGGAAGAAGCAAAAGGAGCTGGATTGAGTACCTATGAGTGAGGAAGCTCGCCGTCGCCGGAGAAGTTTCCGGGCGGTGAGTGATGTCGGCGGCGCGGGAGTGTGTGTAAGTGTAACGCTACTTGGGCAATAAAGGTAGAGTCTTTTTGGTTCGTCTTTGTATATCTTGGAAGATGGGACCTTGTTTCTTCTCCTTGGGTTCCGATTTGCGGGAAACAGGCTCTTGAGCTTCCCACTGGACAAATTAATGAATAGACAGTGATTATTGTGGGTTTTTTGTCAGGCTTCCATACTGGTTAGGGCCCAACGAGCAGTAACGGAGTAACGCCAACGCTTTGGATTATTGATTTTTTCTTTTTTGGATGGCCTGTGGCTGTTCTCACTTTCACTTCCCTCATTTCCTCTGATCACCCTCCCCCAATAGCTTGGCTCAAACTACAACAACAACAACAACAAACTCTCAAAGTGGATCTCGCTTTCGTGGGGTCTGGGGAGATCCAGCTGTAGGCAACTTTACCTCTACCGGTATTCCTACCCATAGAGAGTTTGATTCCATAAGACCCACAAAACAGTTTTGAGAAAAAGGTTTGGAGAGAAAACGATTGCAAAACCATTTACCGAAGTAAGAGAAAGGGTAGGAGAAAAGGTTCCGGATAAGCGAATAAAGAAGGGGCGAAGACATACCTCAACAAATCGTGGGCGCTTGGTGCTGAGACAATCCTGAAAAGCATGACCTGCAAACAGGCAAACCAAAACCCACCCCACCCCACCCCACCCCCACCCCACACCGCCTAGGCTACTGCCTCCTACGGAGCCGGACCCCTACAATCAGGGACCTTAATCTTGTCCCGCCACAACCTCCTATCCTGAGCCATGTCCTCCGTGAGACCGACAACTCTCAGGTCCTCTCTAACCACCTCTTCTAGGCTCTTCTTCGGCCTACCTCTCCCTCTCTTACCACCGGGTGGGTTGATACTCTCGCATCTTCGCACCGGGGCGGCCACACTTCTCCTCTTCACGTGGCCGAACCATCTGAGCCTCGATTCCCTCATCTTCTCCTCTATGGGGCCCACTCCAGCTAGGTCCCTAATAACCCCATTCGAAATCCTGTCTAATCTCGTAAAACCACACATCCACCCTGACCATCCTCATTTCAGCTACCATCAACCTCTGGACCTGCGCCTTTTTTAGAGGCAAACACTCCGATCCATAGAGAACCGCCGGTCTAACTACCATCCGATAGACTTTGCCTTTCAAACCCATGGGCACTCTCTTGTCACACAGCACCCCTGACACTGACTTCCACTTTTGCTAGCCCACTCTAATCCGCTGGCTAATATCCTCGTCAATGTCCCCATTCTGCTGGATGATCGAGCCCAAATACTTGAATTTGGCGACCTTCGGTATTGCCCTCCCATCCAGTACGATTTCTCCCCCCTCTTCTATCCTTCCGCTGAAACAACAGTGAAGGTATTCCGTTTTCGATCTACTCAATCGGAAGCCCCTAGCCTCCAGTGTATGCCTCCAACTCTCCAGCCTGTTATTCACCCCCTGCCTGGTCACATCGATAAGGATGATGTCATCTGCAAAAAGCATGCACCAAGGCACCTCGTCTTGGATACCTCTAGTGAGTTCGTCCAAAACTAAAGTGAAAAGAAACGGGCTTAAAGCGGAGCCCTGATGCAGGCCCAAACTAACAGCAAAATCATTGGAGACCCCTCTCAGAGTCCTAACCCTCGTCCGCCCACCGTCGTACATATCCTTGATAACACGAATGTACGCGGGCGACACCCTTTTCTCTGCCAAACACCTCCACAATACCTCCCTTGGGACTCTATCATACGCTTTCTCCAGGTCAATGAACACCATAAGGAGATCCACCTTTCTATCCCTGAACATGCTCATGAGCCCTCTGAGAAGGTAGATTGCCTCAATGGTTGCCCTGCCTGGCATGAAACCAAATTGGTTTTCTGAAATCTCTACTTCCTCTCGCAGCCTTATCTCAATCACCCTCTCCCACAGCTTCATTGTATGGCTGAGCAGCTTGATGCCCCTAAAGTTATTACAGTCTTGGATATCCCCTTTGTTTTTGTACAGTGGGATGACTGTGCTGGCCCTCCACTCTCTGGGCATCTTGGCGGTCCTGAAAATGACATTGAAAAGCTCCGTGAGCCACTCTAGTCCCACTTCCCCCATGTACTTCTAAACTTCCATTGGTATTTGGTCCGGGCCTACTGCCTTCCCCTTCGCCATCTTCTTCAAGGCTTCCCTAATCTCTTCCTTTGTTATCCTGGCGCCCGCACGCTGATCACTACATTCTCCGCCCCTACTCCAACCGTCTCCCCCCCTTCCCCATTGAGGAGTTTAGCAAAGAACCTCTGCCATCTCTCCCTAATATCAGCATCCTCAGTCAATACCTTACCCTCTTCGTCCTTGATACACCTTACCACACCCAAATCTCTAGTCTTCCTTTCCCTCGCCCTTGCCAGTTTAAGAACCTCCTTCTCCCCTTCTTTCGTCCCCAATTTATGGTACAGTCTATCAAACGCTTGACTCTTTGCTACTGCTACCGCCCTTCTGGCTACCTTCTTGGCCGCCTTGTATCCGATCTTCTTATGAGCCCGCTCGTCTTCTGAACTGCTGCTCATGAACTCCGCGTAAGCCTCTTTTTTTGCCTTGACTTTCTCCTTTACCTCTTCGGTCCACCACCAGGCGCCCTCCATCTTGTTGCCGCCTCCCCGGGAAAGACCTAAGGTTTCCTTAGCCGACCTTCGGATGCAATCTGCCACAGCCTCCCACATCGAGTCGGCGTCTTCTGCCTTCCTCCAAACTCTCTCCTCAGCTAATCTCTCTGCTATTAACCCTGCCTTCTCCTCTGTGAGCGTCCACCACTTAATTCTGGGTTCTTCTGCTCTCCTCTTTGACCTCTTAGGATACTTGAACTCTGCATCCAAAACCAGCAACCTGTGTTGAGTTCCCAGCAACTCGCTAGGAATCACTTTGCAGTCCTTACACGACCTCCGAGTTTCCTTCCTCGTTAGGAAGTAGTCAATTTGGGTCTTGCAAGAATTGCTCTTAAAGGTCACCAGGTGGTCCTCCTTCTTCTTGAAGAAGGATTTGGCCACCACCAAATCGAAGGCCACCGCAAAGTCCAACACAGTGACCCCTACCGCATTTCTCTCTCCGAAACCGAGACCCCCGTGAACCCCATCGTATCCTGCTGCCTCCGCGCTGATATGGCCGTTAAAGTCTCCTCCTATGAACAATTTCTCGCTTTGAGGTACCTCCTGGGTGACCTCATCTAGGTCCTCCCAGAAGAGCTTTTTAGTTTCTTCCGGCAGGCCCACCTGGGGCGCGTACACACTCACAACGTTCACGAAAACTGAACCCACCAAAACCTTAATAGCCATAATCCGATCGCTCTTTCGCCTCACTTCGACCACCTGGTCCGCCAAATCCTTCCCGACTAGGATGCCAACTCCATTCTTCGCCTTGGCTGACCCCGAGTACCACAGCTTGTACCCATCAATCTCTCTAGCTTTCGCCCCAACCCACTTCGTCTCCTGAACACACGCTATACTAACCTTTCGTCTATGCAGAGACTTAACTAACTCTATCGACTTACCCGTGAGGGTCCCAATGTTCCAGGATGCTAGGCGTAACTTCCGCAACCCTAACCCCCTCCTAACCCCAAAACTCCCCGGAGGACAGGCTGAAGCAACTACATGGCCTGCCACAGACGTGGACGTCTACGAGGCCAACGACCACCCTAAAGGTCTACAAACTAAAGGACACCCGAGAAAGCTGATCAACTCCCCTCCAACTGGATCGAGGTTGGACAATGAATGGGGGTGGAAATTGAGCAAACAGACAATGAATGGGGGTGGACAATGAATAGCTTGGCTCAAACTAGCACTAGCAAAATTCGGGTTTGGGGCGAATTTGAATTCAATAAATAGGGCAATGTTAAAATTTGAACAAAAAATTGATGATTGATATCCGATCTTTTCGGGTTGGATAATTCAAACAAGGCTAAATTCGTGTCAAAATAAAGTTGAGACAATAAAAATGTGAAAAAAAGATGTGTCTGGATTTAAAAAAAGGATGAAAAATCATGACCATATCCGGTTTTTTCCTAGGTCGGACAAATTAAAGTATTCAAGTTGGATAAATTTCTGCCAGCACTTGCTCAAACCTTTGTTCCTCTTGTGAGCTTTTATCTAATGTGTACAATTTGGTTAGAAGATGTGCTCAAGATGTAATCTTAATTAGTCGAAATTTCATAGTTTGAATCCAGGAGGAGAAAAGAGGATCAAGTCTCCATATTGCGTACCATATGGCATGATGTGACAAAATCCAGGGCACTCACCACATCTTCTGCCACCTCAGCATCGTTAATCAGAAAATATTATGTGGATTAAAAGCCTAAATAGTCATAGTTCAGGTATAAGTATAACCCATTCCATTTGGGAAAGGAAAATTAGTTGGTCGTGTCATTGCTTAACTCTTTTAATCCGATGTGTAGGAATAAAACTTGGTAGATGAAAGTTAGAGAACATTTATAATATTACTGATTCTTGATAGATGAAATGTTACCCTGCATGGCGAATGAAGATTGGTGCACAACGTTCAAAGAGCACCTTCTACCAATACGTCCTGCTTAAGCTTGCTGTTTGGCATGCAAGTAAATCACAGTTCTATAATTCTCCAGCCCACTAAATGAAGTATAAATAAATTCGCGGTCGAACATTTTGTGTAATTTTTTAGTGAACACATGTAAAAAGTTTGGTTTTATTTTCTCCTGTGGATTTTTGTTTCACTAATGAAGTTTAAGGCACCAAACAATCCCCAATGTAATTATATTTTTCTAGTTTATAAGTGTTTTTTTAAATTTTAATTTAGGTAACTATTGAATAATCCAAATCCAAATTCAATATCCTAAAAATTATGCTACCAAATGAGGTGTTGTGGATATAATGTAACAACCTTACACCTGAATAGCTATTAAAATGATATATAATTAAAATCCAGTTGAGACACAAGTGTGGTTGATATATAAACTAATTATGATGTTGTCATGATCTAAACTAATTTTGATCATTGTCATATCATAACAATCACTATTAGTGCATCCGAAAATAATGATACATCCTACTAACATAGATTGATTCAAATAATTTGACACTTTTTTCTATCAAGTAAGATTTTGGATTCGATTCTTGTGAATAGGAAAAAAATCTATGATGAAAAAACTTTACCGTTTATTGGACTAACAGTAATTCGACTTCAGTAAAATGGAATAACCAAGACAAAAAAAATAAAATAAAATCCTTGTACTGAAGTTTTAAAGCCAAGCCGTATTAACTAAAATAATCCGAGATGATAATTTTGGGATGGAGTGAAACCTTTATATTGCTTGAAACAAAATACGCAAACATGTACAACAATGGTTATAATGTAGAAGGCTTAGTGACAGATCTTGCAGACTAATTAAGCCTCCTAATTAACCATTTGCAAGGAGAATGCAGTGATCAACTAACTACGTGCTCTACTGTATTTCTATCTTGAAAGGGTTTTAAGAACATAAGAGTACACAACAAGTTACACGAATTGGGATTAAGCTAAAATTAAGAGGCTTGAGTGACCACTGCAGAGACCATGGTATTCATCCCACACATCCCATGACCTCTACAAAGGCGATAGTATCCGTTCTCTCCCCATTGCTTGCCCCACGAATTCTTGATGATCCAATATGGCTTGTAGCCGAACCTTAGGATGGAGTAGCCCTTTGCACCATAGCCCACGAGCAGAACACCGTGGTTGATCCATCTTTTGCCGCAGATTAGAGGGCATGACACTCCTCCGATGTAGGTTTGCATAAACACTGCGTTCAACCCAACTGCAATAGACTCCCAGCAAAATGTGTTAATATTATCTTCCAACTACTCTGTTGCCTCGTACAACCTGTTTTCTACATACCAGCTACCCGATAATAATATTGATAAATGGGCGAAGCAAGAATACATTGATAAGGATTCCGGAGAATACATTGATACAAGTGAGTTCAAGCAAGTTTGAATCAAGTTATTCTTCAAGTCCAAACGATGTTACCTGCAAGAGGCCCATTACGGACAAGATGGGCCGCAATTTGATCCTCATCAAGAGGGATAGAAGTGAAGTTAGTCACTTTAACTGCCACCTTGTTAGGGTCGAATTGGCACTTCCCTTGTTTTCCGGTGTACGGGTAAGATGTCTCCTCTTCTAGGCCACCAGCCTCGATCAGGTACTTGTAAGCATTAGTCATGAGCCCCCCATGACAGCCGCTATCGCAGTCTCGTTTCTTGTTTGGATCACACTTCACAAACATACGCAAAAATCAAGTAGGTCAGTCAATTTGAGGCCTACGCCAAGTAATGAAGAAATTTATTATACCAAACCTGATGATCGCAATCTACGAGCTGTTGCTCGCTGAGATTTAGAAGCTTCCCTGTTGTGACAAAATTAGCCCCTTCGATGGCTCCAGTAGTACTGAACGCCCAACATGAACCACACGTTCCCTGATTGAGAAATATGAGAGGCTTGTTAATAACACAGTTGTTCAACCATGCTTAACACCCCCCCTAAAAAGGACACAAATTTAAAATTCCATTGAATAAGGTTCAACTTTAATTTCTTGGTAATTTTCTTGGCTCTTTTGGTTCAAAGCGAGCACAAGAAATCGACCGACAAAATTCGAGCTTAGGGTCTGATCTTTTCGTGGGTAAATTTCAAAATATCAACCTCAATCCATTTCAACCGACCTCCACTATTTTAACCAAGTTCAATTTATCATATAAAAAAAATTCAACCCATTTGAACCTACTTCAGCCCATTTCAACCGATCTCAAACCTATTTCAACTCACTTCACCTTTTGCCCACCTCAATTACCCATAAAGAGAACAGGCTATTAGATTGACAATCACAAAATTCAAACTCAAGTTTCTGGAGACAATAATTTTTTAAAAAATAAGGCGAAAATTGTAGTGTCCGTTGCTTTTAACAATGAATATGCATATCATACCTATGGAAGTAGGTACTTTTAACAGCCACCTCAACAAATATATATTAAACAATTAAATATACGAGTGAAAAATACATACACAACAAATATATATTAAAAAATTAAATATACGAGTGAAAAATATATACATACATATAAATAATAAGAATATGTGCTTCTGAAAGCACAGAATATGTGCTTCCGGGAGCACACAAGAAATTGCGGTTAAAAATACCTGCATCTTGACGTCAGTAACAGCACCCTTCTCCCTCCAATCAAAGCTCTCAGGCAGTCCACTAACATCCAACCTTGGGGCGTCCTCCAAACCCGA
>JACYFF010002017.1:55443155-55460655 GCA_017589665.1 Selenicereus undatus
TCAGGCAGTCCACTAACATCCAACCTTGGGGCGTCCTCCAAACCCGACCCTAGCCCATTAAAAGACCCATCATTACTGGGCCTGAGGCCCAAGTACATGTACTCAAACTCCTCCTGAGTCAAGTCCATAAACGACGTAACACCATGGACCGCGGTGGGGTCCAGCGCCTGGTGCTCCGCCGCCTTCACCAGATTCTTGGCAAACACCCCCAGCCGGTGGGCATACTCTTCCCTAGTAGAGTACTCCTTACCGTACTCCCTCATGAACCGGACGAAGCGCCTCTCCGCCCCCACCAGCTTCCGGTTGCCGGTCACCTCGTAGATCATGGGGTTGTCAATAGTGGTGGTGGTTTGGGCTACCGCCAAGGAGAGGATGAGAGAGAAAGTAGTAACTACAATGGTAATGCTGCCATTGGAGGGTGTGTGTGATGATTTCTCTGACATTTTAAGGGGGAGTTTTGGTTGATTTAGGGGAGGGAAGGGGGTGGAGAGGAGAGAGATCTTGGTGGGTTTTAGTTTTTTTGTAGTGGGGACTGGGGAGGGGGCTTCATGCGGTGAGGAGTTAGCAGGCAGGTGGTGGACGTGGAGGGGAGACGTGTTGATGGGTCGTTGATGTTCTGATGCTGCGTGGAGACTCTAAAATGGGTCCTGCTTCCCAGTTCATGCATGCCATGCAATGCCATGCCCCCGTTTCTTTGGAATTTGCTTTAAGTTCTGAAGCACAAAACAAATATCAAAATGGCCACCGAACAATGTTTCAAGTAGAGCTCCAAAACAAGAAATGACTAGTATTGAAAGGGGTGGTGCCAGACGCTTTTTAAATATCTGATTTTAGCCTAATTTGCGACATTGTATGATTTAGGATGGAAAATTAATTTTCGTAACGTTTAGCTATTTCACTAGTTTTTAAGTGTTTTATTAGCTGTGTAGTGGTGTTTAATGGTTAGCTGTTAAACTAATTATCTAAAATTATAGTATTCGATAAAATTATCTGTTTAAGTAGCATATTTGTATCAAGTGACATAAAAAAGATATAACGTAGGAAGCTTTTTATCTCATACAATGGATAAATTTGGAATTATGAAACTAGAACTATTAGTTACTTATTCTTTTTAACTTATCATAAATACTTATTATCAGCATTCAACACTTAGTCATTTTTTTTACTCATAGTTTCATCCTTGATCAACTCATCAATACTTATAATCACTTTTAGTATTCATCAGTATTGATCCGCACTGATCAACACTTACCAATAATAAGTTCCATATAATGAGTTGAAAAGAACAAACCCTAGATAGTAGTTTCAAAACCCAGTTCTTCCAACTTTTCTAAAACACTGCCTAAGTCTCTAACAACTTCTTCAAATATTATGTTTGCCGACCACTTAAAATTATAATCACTAACAAATTGATCCAATCGTGACCTTTGTCTAAACCAAAATCATCAAACACGCCCTTAAAATCACTATATTTTACATATTCTTAATTAATTATTGATTGTTGAGTTTTAGTCTTTGTAGGTTATGTCAGCGAATACAAAATGATACTTTAGTTAAATTAACCCTCTCTCAAAAACATATCATATGTGTAATTTTATAGTTGTAAAAGAATACAGATAAAAATTGACTTTACAACAATTTATAAGTGGTAATACCGATTCATTATTCCACCATATCATTTCTTAAAAGTTAATATGTAATAATGCAATTTTTAAGTTAAGACAAGATACTTAAAAATATCTTGTAAAAAAATAGTATCAATAGTTGAGATCTGTAATATAGTTTGGTATATATCTACAGAGACATCTTTAATAGCATAGTGATCATGCATATGTTAGTATCTAATGTCTTCTAAATATTTTGGGTGGGTGTGTTGGAATTAAGTTTTTTATTTACAAAAGTAACTATAAAAGTAAGAAAAAAAATAAATTTTTGTCCAAGGTAAAGATTGTTGGGTGGCTTAAAAATATTGGTGTGATTATTTAAATTGCCTAATTCTGTTAAGTGTATTTTAGGGTTGGAGATAATCAAATGCTATATTTAGTCACGTGACTTATTTCTTTTTACTATCAATGTATGTGGTGTTTTTTACTAGGCACTATTTGTGATTTCATGGAAGAGATGTTACATGTGATTTTATGACAAAGCGATAACTAAGGAATGTTGTAGTTGATTTTATTGCAGAGTATTAATCAAGGGATGTTATGGCTTGCATATATTATCACTATTTAAAGGGACCAAGCTCAAGTTTATCATTATTCAACAATTTCCATCCTCAAGAATCATCATCTTTAAGCATCATCACCATTATTCTTTGACACCACTATTATTCCACTATTTTTCCTAAATTCATGATAGAATGTTAGAGTGAATTTGTAATCACTTATTTTGATATCAATCTTGCATTCTCACTTATATAATGAATTTTTTCAGTCATCGCCACCCATGGTTTTCCCAATTTGGGTTTTCCACATAAATTTTGGTGTTTATTGTTATTGATTTAATTTTTGTTTAATTATCATACTTTGGGATCTTTCTTACATCCATTATGATCTCATACGATCCTCTAACAAAAGGGTTTAAATTTTTTAGATGTATAAAATACTATAATTTGATCTTACAGTGTAAAAATTGTAACGTTATGGATTTGAAAAATGGATCATTGTGTTCAATTTTAGTTGTGATCTATTTAAATTAATTATAATTTAAATTGATTTGGTGTCAGCGTAAATTATTAGTCAATTTATGTTGACTTTGAATTTTCCATAGTCGGTTCAATGAATCTGTCATACTTATAAAACTAATTAATTTGTAGGAAAATATGAGTTAGGTTTAACCAAATCATCAGGTAAATTGACATTCTGATGGACACATTGTGATTGCTCCATATCAAACCTTGAGTCAGATAAGAGGATAAAAATTGCGTCGACACAAGATTAATGTAAGTCATGTTAAGAACAAGCCACTCTTACCCACTTTCACTAGCTTCTTCCCACTCCTTCCCATTCCACACCTATAATATACCCACCAAAAGAACACAGCCTAATGTCTATTCAACTAACTTGGATCTATATCAATAATTGGCTTCAATTCATACACTTATCCCACAAATAAAATCAATTATGTAGAAAATTAAAATTTAAGTGATCTGATTTGAATAGGTTCGATATCAAATTTTGGCCAACATTAATAACTGTATTTTGAGTCTTAAATCAATTATGAGTTCAATTCAGTTGACTCAAATAGTTTAACATATTTTAATTTACGTCTTTTATTATCATTAATTATTATTATTAGGACGACTAGCAATGGCACGAAATGCACGTCGCTGTTATTTTGTATTTCTTGATCATCCCCTAACAAAAATTAAATTAATTGTGACAGAGCTTTTTTTCATAAACTTTCTTCATGTTTGTAATATTCAAATTCGAGATCGAATTTAAAACGAAAAATTTACTTACCAAAGAATAGAGGGTGAGTGATGCTCATAGACCGTCACGAGCACACAAATTAGATGATGAGGGCGCGGGTCCCCTATACCTGTGTTAGGTGAACTCTGTCATCTTTCCCAAACACCCATCTCTTCCTCTTTGCGCCATTTCTGTTCTCACCAAAATCATGACAAGCTTCAATTATATTGCTTTCTTATGTTCACATATATTTTTAAACCAAGGATACTTGAAATTTTAAAATTTAAATTAGACAAACTATTAACTTTGAATCTTTATTTGTTTGAAAACAGCACAAGTCTACTATAACTTTTGCAATTTTATTAATACTCGATAATAATATTATTCAAGCAAGTTACTTCGAAGAGTGTATATTTGTATTCACATTTAAGTATTCATTTGTGGTTAATTTAGCTTTTAAATGAAACTATATTTTTCATGGAAATTTTTTTTTTATAACTTTGACAATATATGGTATAGTACATTATTAGTGTATACAAATTGAAAATTTTGTCTTCTAAATTATAGTTGGATATATAACGTAAATGATTATTTTTTTCGTAACTATAATGTAAAAGCATAATTTTTAATATTGTCAAAAACTTATACGTATGAATATAAACTACTATTTTGAATTTCACTTATTATTTTAGGACACATATAGATTGAGTACTTATTTATATTTGAGCTTAAACTTTTATTGATTTGTGTGCATGCATGTATATGTGTGAAAAAAAATATATTTTAGTTATTGTAATTAGGATTTAAAATCAAGTTTGTAAATTTAAAATTCAATAAATTACATAAAAGTAGGTTTGACTTGTATTAAGAGGGGTAAAGGGCCCCCCCCCCCCCAAAAAAAAATCGTGATATGTACCATTAGACATGATTCTATCACAAACCAAAAGTCCCGCACGTTTGGTCCTCTTGAGTTCTCCCTTTTTAGTCTGTCTGATTCTTTCCCCTTTACCAGTTGAACAAGCCCCAAAAAGAAAGCAATCAAATATCGATTTCCTCCATGTTTTGCTTAATTTCCTAGCAAACATGTTAATAACAATAATAATAATTACTAATTAAAATTAGTTTAATTTCTTGTCATCCACCAACTGTGGTAGGTGAAATCCTACGTTGAAGCTTCAGATATTATCCCCGTCAAACGTGACATCCACATACTCCCCCTGAAATGAAACCCCACCCAAAAAAGAAAAAAGAAAAAAGAAATTGTTTTCATGTCATTGTCCCCCATCCAAACAAGCCTTTTCTACCAAAATCTCTTCACCAACCCCCTTTGCAATTTGCAGTCCTAATCCTCTGCTTCTCACCCCATCATTACCCACTTTCTCATCCAATCACGTTCCACCACATGGACTCCCAGGACCGAACGTTACACGTGTTGCATTCTCCATGGCAGATGGGCGCCGTGTATAGGGCATGTTTGGGGAGGGTGGGAATTAGAAAGAAGCTCCAAGTTATAATGTCAACGCACTTTCCTTTAAAATGATATATATGGTCAGTTCTAACCTTACCAACCCCCTTTTGCTTAGCTTCCATCTCTCTTGCCTACTGCCCCTACCGTTCACCTACCTTGTTATAATAACCTAGTAACCAACCACCATGAGAGTTAGGGAGGGAAAAAAGGAGTAGCCAAGACTTGCCCTCTCAACTTCCATTGTTTTTCTCTCCCGTAGCTAACTCTCATCTACCTTGGAGATCGTGTCATTTTTGCCTAGCTATCATGGAGGCCAAAACACAATCACAACAACATCATGAGGACAGCAACAACCATCATCAGGAGGAGGGGAAAGAGAGAGAGTACATCTTCCGTTCGAAGCTCCCGGATATCTACATCCCAAATCATCTGCCCCTTCACGCTTATTGCTTTGAGAAGATAGCAGAGTTTCGCGACAAGCCTTGCCTGATCGATGGGCCTTCAGGCAGGGAATGGACTTACGCGGAAGTGGAAGCGACCGCCAAGAGGGCAGGGGTCGCCTTCCACTCCCAGCTTGGGCTGCAGAAGGGGCAGGTGATCATGCTGCTCCTCCAAAACTGCCCCGAGTTTGTGTTCTCCTTCCTTGGGGCATCCTTCATTGGGGGGATCAGCACCACGGCCAACCCCTTCTGCATGCCTGCCGAGATCGAGAAGCAGGCTCGGGCATCTGGCGCCCGAGCCTTCATCACCCAATCTGCCTTTGCAGACAAGGTGAGGCCTTACTGTGAGGAAAACAACGTCCATCTAATCACCGTGGACGTCCCACCTTCTGAAGGGACCAACATTTACCAGTCTCACTACTTCTGGGACCTAATAGACACAAAAGAAGAAGTACTCCCATCAGTGGAAACAAACCCCGACGACGTGGTAGCCCTCCCTTACTCCTCAGGAACCACAGGCCTACCCAAGGGCGTGAAGCTCACGCACAAGAGCCTAGTCACAAGCATAGCTCAGCAAGTGGATGGGGAGAACCCTAACCTCTACTTCCACAGTGAGGACGTGATACTCTGCGTTTTGCCTCTATTCCACATCTATTCGCTCAACTCCGTCCTCCTGTGCGCTCTACGCGTTGGAGCCGCGATTCTTATAATGCCCAAGTTCGAAATATACATGCTGCTGGAACTGGTCCAAAAATATAAAGTGACGATTGCACCGTTTGTGCCTCCCATTGTTTTGGCCATTGCTAAGAACCCCGACGTGGACAAATATGACTTATCATCTATTAGGACCGTCCTATCCGGGGCTGCCCCAATGGGGAAGGATCTCGAAGATACTCTCAGGGCTAAGCTCCCCAATGCCAAACTTGGACAGGTACTCTTAATACATAATCACAATCTTCTGTTTTTGCTAATTAATTTTAGTACACTTCTTGTTTCGGTTTGCTGTTTAGTAGAGCTGTATTAGGTAAATGTTTGAGGTATGGTTTGTTAAGGTTTTCACATGATTTGATTTGATTTCTTACTACTTCAGAGAGGTTTAATTCAATAATTTAAAATTTGTTTCACCTGTTTGCATAATTAAAAAGAAACATAAATAAAGAGAAATATGGATACGGAAGGCACTTTTAAAATTCAGCAAAGAAGTTGGATAGCTGACACGTCTTTACCTACTTAGAATGACGTAATTTGCGTTGCAAATTTTGACTTCTGCAAAATTTGGAGGTATTATGGGATTCATAATAATTGCACAACATCTATTATGTTTTATTTTTGTGTCATTATTACTGCATCAAAGAGACAGTGGAGTAGAATGTAGTTGTTTAAGAAAGGGAAAAAAAAATTGGAAAGACTCCCCCAAAATAGCACTGTACGATGATGTTTGATGATAAAAATTACATAATAATTATAGCTATCAAAAATACGTGTAGAGGATTCTATAATTCTTGATATATTTAGTAAGATTATCTCATACAAGTCAAAACTTATAATTTTATCAACCCTTAAGATAGCATGCATGGCTGCTAAGTGTATGTACTTTGTCCGTTCCATTAGAAAAGTATGAATAATTACGTGCGGAATTTTGTAGGTATAGTAGCAATGCAGATAAAATGAGTAACTATCTTTGCTTTCCTTTTCCTGCCAATTTGGTTACGTGTTTCTCACATTGTTCTTCTCGGCATAGATTTTTCGTATTCAAATTACCAAGTGATATATTTGGTGTAGGTACTAATCTTATCATGCTTGATAATTAATAGAAATACAGTGACTCTATAGGCAGTTCACATTAGCCTTCTTCATTAGATAGACATGGAAACTAACGTAACAATAAAAATATCGGATGATCTATTAAATATGAAATATACTGGAATGAGAAGTGCACTTTAACGTTCAAATTGATGACAAATAAGTGATTAGACTAGTAGTCGAAAATAATTTAAGGGATAGATATGAATGTCAAAATTCAAAAATGTACCTTGAACTTTTATAGTTTACAAGGCTGCACATTTGACAGCTTTTTGATGTATCGAAAGATAAAAATATTAACATATACATGATGGTTAAATTTAGACATTTGATTAAAACTTTCATATATCTTATGATGGAACTGATTGATATACGTACACATAACTGTTCGGTAAAAAAAACCATAAATAAATAACGTTGTAAAATAAAAATGTTTCATCTGTATGGTGCACACCCAAGAGGACCTTATTCCAAATATTTCCATTGATATTACGTTGGAAGTAAGTATTCAATCATTGAATCCATCTATACTGCCACTTTTTGCCGACCAAGTGCTCATGCAATGGGCTGGCTACCCAAACAACAACAACAGTATAACCCTAATTTAGATTGACTACATTCGTATATATTACTGTCTTGATTATACAAATCTCGAACTTTTCAAATGGCCGTTGTGGACTTCTTCGAATCAAGGGGGAAAAAAGATAAATAGTTGGTATTGATTGTCTTGTCTTATTGTATAGTTAAGTTGATCAAATATTAAGCAAAAAAATATAATATATATCAATCATGCATGATAACTAAACTTTTTCACACCTTATCTTGTAATATAATAGTATGTATCAACCATGCATGGTACGTAATTGGCCTTTTTCACCACTTATCTTGTAATATAATAATTTGTAAGAAATGGGAATTAAATGTTAGAGAGAAGCGTAATAATTAAGTCGAATATGATATATACAACAGTTAAATGAATTGAAATAATACTAAACTCTATATAGCTCATGCTGAATTATTTAATTTTGACCTACTTAATTAAAATGGACCGATCGACCGAGCAGGGTTACGGGATGACAGAGGCAGGGCCAGTACTGGCAATGTGTTTGGCATTTGCAAAGGAGCCAATGGAAGTGAAGTCCGGGGCATGTGGAACTGTTGTACGTAACGCTGAGTTGAAGATTATTGACCCGGAAACGGGCCGGTCACTGCCCCGAAACCTGCCTGGTGAGATTTGCATTCGTGGCAGCCAAATCATGAAAGGTGTGTACGTAACGTAAGCTTTGATCAACCCACCTATTTAATTTAATTACTCAATGATTAAGTATTACTTTTTCAAATTTGATTTGGACCAATTCAAAGAAAGAATTTACTAATAATACTATTTTTTGTCAGTATATGAATAATAAATTTATGTTACGTGTTAACGTGAAAAAAAATCTTTGTATATATTCTGCTTTTGGACTTGTTCATCATGATTTTTCTCCCCAAGCTTATTTTCTTGTACTTTTTTGTCAAAGGGATGTTTACCAATATTTTAGAATGGAACTGTGAAAACAAGTTTAGTGATTGAATATCAAAGGAGTAAGTTTTATATAAAATTCAATCCGTACATGCAGTGTGTCAACTGAAAAAAGATGATACGCAATAGGTAGAAGTATCATAAAAAGGGTATTTAACGTATCATCTATAGATTTCTTAAGCTTGTACGTAACGAGAATTAAGAAATGCATAATTATCCTTTTGGTAATAGGTTTGATTGTTATGATTATTTTTTTTTTGGGTGTGCGGATAGTTCTCAAAATCAACCATCGATGATTAATGGCTATTATGCTAATTTGAGGTTGATTAGAAGAAGGGAGAAAAGGACTCTATTAAGGTAGTGTTTGATTCAGGATGACAATGGTTTTTCTGGAAAATCATTTTTCATGAAAAATATTTTTAAAGAAAAATTGATCTTCATGCCATATTTTCCGTTACCCCTGAAAAATCATTTTTCATAAAAAATATTTTTAAAGAAAAATTGATCTTCATGCCACATTTTTCGTTTTGGGTACAAGATGAGTTATTCTCCATGGAAAAAAAGGAAAAATGTCAAGCAAATTGTTTATGTGGTGAAAAGTGTTTGAATAATCGTGACAGAGATAAATGTTGACCAAATGAAGTAATGTTGAAGTTAAAAATTATATTTGAACTTCTTTTAATATTTCATAGCGGATAATCAAGTTTCAATCCAAATTATTGAAATCTTTTAAGTGGCAAAAAACATCGACTAAGTTATATAAGTGGCAAAAAATGTCTCTTCCATTGTCATGGCAAAGAAAAATATTGATGAAATGAAGGAATGTCAAGCTCAAAATATAGATTTGAGCCTATTTTAATCTTTCCTAACCGATGATAAAGTTTCGATCCAAATTGTTGAAATTGTTTTAATAGTGAAAAATATCGACCGAATTATTAAAGTAGCAAAAAATATCGAGTGAATTGTCATGACGAAGATAAATGTTGATAAAATGAAAGAATCTTGAACTCAAAATCTAGATTTGAATTTATTTTAATCTTTTCTATTAGATAGTCAAATTTTAATCCAAGTTGCATGTCAAAGTTAGACTTTGCACCTAAATTTTGAGTGACTATACCGTTAATGTGTTGAAGAAAGAAAATCAACTTCCTATATTCGCAAAGTGAAGATTACTTTCTTTCATTGGGAGGAAAATAATTTTCCCTTCTTTACTATTCCAAATAACAAAAAATTAAAAAATTATTTTCTGATGAAATCATTTTATGCCAACCTACTACCTAAGAAAAAAACTAATGTGTCATAGGTTGGTGGGAAATTGCCCCTTGCCTCCTTTCTTTCTTTCCTTTTTTTTTTTTTGTAAAATAAAGGACAAAAGAGTTGGTGGGAGGGCTAGATGGCAAATCTCTCAACTTTCATCAGACAATCTTTATATTAAATACTAACATGAATCACCCCCCCCCCCCCCCAAAAAAAAAAAAAAACTAACATGAATCGTATTTTTTGTTTCTATAAGTAGAAAATAAAAATCGGCCCAGGTTACTAGGAGCACTTAGGACAGCATTGGGAAGCAAGTTTGACCATTCAGTTGAAATTTTTATATGTTCGTCTGGTAAATTAGTTTAATTAATTAAAGGTCGCTGAGTCATTAAGGTCCCACATCCCATAAACATGACTAAATCTATTATATTGAATTGATCATACAAACCAGAGCCTCTAATTCTTATGAAATTTATATAATAAATTTTTACTCATTTTTAATCCTTATCAAATTTGACAGGTTTGAAATAATTGTGAAAATGTATAAACTAAAGCAGATGTTGATGAATGTCAGGATATTTAAATGACCCGGAGGCAACAACAAACACCATAGACAAAGACGGGTGGTTGCACACCGGTGACATTGGATATGTCGACGATGATGACGAGATTTTCATTGTGGACCGGCTCAAGGAGTTGATCAAGTACAAGGGTTTCCAAGTTGCCCCAGCCGAGCTCGAGGGCATGCTCCTTAACCACCCTGGCATCTCTGATGCTGCTGTCGTAGCGTAAGTTTTCTCCATTCTTCAGCTTTATTTGTTTTTAATTCATTTGGGTACATTTAACAACTAGCTAGCTATAGTACCAACTAAAATCAATTAGGCATAAGAATAATATGATAATTAACAATGTTATATATATGATCTTCAGGATGAAAGATGAGGCTGCGGGTGAGGTTCCAGTCGCATTTGTTGTGACATTTAGTGGGTCTCAGATAACTGAGGATGAGATCAAACAGTTTATCTCCAAACAGGTAACCTTTTGAGGCTAAAGTAACTCGAAGAAATTGAGAAGCAAACCAATTACTACACTCATGCCCATTGCACTAGCCAAATTGCTTTGTTAATAACTTCCACCTCGAAATGACATAAATCGACTTATATCTTATTATCTGACTCAAAATCATACTCAATTCAAACTCAAAACTAGGCAACCCAAACTTTACACATATCAAAACTACAACCTGACATAATCAGAATCAATTTAATTTTTTTTCCTGACCCATCTTGCTTGTATTTTCTATAAAAATATATTGTATGACTATTGACTCGTAATAAGTCTAAACTTGATCCGAACCAAAATGACATGACGTAAAATTTACAAACTTCAACCTAAATTAACCTTTTTGTGAATTGGTTTACTTGGGACTTCTCTAGACATTAACATTATTTTCATGGAAGTTGCCCTTAATCCTTATAAAGCTGATATGTGCAATTTGTTTGTATACGCAGGTGGTATTTTACAAGAGATTAAACAGGGTTTTCTTTGTGGACTCAATCCCTAAACTACCATCAGGAAAAATTCTAAGGAAAGAGCTACGAGCAAGATTAGCCAATGGCATTACTAAGTAGGGTTTGTTTAATTTGTTATAATCATCCAATTACATTTGATTAAATACTCAATTGGATGACGACTATAAGTCACAAGGGTTGAACTACCCTCTTTACTTGCATGCAGTGGAATCAAACATTAATGTTGTGAATTACAGATGCCAAAGTGTATAAATTTGTACCAATTGTAACCTTGATACATGAGGAGTGGATTCAAGTGTTTTCTTTTTTCTTTTTTGCGGGAGGGGGTGCCTTGGGGATTATCCATTTTTAAGTATCTTGTTTTATCCTAAAAAATTACATTACAATGTTTTTAATTTTAAAAAAAAAGATGATCGAATAGCAAAAGTATGTTACAATCTATAATTGTGTGAAATCATCTTTTTATTCATAATTTACCGTATTTCTAAAATATGCATATGATATGCCCTCCTGGATAGAGTTGATTCAATTAGAGCATCATTTCAAACTTCGTACATAGCCGATGAATATTTAAGTTTAGTAATTTATAACCAAGTATAATTATTGAAAATTTGGTGATTTTAAATTATAAATTATGTTAATTTAAGATGAAATAAAACATTTAAGGACGTTATACAGTAAAAAATATATCATCACTCTTCTTAAAGATGGGAATCATATTGAAACTGACTCATGTGTTAATAGTGAAAGCATAATATTTTAAATTTGTCTCTAACTCATAAAAAAAATCATATATACTGTATATAAAAGTAATGTTGTGATGATGTGGAATTTTCTTGCATTTTCATTAATTAGAGATTTCAAACCCTTAGATTCATTCTCTCTCCTCATCGCAACCATCCGATTGTTGAAAATAATTAATTTATAATTTTCAAATCTCTTACATAGTAGTAAGGGAAAAAATCATTAATAAGAAAATGATCGTAAGAAAGTATAAGCTTATGAAGTATAATTCCATAATTGTCGAAATGAGGATTATGGAGTATCTATACTATATATAAAAGCAATGTTGTGATGATGTGGAATTTTCCTGCATTCTCATTAATTAGAGATTTCGAACCCTTGGATTCATTCTCTCTCCTTATCACAACCATCCGATTGTTGAAAATAATTAATTTATAATTTTCAAATCTCTCACATAGTAGTAAGGAAAAAAATCATTAATAAGGAAATGATCGTAAGAAAGTATAATCTTATGAATTATAGTTCCATAATTGTCAAAACGAGGATTATGGAGTATTTTTTTTCTAAAAGGAATGATTATGCAGTAATTAGTGATTATGAAAATTATAAAAAAATATCATTCTTAAACCTTGTTGAGTTATTATATTTAAGTTTTGATGATAACAAATCCAAGTGTAAAAATTTGTCCAAGTAATGTTGCTCCAAACAGGCCTAACTGGTGTTTGTAATCTTTATTGTATTAACTGGTTTGCTACATGTTGAGAACAGGTCTCATACATTGATGGCTCACGCTCAAGTCAAGAACACCCACCACCTCGATGAGTTGATTGAATATGAAGATCAGTTTCTGAACTCAAGCGATACAAGAACAACCTAGCAAACAGGTTGGCCTAGGTGGTTGGGGCAGCGTATTCATCTTGAACAAGATGACTAGATCTACAACAAGAAGTCTTGGGTATATAGGTTTTATTTATTTAGACTCTTGTTAATATGCCAATATTGAAAACGCTTTTTAAACACCTCTTGAATTGGTATTTGCGCTAAGTGCTTCAGAACACCAGTTGCGAACAACTCTGCAAACAAGGTGCCTAGGGTGTTTCTGAACTGAAGTGGTCATACCCGGTTATCTTTGAAAATTCATTTCGGTTGGCCAAGATCTCCAGAATACTTTCTTTAAACTCCATGATTGCTATTTTTCTGGAAAGGATATTTCTTGAAAATATTATGGGAGATTTGCGAAAATAGGTTTTGGGAGATTTGCCAAAACTAAAAGATTCCCTTTGCCTATATTTTCGGATATAATAAAATTTCAAAAGCTGAAGATTTCTGGTTGCCTTTTGAATCTTCTTCTCGGCTATGGGAAGATAAGGATTATCCCTTAAAGATAACAAATAATCCCTTATACTTTGGGAAAAGTTTATCACTAGCCGTTGGGGAGTATCTTTGCTTGAAAATCGTTTTCCAAACTTAGCTGATTTCTCCTCTTCTCCTTGATTCTTGACCGTTGGATTTTTGTGTATAAAATCTCAGTTTTTACTCCCATTGAAAGATGAGAGATAAGAAAGCTAGAGAGAAAAACTAGAAACACACAACATACGCAAAAAGGAAAATTTCAAAAGTGTTTTTCTAGTGAGAAGAATTTTTTCGAGCTACACTTGAGAAAAGAAAGACCAAACACAAGTTGTGTTTAAACTGAGCTTTCAATATATTAGCATACTAGGACTTCATTGTACCTTACATCTGCTTAAGACAGAAGCACCCAGTAAGGTGTTTTGTAACCCTGATCTTGAATCAGAAAAGTGAGTGAGTGGTCCTCAGTCGTGTGGACTTTGAACGTGTCCAATCTGGTGAGATTTGGACGTGGTGTAACCTGTCTTAGGAAAGAAGGTTACGTGGTTGCAAGTTGTAACAAGGTGTGTTGCATTTGTAACGTTTGAAGCCCGATAGTGAAAGTGGTTAAATCCTACACGAGGTAGGTCGTGGTTTTTCACACCTCAGTTGGGCTAGAGGTGTTTTCCACGTAAAAATTGTGTTTGCTTTATTTTCCGCACTTATCTTGGTGATTTTCGCATTTGCACTATTTGAGAACACCCTTTGCAAACAAGTCACAAGAGTGTTTGTCATTCACAACGCGAAAATCAGACACCACAATTCACCCCCCCTCTTGTGGTAGAATACTCATGAACTCAACAAACCTTTTGAATTCATTCTATCTCCTTATCACCACTAGATTGTAGAAAAAGATTAATCCCGGGAAGTATAATATCAGGAAGTATAATTCCGTAATGGTAGAAAAAAATCATTAATAACTAAGGAAATGATCATAAGAAAGCATAATCCCGGGAAGTATAATTCTGTAATGATTGAAATAAAGAGTATGAAGTGGCTATACCTTTAGTATTATTTTAAATAATAAAGTCAAATCCCAATAAAGAATAATCTCATAATTATGGAAATATGAATTATGAAGTAGTTAGTAACAAATAACTATGAAAATTATAGATAAAATAGATATCATTCTTGAATTTTCAATATTAGTGTAAATAGTCAAGTAGTTCTTACTCATAGTTGAAATTATACATTAGAATACATCTCATAGTTGAAATTAATTTTACCATCTTGCTCATTGCTCATCTGTGTCAAAGTGATCTTTTTTACCTCACCTCCAGATATCTAATAATTATCGTTCCATTCCTCATATATTTATTTGTATTAATTTGTTAATTCGTTAGTAAGTGACCTCCTCTTTTGTAATTAGTAGTGTTAAAATGCTTGATCCTATTTGATTGAAATTTTTGTACTTTTTTGTTGTAATTCCCTCCTATATGTGGCTTAATTTTCTTTTCCTGATATTTAATCTTTCACTAATTGATGTCATCATTGATTTCTTGCGACAATTCGTAATCTCGCTTTTTTAGGTGTAGTTTTTGTCTGGCTTGAATAATAGTCGTGGTGTTTGGTTTGATTCGTTTATATTCTTAATTATTTCCGTTCAATTTATGACTTAGGTTAAAATTTTCTTGCTTATATTATATTATATTGTATTCGTAACTTAATTGTGTTTAGATTCTTTCATGTTTTATTTATGTTGTTCATTTATGGATTTTTGTTTCTTATAAGAAAAACTCTAATAATTTGATGCTCTTCCTTGATGTTTCATGTTTTTAATGGAAACAACAATGCAAACTATTTCACATGTATCTAAATTGTTTGGTGACCTATTTATTTACATCAATTAAAAATTTTCAAATATCTATACTACAAATTATAATATGATTTTCATAATTTACAAAAGTTACTGTTAAGATATATAAAAAAAACCACAAAATTTGACTTCCTTTTTTACATACGTAGATAAGAGTATAGTCCTCTATATCTTCAAAAATTTTGCTATTTTGGAAATTGAGTGATGTGGTCAGGTTGGAGTTTAGAACAATATGGAGGGGGTGTTGGGGGATTTCATTGGGTTAGGAATCCTAGCAGTAGGATCAAATTGCATTAATGGACATATGGGATGGGTTTAATATTAAAAAGTTGATCATAATGTATAAAGTCTTTAGAACTATTTTGATTAACTTATTCACCTTTAAAATATGCCCCCAACATTAACAAATGTAATTTGTCCGTTTTTTCTTTAAAATCATTGCATACATTCAATACTACATGCATGTTTGAATCAATGTAATTTTTCGTTTCTATTGTTCAGTTAGAAACTATAATGCATGCTTGAATATTTCCATTGTTTAGTTAGAAATTACGATGCATACTTGAACACCATTTCTATATATTTTTTGTCATGACATACATTCAATACTGTAATGGATGTTTGAATCAATGTAACAGTTTTTATTGTTCAGTAAAATACTGTAATGTATTCTTGAATACTATTTGTAGGTTTTTTTTTCATAAATCATGAAAAATGTTCAAAATTATTAATCATGTCATATAGTTAACTTAAGACACAAACAAGGTAAGGTTATAGAACATTTTAATTTCTTCGGTTTTTTGAAAATCATATGCTAATTGAGATTTTGATGGCTTATTATGATTTTAAGAAATAAAATAACCCATTTTAGGTTAGCTAATCGAATGAACAAATTTGGAAATACTATTTTTGGATTTTTTAATTATGGGTTAACTATATAGACAGTCAGTACTCTATAGGTAATATGCTACAACTAATTATGATCCATGATTTAACTAGAATATCTTAGCATGCGCCTTTCTGCTAACTCATTATCTTTCCTTCTGAGAGGGGACAACTTATATAAATTGACAGGTAGTTTCAAATCAATAGACCAGCTACCATATATGATAATTTTTATTGCTTTCCTAAATCCATCCATTATTTTCACAACCCCCTTCCCCCCCCCCCCCCAAAATTTTTTTTTTGCTTAATTCAAATCACCTAAAATCACTAAATCTATGGTCCTAAATCTACAACAACTCATTTGTGTTGCAAGTCATGATTTAAGTGGAACACTAACCTTAGGGAGATATGTTGTCTAAAGAAGAATTCGATGACATATTTTCCAACAAAAAGCCACCTAACTTCATGATTTCAAAAGGAGGAGCCTAAGCACATCATGGATGACTAATTTTGACATGTTGTAACTACATATTGAGATAACTTGAATAAAATTGTGACAAGAATAAATCTATTTTCAAAGATAAAAATCCCCTAAAAGAAAAGGATAGAAAAGCATATAATATTAAAAAACTCTAACTATAATAACTAGGCTTATTAAATTTTTATAAAGAAAATTTATTTCTACTTATAACAACATCACTTACTAAGTAATTTATTTGTGACTTCTTTTCTAAATAATAATAGCAATTATGTATCTTTTATAAACAACTTATTATCTATTTTATAAATCACCGTGCAAAGCACGGGTCTATACTAGTAAAAGATAACTGCAATGTTTGATAAAAGGTTAGGTAGAACAATTATCATATTACCATAATCAGTTTAATGCATTTTGTTTGTGGATGATTATGAGAAAGAGGCTTTTAACTAGAGATCAATTGAAGGATTGGTTTGTTGTTACATAAAGGCCCTCTTTGACAAACAGTTGTTATTTGTTTACATTAGCTATTCGTTGTCAGCTATTTGAATTAGTTATTTGAGTCAACTATTTTTGTTGGTTGTTTCTAACAAAAGTGTTAGTAAAATTAGCTGTTTCTAAAACAAAATATTTGGTATAATTCCATTTCTGTCCATGTATCAAATTCAACCATACAATTGAACATGATTCTTAATCTATCGTCAATCTGCTTTTCTTGTCACATATTTATTTATTTTCATCTTTAAAATGAACTAA
>JACYFF010002017.1:55478294-55520356 GCA_017589665.1 Selenicereus undatus
ACCTTGCACTTGGGGTTTATAAATATTAAAACTTTTTTTTGCAACAAAGATCATTAAAGAATCCCTTCATTTTTTTTTATTTATGAGAACAATGATGGTCTTGCTAGTTCATATTCATTTAATGAGTTTCAGCTATGTAAATATGTAGATGATGAAGATAAAGGATCCATGGACAATAGTAATAAGCAATGTGCTCCTGGCAATGCAGAACAATGTCTAAATCAGGATGACCATGGACAAGCTTATAACATTGAAGCTCATCTGGGAACCTCACAAGTTGCTTGTGAGAGACCTCAAGTTGACAATGAGCTATCTTCAAATATCCCTAAACAGGTCTAAGATCATTTCAATGAACCAAGGAGGGGATTTAAGTATAAGTCTGCTCATCCTTCTGACAACTTGCGTATTGATCTCAATGTAGGTTTAACGACTTGTTCATTATTGAGAATTTCTAGGCATTCTTTTCGTTTATTTCTCATATAAAACCAAAGCACTATGTTGAGGCATTGGGAGACCCAAAATAGACATTGACAATGTAAGAGGAACTCAACCAGTTTGAGAGGAAACAAGTTTGGTCCCTCACACCTAACCCAAATGACCACCCAGTGATTGGGACAAAGTGAGTGTCTAGGAACAAGTTAGATGAGTTTGGAGTAGTAGTGAGAAGCAGAGCCAAGTTCATTGCAAAAGGATATAACCAAGAGAAAGGCATACACTTTGATGAAACCTTTGCACCTTTTGGCTAGATGAGAAGTCATCTGCATATGACTTGCATTTACATTTCACAAGGACATCAAATTATTTCAAATGGATGTCAAATGTGCTTTCCTAAATGGCTTTTTAAATAAAAAAGTCCATGTTGAGCAATCCCCTGGATTTGAAAATTCTGAATTTTCAAATCATGTTTTTCAACTTCATAAAACTCTTTATGGCTTAAAACAAGCCCTAAGACCTCGTATAAACAAGTTAGCAAAGAAAAGAATGGTTTTACATGAGGAAGATTGATAAAACCCTTTTTATTAGAACAAAGGGGTAAGACTTCCTCATCATTCAAATTTATATAGACGATATCATATTTGATGTTGCTAAGAATGTTCCATGTCAAGAGTTTCAAATTTGAGGAGCAAGGAATTTGAAATGAGTGTGATAGGAGAACTCAACTTTTTCCCAGGGCTTCAAGTCAAGCAATATCAAGATGGCATATTTATTAACCAAGGTAAGTATGTGAAAGAAGTCTTGAAGACATACAAAATTGATGATGTTAAGTATGCTGGCACTCCAATGGCGTTGAATAGAAACTTAGACCTTGATCCAAATGGTAAGGCAATATTAGAAAAGGTACACATAAGAATGATTGGTTCATGACCACATATTATGTTCAGTGTATACCTTTGTGCTAGGTTCTTTAGACCTAAGAGTCATATCTAACTACTATCGAAAGGATCTTCAGACATCTTACAGAATCCAAGGACATTGGTTTATCTTAGATATGGAGATTTCAATCTCATTGGATGTTCATATGCTGATAATGCAGGCTATAAGGTTGATAAAAAAAAAATCTCTGAATATTGTTAATTCCTTGGACACTCCTTGGTCACATGGCATTCAAAGAAACAAAGCTCAGTAGTTTTATCTACTGCTAAAGTTGAATATATAGCAGTAGGAGCATGTTGTGCTCAAATACTCTGGATCACACAACAGTTATGAGACATTGGTTTTGATTTTCAAAAGGATCCTATTTGATATGACAATATGAGTGCAATAAGCATCACAAAAAATTCAGTTCAGTACTCAAGAACCAAACACATTGGAGTAAGGCATCACTTCAGACGCGATCATGTTGAGAAAGGTAATATCATTCTAGAATGAGTTCTTTCACATTTGCAATTAGCTGATATTTTCATCAAACCACTTGATGAAGATCAGTTCAATTTTATTCAAAGTGAACTTGGCATGTTGAAAATATATGCATGAATTGAGGGGGAGGATCCCTGATAAGCCTATTTTTTTACCATATTTTAGCTCGTATTTGACTCGATTTTCCCTACATTTTCATGCTTTATCACGTCAGGGAAAGGTCAAATCGACCTCCTAAGTATATATTTCGCTCATATGACGTTTTTCTGTAATTTCAGAAACTTTGTTGAAGGAACGGAACGATAGTTAATATTTGGTAGAAAAGAGCGTCAAAGAGGCGAATCTAAAGTCGCGAAGGAGGTCAATTAAACGTCGCATAGAAGTCCCACGGATCAAGCACGGAAGCCCTGGAACAGAAGGCTGAATCGTACCATGCGAGCATGACATGATTGGCCGGCCAGCCAAGTGGCACAGCTTGACCATGCCATGTGGCACGGTGTGGCCATGCCACGTGCACGGTGCTCGCGTGATTCTGGCAGAGTTTGGGAACGGTGACCCTGTGCCTCTGGGCACAACCGTGCCGCCCTTTTCGACTGCGCGACTTAAGTTTTCATCAAACTATTTTTAGGATTATTCAGTTTTCTCTTTTCAGGGATGTTTTTAGGCGATTTTTAGGTTTTACATTCGGGCTTTTCATTTCCATTGTTTTTGTATTGAATTCATTGGCATCGAAGTTTGATCTACCTTTCAGGAACAATCAATTCGAATTCGTTTTTCCCGATTCCTTCTCTTCTCTTTATTGTTATTTTAGGTTTTTGTGAATTGAGTGTTGTTTGGTAGAATTAAAATTATGGTTGTTGATTGTGAAGTGATGTGTGGCTAAATTCCCAACTTGGGTTGGGATTAAAGTCGATTATGTTTAGTTGAACCAATTGTAGCCCCAATCCCTTACTTTCCTTGCTTTGGCATTAATGATTTCTACTATGCACGCCACATGCTCGATGAAATGCCTGAGAGGACATTCATCCATTATTACTTGGGTTTAGGGGAGCGTTGAAAGACGGAACCTTCACTTAGCGCGAATTAGTAGACAATTAGGATTTTGATATGAAAATAATCAAGGTTCTAGTTGGGATTAGAGATTGTAATTTAATAATCCTGTGACCTTTAGTCCCATGAAAATAGGTGACTATAATTCTAGGATTAGTCTTCGACCCTTGAGAGAGGGAGGAGATGGGTTTAATTGACAATCTATTCACTCATGACGCATCTCTAGGATTGTTCGACGGAGTTAGGAATTGGTTCAGCTAGCACAATCGTGCTGTTAATTCCAACCCGAGTGCTTTAATATTCTGTTCCCTCATTCGATTCTTAGTTGTTATTGTGTTCATTAGTTTAGTTATAAACTCATATTTTGGCCTAGATTGGGTTAGTTGATTAGTTTTGGTAGTCAAAAGCAAGTTCCTCGTGGATACGACCCGTACTTGCCGGTTGCTAGCTACAGCTACGCTGTGCACTTGCAGTAATTTAACACAACAATCCCTCAAAGTCCAATGTGACAAAAGTGTTACAGGAACAACCAATGTCATTGGACCAGACATTGCAACAACATTTCAGAGTTCAGAACGAAAACATGCTCCTGGACTTTGGATTTATGTCACACGTATCAATTATGGCAAGTAGCTTATGGTTGGAGATTTAAATCAAGTAAATGCCTTAATAGCTATCATATCTTGAAAATCGTGGTTTTTCAAAATCAAATTTTGGTGTCTTTCCAACCTCTCTTGGGTGGTTTATCTCTCCTGTTTGTGGCATGCAATGATGCATTTCTCAAAAACTAGCCTTGTTGCAATCCCTTGATATCCTACATCTATCAAAAACCAACATCTCTCACTTCCTTTTTTTTTTTCTCTCTTTCCTGAACCCCATAGAAAAGGTATGCCTTAATTAACAGTAACTGTACACCATTCAAACTCATCTCTCTCTCTCTCTCTCTCTCTCTCTCTCTCTCTCATCTTCAAAATCCCAAACCTTTAGCTCTTTCCTATCAAAAACCTCAATACCACCCTCAACCATGTCTTCTAAAAGCAAAGGAAGTGCCCTCTCTGAAGCATTCGTCACCCCTGCTAAGCGAATCCATGATGCCTCCAAATGCAGACTGGCAAAGTCTGGGGAGATCAACACTATCTCAGACTTTGAGGCAAAATTGTCCACAAACTCTGGTAACTCTTTCTCTAAACCAGAATCTTTGAAAAATCTAGGATTCCCTGACCTTCCCTTTAAATGGTTCACTGACATGGGGGTAAAATGATTCAACCATGTGTTAGAAAGGGAATTGATGTTTTGTGAATTTGTTGATTGTTGGAACCAGCCTCTCAACGGGTAGTCATGCCGGTTGAGATAAGGTTGCCTATATCTGGATCTCTCCAGACCCCGCGAAAGCGAGATCCACACCAGGAGGTGTTGTTGTTTTATTGTTGAATTTGTTGATTTCAATTTCCTGAGGCATACAAAATTTTCTTTTGTCGAAAAATGAAGAGATTAGGTTGTATGGGTTTATTTGATTCATTAGTTTTATGCCAACTTTGAGAAGGCAGAACCCAAGGGTAAGAGTAGAACCTACTACACCACTAAAGTCGAAGACATTGTCCACTACTAAAAAATAGTTTTTTTCCGGCGGATTTTCCGACGGAAAATGACGTTTTTTCCATCGGAAAATGTATTTTTCAGCGGAAAATTCGACGGACATGTTCCGTAGGAATACGGTTCGTAGACCCACACCTTCCGACGGACTACCTATTCCGTCGGCCATGCCCGACGGTCAGGGCGACAGACTGGCGACGGAGTTTCAATTGTCCGACGGACTATGCCGTCGAGCATACCCGGTCAAAGATGGCCAGGATCACTGGAGGGACCGACGGAAAGTGACCATTCCGTCGGAGCATTTCCGACGGAATGGCGTTTTTCCGTCGGAAATATCCAACGGAAATTGGCCATTCCGTCGGCCAGCCCTGGTCTTCTGTCCGACGGAAAGCCTTAATTCCGTCGGAAATTTTGGGAAAATAAAAAAAAAATAATTTGAAAATGTAGTTCCCCAAATACAAATTTACAACCTGCATATACAAACTCAGGCCAACCATATGTTGACCGAACCAAAACCACCACACGTGGTACACAAATCGCAACAAACGTAACCACCATACGTGATACACAATTCGCAACAAACGTAACCACCACACGTGGTTACTTTCATTCAATAAGTATAAATAAACAACCACACCAAATGAACATTGTAATAGTACGAAATACAGTAATAAGCAACCAAAGCAAAGCAACAAATGCAAGATAACGTAACTGTTCAAATTAGTATCGAGGAGGAAGGGGAGGATCAAGGGACATTCTAGTTGAAATAACCCCTATAGCCATGAGGGCAATCATCATACCCAAGGTTGGCGCTACCATCATCATCATCATCATCATCGTCACAGTGTTGCGGTTCAGGAGGAGGAGGTGCAGGAGGGACGTAAGGAGCAGCGCGGCGCTGTTGTCGATGGCGCATAGAAGGGCGTGGGCGAGATCCAGACCCAGATGCTTGTTGAGCTCTCATAAACTCACAAAATGTATCTTTCAAACCAGATAATTCTGAAGTGAGTAAAGTCACTTTCTCTTCTAAGTGATGGTTTTTCTCTGCCATCGTACTGAGCTCACTGTTCAGCTGGGTGACCGATGCTCGCACATCAGGGTCATGATCACGGTCTCGGGATGTCGCTGTGGACTTCACCAGGTGTTTCAGTTTCACCCCTTCTGATCCTAGCCCATACACACGACCCTTTTTGTTGTAGTTAGTTTGCACCCATAACTTGGTTTTGGATGGGACTTCAGTTGGTTCGGAGCCGGGATCTGTGGAAGATTGCGAGTTTCGAATGTGGTCCCACTTTAATTGGTGCTCCGTCTACAAAATCAGATTCAAAAAAATTACACATTCCAAACATAGCATTCAATCGTGAAGACACTGAGTTGATTTGTTACGCGACCAAGAAATCATGCAGGTGACTTACCCATCTTTTTTCAGATTTTTTGTCCACCCATTTGTTAGCCGCGTCTACATGAGTGTCCTTAAAAAGTTCGAGGTCCGTAACCTCCCTATTAAGCTTCTTCGCCTACACAATAATAGAATACGTTAACGTACAGGAGGATGGCTGTAATTGGATAAGGCGTTGGGAAAAATAAGTACAAGAAATAATGAACCACGCACTTACCATGCGTCTTCTGTGCTCAGTAAATGGGACCGAACCAGATCTATGCAAAGAAGAACCTAACCCGTCCTGCTCGTTGTTCCGGTTCTTCTTTGCCTGGGAACTCATCTTTAGAAATTTCTCGGAAGCCCAATATTCCTGCAGCGACTTCCAAGTGCTGTCAGACAACCACAACGGTTGCTTCTTCCTCTTCCTCAACTCCCCGAATGTGTCCCTCAATCTACTTGCCCCTTTCTCCTCGAAGTTCATCCGTATCTGGGTCTCATGCTCTGGAACCCAACAGTAACGCTTCTGCATGAACACAATTACATACCACAAAATGTGATATCTGCTAACAATATGAATATATATATGTGTATATGTAGATAAATGTACAAAAATTTGGGAGAACTCTTACCTTAAACTCACCAAACCACAAGTCCCGATGTTGTTTAGGCACTTTCCCCATGTTGGCCATGGCTCAGGATATTTGCTCGTAAATATCCTTGTAATCTCTAACACAACATCGTACGGACAGAAACTTGCAAATTAAGAAAGAATGGATCCCGTCAGAAATTGCAAATTGATAATACAGTTGGTAAGACATAATTACTTACTCTTTGCCGTCAGGTGTGATGAGTTGCTTGTTTGTGGTACTGCTATGGCTAGAAGCATGTTCACTTTGTTCCCGACTCCTTTCTAGAGATTGTTGTGGAATAATAGATGGGTTCGGGATCATGTAGCTGCCAGGCATGTGTACATGGGGGATGTTGGGTGTCATGTGCTGGCTGAAGTGTATGGATGGAGTAGTACGAGGGTCTGGAATAATGCTGTGGGGAACCTCAGGGGTTTGATGTCCCTGATATTCCTCTTTGTGCTGACTGGTGGGGTCCAGTCGGTCTGCTCCTCGAGAACGTCTACGTTCGGCCCCACAGCCACGATGTGTACCTGACATCTTTGAGACAAATATACAGAACGTAGTGATCAAATAATATAAGGAACAAATAATTAATTGCAAGTTAAATTAACAACAAATGTCGTGTGTGACCATAATTACAATGTCATAAATGTCACGCATACAATGTCGTAAGTGTCTGAATTAACATAGAATACAATTTGGTTTTAGGTCACAATCTACTCATTTATCATTATCACTTTCATTCAGAGTTTTCAGTATCGTCGTCAATATCATCCCACTCCTCCTCTTCACTTCTCTCAGCTGGAACGTCTTCGTTTACCTCCTCAATTTCTTCCTCCTCATTCAACAAAGTTGAAGCGAGCATGTCAGTTACTGGTGTCATGTGGGACACTTGTTCCTCTTGAAATGCAACTGGTAAAGTGAATTCATTATTCACTTTGTGTCTAGATTTGTTTGGTACAACAACCCACCAGTTACCTTTATCTCTTATTCCATTTGGGTACCTCATGTACACCACCTGGATTGCGGAAACAACAAATATGAACGGATCATATTTTTTGTATCTTCTTGTTGCATTAACCTCAACGAAGGGACATAGTTTAGGGTTACGTGTTCCTCGAGGGGTGTTATCAAACCAATCACACCTAAACAATGTACATTGTTTTAGTGGTTCTCCAAGATATTCAACACAAATAACTTCTTGAAGGATTCCATAATAATCATCCTCGAATCCACCTTTCCCATTCCCTTTCACACAAACCCCACAATTGTAACTCTTTTTTCCTTCACATCTTTTCTGTGTATGAAATAAGAATCCATTCACCCTAAATGCAGACCAGGTTGTGACCTTCCTTAAAGGCAATTGAGCCAAATGGTATAGGTGTAGCTGACGTTCGTCATTGAACATTTGAACAATGTCAACCTACAAGTATTTATGTTTCAACTCATAAGGTCGGGGCCATTTGCTACAAATAAGTTCTGATGAATTAGTACAGTAATTTCCAACGACGATGGCAAAATTAAAAAATCTTACTGCTTTCTTGAACCACCAAATAAACTCTGACTCTATCAGTGCATCTAACTCCACATTTGTGAAATTTGGGTTTCCTTGTAATTTTTGTTTTTTGAATAGTCTGTACAAGTCATTATTCACTGATTAGCACCATATTTCAATTCATAAAATGGTATTCATTCAATGCATGTAATGGATGCAATGAGTACTTTTTTTGGTAACTTACGCGATGTATGGTTCAACTTCATTTCAATTCAACACAATATGAAGCTGTGCAGCATTCATTTCTTCATCAGTTAGGTACCTCTGTGTCCGACTTCCCACAGCAGTACCTTTGGTTTGGAAAACTGACAAAATTGGCTCACCTCCTGGCTCCACATTAATTTCCTCATTTCGTCGACGTTTTTTGCGCATTGAAGGCACATTAGCGCCGAAGTAGAATGAAGAACACTGTGATATCTCGAACACCAGATATGCTTCGGCCACTGACCCCTTAGGGGATGTTTTATTTTTAATTTTCTTCTTCAGCCACCCGAAGTACCTACATTAAAATTTTATGAGTGTTTGAAGCACACTTTAGTTTTACATTTACATGTGTGAGGAAATTTGTTATGTATTTACCTTTCAAAAGGATACATCCATCGATATTGCACTGGACCCTCAAGGTATGCTTCTTCTGCCAAATGCACAGGTAAGTGCTCCATGACATTGAAGAACCCAGGAGGGAAAACTCTCTCCAATTTGCAAAGGATGATGCGTATATTGTGTTGCATTTTTTGTAACTTATCGACCCGTAACACTGTTGAGCAAATGTTTTTGAAGTACTCACTTAACTCAACAAGTGGTTCAAGTACATCGTCTGGTAGCGCATGAAATGCCATTGGCATTAGTGCCTGCAGGAACACATGACAGTCATGACTCTGCATGTTTTGGAACTTTGCAACCTTCATATCTATGCAATTCCCAAAGTTGGAGCAATAAGCATCATGCATTGTAAGCTATTGGGCCCACTCACATACCCCCTTCCTTTTGTCCAAAGAAAGGACGTACGAAGCCTTTGGCTTCAGTGTCCTCCCGTTAACACCTCGTTCAACATTTAACTCGGCACGATCACACATGTCTGCCTTGTCCAACCTCGCCTTCACATCATCTTTTGTTTTTCCCGGAACATCCATGACAGTGTTTATGATGTTGTCGCAGAGGTTTTTCTCTATATGCATAACCACGAAGTTGTGATGTAGCAACTGGTCTTTCCAATAAGGTAAATCCCAAAAGATGCTTCTCTTGGTCCAGTTGTGAACATTTTCCTTGAAACCCGGGATTACAAAATCTCCATCCGTGGTTACTTTTGGAAGACTACGCACCTCATTCCACAGTTCCTCGCCACTTCTCTTGGATTGAGGGCCCTCTTTCACCACTTTTCCCTTACAAAACGCGGTGTGGTTTTTCCGAAACGCATGATGTCGAGGCAGGAATTGACGGTGACAGTCAAACCATGATGCTTTGCCCCCCATGTTTCAAATGTGTCGCCCTCAACTGATCCATACAAACAGGGCAACTCAAAACACCATGAGTGCTCCATCCAGATAACATTCCGAGCGCGGGGAACTCATTCACTATTCACATTAAGGCAGCTCTCATCAAGAAGTTCTGCCTCATGGAAATGTCATAAGTCTGGACACCATCCCACAGAGTTCGAAGCTCATTAATCAACGGTTGCAAGTACACATCTATTTTATTCTTTGGATTTGACGGCCCTGGTACAATGCAAGTCAAGAACATATATGGCGTTGTCATGCACATATCTGGAGGAAGGTTGTAAGGTGTTACAACCACAAGCCACATTGAATAAGAACGGCCAGATTGTGAGAAAGGGCTAAACCCATCAGCACACAAACCAAGCCTCACATTACGAGGCTCAGAAGCAAAATCTGGGCATTTGCGATCAAAATGTTTCCACGCTTCCCCATCTGAAGGGTGACACAGAATCTGTGCTTAGCTGTGCTTCTTGAGGCATAAAGGCGTTGCAGCCTTGATATCAAAGGGAAGTAGAACATTTTTGCATATGATTTTAACTTTTTCCTATTATCGCCTGACTTAATCAGCTTCCATCTTGGCAAATCACAAAACTTGCAATTTTCAAGGGCCAAATCTTCCTTAAAGTAAAGCATACATCCACCGCGGCAACAATCAATCCTGTGCACATCTAAACCCAAACTTCGGACCTTCTTTTTCAACTCTGAGTAACTTTGGGGCACACGATTGTCTGGCGGGCAACTCTCATGCAGTAACTGCATCACCTCATTCATACAATTCTGCGGCATATTGTAATCAGATTTGATACTCATCAACATCACAGCATTGGACAACTCAGTTTGGTTTGAACATCCCTCCCACAAAGGCGTCTGAGCAGTTTGAAGCATATCATAAAATGCCTGAACTTCTGCATTTGGTTGCTCAGTAACTTCAACCTCATTAGTAACAATGACATCGTTCACCATTGCTCCAACACGATCGACAAACGAGTTTGTGTTATCGAAATCCATAGGACTTGTTGGAGCCATGTCATCATACAAGTTTTGTTGGTTACTACTGGCAACATTTGCATATTCAGTTGGTTCTATCTCCCCATGAGATGTCCAATGCCAATACCCCTTAACAAAGCCGTTTTGGTACAAGTGTAATTTAACATCATCAGGTTCCTTATATGCTCTGTTTCCACACTTGGCACAAGGACATCTATAATGCCCATTATTAATGAACTCTGTTTGACACCTTGCAAATTGATCAAACATTTCTACTCCTTCTAAGAACTCCTGCCTATAAGATTTTCTCCCTGACAGAAATCTTTCATACATCCACCTCCGATGGGGTGGTCCACACATATTATCCACTGTCCATTATTGATAAAGTAAGCAGTACATTGGTTACTTTAACCATCGACGTATGCTGAGAATTTTAATTCGTATACAAATGAACGCATGATGGACTTATCATTAAACTATTTCGTCATACGCTACGATTAACAGGATACCAACAAAAGCACATATATATTACAACAATGAAGTCAGGATATAAACCTGTTTCAATGTCTGAAGTGGGAGCCCAAAGTTGTGACATGCACACCGACAATAACGACACTCACAACAACAATAACGGATTTTTTCCCCTTTCGCAATACGTTTTCTCTTACGACCCATTTCCTTCATATTAATAATTCACAAAAATCGATCTCATTAACACACAAATTAAAATAACACCCTTCCCTCAAATTAAAATAATCCACAACTTTTTCACATTTAACGGAATAATATAACCTCATAGTTGCTTACTAATTGTTTTCTATCAATCCTCAACAATAAATACATTTCACAACTAATTATGTTCAATGTCTGTACAAACACATTCTTCACTTCATTATAATTAAGAACACCAACAAATTACTAATAATAGCACTTACCTAACAATTACATATTAATTTACACAAAATTTCAACATACACAAACCATTATCAACAATTTAACACATATCACATAATCAATCCACTTTAATTTACCAAACCGCATGCGACAATCCATACATTTTTAATTTTTCACAACAATCAATTTTCAAAAATCACTCAATATAAATCTAATAATCACTAATTACCACAAAACTATCAAAATTATCTCTTCAATTTCACAAATCTACAAAATATTTAGGTTTAAATACTTACTTCAAGATAACGAAATTTATGGGCCACAAATGGCGGGAATGTTGAGGTCGGCCAGCGGTGAAGAGGCGGCGGCGACGGCGGCGAAGTGGCGGTGGCGACGCCGGTGGGAGGCATCGGAGCTCGGCGGCGGGGTGGGCGGTCGACGCTCACGAGTCACAACCAATGACTCGGCGGTGAAGAGGAGGTGGTCGACGAGCGGGGGCAGGGCACACGAGGCCGGCGAACGGCGGGGGCGAGCACACGACGACGGAGACCGGCGGCAACCGGCGGGGGAGGGGCGAACGGGGGGGGGGCGAATTTGGAGAGAGGAAGGAGAGAGAGAGCCCGACTTGGCTTCGCGAAAGCCGAGTCGGGCCTCTTTGTCCAACGGACATGTCCGCCGGAACGTCCGTCGGACATAACTGTCTGGCGGATTGTCCGACGGACATGTCCGTCGGACCCTTCAAAAACCAAAAAGGAGGGCGGCAAATTTCAAAAACCGTCGGCCGACGGGTCGTTTTGCAGGAATATCCTCCAGAAATTCCGACGGACAAGTCTGTCGGACCATTCAAAAATGAAAAAAAACCCTTAACGCGGCTAGTTTTCAAAAAAAGGGGTGACCGACGGGTGTCTCGCCGGAATATCCGTCGGCCCAGTCTGACAGACGGCCGTCCGCCGGAATATTCCCCCGGAAAATGACTGCTTTTTAGTAGTGGTCATTACACGCACTACTGCCTCTATTGAGAGGATTTTCAATTTGAACCCTGATACTTGAAAATTCCCTCCCTCAATATCACCCTCCAAAATCTGAAAACTCTGTCTTGACAAATATGGTCATCTCTCCAAGATCAAAAAATCGAATCAGTCCTAAATAGCCTTGTACTCTGATTTAAGGATACTCTACTATATTCTAGTTAGAACCATATACCGTTAAGGATCCTCAAAGGAGACAACCAATGACACCCTTCTCGAAACCCTTTGCTATATTATGGTGGGGTATTTTGTGGATTTTGTTGAGCTCATCCGTGAATACATGACCAAGGTCTGTAACCTATCGAGGAATTACCCTTTGCCCTACTTGTAACGCCCCCAACCTTAAAGCCAGGAGTGTTACCATTTTGTTCTTAAATTATGGGACAAAACGGACAGAGTTTCCCCTAAAAATTGACCATTTTTCCAGGCTTACAGCCTTACAATTAATTCCCTGCACTGAAAACAACAGTAAAACTAACTCAACGGCCACCCGCCGGAGTTCCCAGCTTAACGGGCTACCCACTCGGAGCACCACAATCAATGCAGCTCAGTGTTTAAACAAATGAACAACGAAGGGTACAACCCTGGCAACTTAGATGGTGGCTCATATGGCCATACAGAGCGACTCTAAATGATATGCAAACCAAGCATACAAGAACTTAATTACAATAATTACATTATAATACACTTTGCAACTCACGTACAAGCACATCACTTTACTTCTAGGGTAGCAATGACTCCATTTCGGTTTACTTCAGGAACCTGGAGGGCAACAATGGCAAATGGAATGAGCGAAAATCATACAGTGGATAACTCCCTCCCCTAAAAGATTATTTTCAATATAATAATAACTTACGACCGTCGTTCATAATTTCTCGACTTTTGAAAGGCTCACTTATCGTACAGTATGTTTTCCCCTCACAATGCAATGTAAATCGTACATAGTCGTTAAGATGTCGTTAAAGATGCCGTCAGGTAGTAAGCTATATGAAGTTAGTAATGTCACTAAAACAACCATCATGTTCCATGCGATACAATCCTTACTATACCACACAGTAGCTGGTCATATGCAAGAACATAGTAGCTGGTCATATGCAAGCATAGATTTCTGTAAGAAAACATAGAACGATGACCATAAAATGAGGCATATAACTACGTCATGTGATTGGTAAACTATTTACTATTAATGTAGTAAAATGACCTTTGAACCTCACATGCTTGTTTATTTAAAGTATATCGTTTCGTAAGCTATCATAGGAATTGGGAGTCTCCTTTAACCATGTTTCTCTTGACTCTACTGCATATTAACAGAGTTATGAAACATGTAACTTTAACTTATGCCTACTGACAAAATTATGAAACATTGAACTTTGAATCCTCTCCTTACTGGCAGAGAAGTGAAATACTGAGCTTTGTCTCTGCCTTCTAGCAGAGAAATGAAATACTGAGCTTTGAATGAAATACTGAGCTTTGTCTCTACCGTCTAGCAGAGAAATGAGATACTGAGCTTTGAATTCTCTGCCTACTGGCAGAGAAATGAAATACTGAGCTTTGTCTCTGCCTTCTAGCAGAGAAATGAAATACTGAGCTTTGAATCCTCTGCTTACTGGCAGAGAAATGAAATACTGAGCTTTGAATCCTCTGTCTACTGGCAGAGAAATGAAATACTGAACTTTGTCTCTGCCTTCTAGCAGAGAAATGAAATACTGAGCTTTGAATCCTCTGCCTACTGGCAGAGAAATGAAATATTGAGCTTTGTCTCTGCCTTCTAGTAGAGAAATGAAATACTGAGCTTTGAATTCTCTGTCTACTGGCAGAGAAATGAAATACTGAGCTTTGAATTCTCTGCCAAATAATGAGCTTTGAAACATATAAGTTGAAGTTACACGCAAACTTCTAGGGAGGTACTGGGTTGGTTAGAATTAAAATGCAGGCTAAAAAGGCAAATAACCTTTAAAGATCCCTTATCCCTCAACCTATTTACTGGTCACTGGACTCACTCGGTTGATCAATCCGCTGGTTTGAGGTTATTTCGTTACTAATGACTTGTCGATGGAAACAGGTGACCGATAAAACAATTAGGAGCACTTAGCAATCGTGTAATTAAGCATTTATGAACCTTGACGATAATATACAATTGACAAACTTCAGATAATCAACATACGATATAAATATACTCAATAAACTTCATATATGCCATGGATTACCAATAGATTCATAAACGATGAACAATGCAATCGATAAACTATATAATCGATACGCTGTATACAATCGATAAACATATAAAGGCAATGAACTTAATATACTCAAGAACTATGTATCATCGAGAATTTCATAAAATCGATAATCATTAGACAAACAATAAACATCGTATACTCGATAAACTTTATATAATCGATAAATATAATCAATGAGCGTTATATAATCAATAAACCTTAAGTAAGCATATATAATCGCTGAACATTATATATTCGATGAACTGGATCGTTAACGTATACGTATATGTATATAATCGTTAAACGTTTTAAAACCGATGCCCTCATATAATCAATAAATTTCTTAGCATCAATAATTTACCCATGTATATATTCGATAAACTTATGTATAAATTCCATATAATCAATGAGCTATGTAATCCATAAGCTTGACATACTCAATAAATTTGATATCAATGAACTATATAATCGATAAATTGCATATAAATTCGATAACTTCACCTAATCGACAACCGACATATAATCGATAAACTATATATATATAAATGATAAACTTTAGTTTAGTACGACTAACATATAGATATATATATGGTATCGTTCAATTTACGCTGCAATTTCCTCAATTCACTGATAATCGATTTGAATTCAACCTGAACAAACTATAATCAATAATCAATAACCATAGGTAGGAGGACACTGCAATTTCCTCAATTCACTGATAATCGATTCGAATTCAACCTAAACAAACTATAATCAATAATCAATAACCATAGGAGGAGGACACTGCAATTTCCTCAATTCACTGATAATCGATTCGAATTCAACCTAAACGAACTATAATCAATAATCAATAACCATAGGTAGGAAGAAGAGGAAACCTACCTCGAATCCAAGCTAAGGGACCCGTTTTAGGGTTCGATTTGGGTGGCTCACTGCGGGCTCGGTTCGCCCATTTGCTCCCCATCGGTTGGTTACCACCCTCCTGCCGACTCGCCGCCGCCGGCGACCCTTTGGAGGAGCCGTCGAGATACTAGCTGTGTCCCCCCCTTCCCTTGCTCTATTTCTCCCCCTCTCGCCGTCTGGCTCTCTCTGGCTGGCCGGTCGAGGGACGGCCAGGGTGTGGGACGGCCCTGCGCACGTCGTCCGATCGCCGGCTGCCCACCTCCCTTCCCTCTCTCTCCCGGCGTGCGTATATGGTGTGGCACGGGGTAGGGGTCGAAGACCACCCCCCTCTGCTCGATCCTTCTCCTTCTTTTTTTTCCAGAAAAAAGGGGGCTTCGGCCCCTTAAATTTTTATTTATTTATTTATTTTTGCCCACTAATAGAAACATCCGCCTGTTGTGCTATAAATTCAATGCTCGACCTTCAAATCTTAATCCGTAACCGTTAATATAATCTTCGGCTGGTTTAGTCGTCGTTTGATTATATTAAGGTTCGATTCAATAAATTCCAGGATCATTCCCAAGGTTCGACGTTCTAATCGTATTCAGGAATCGTTAATACCAAAAAAACAAAAAGGCTATTAACCATGAAAGTAATAATATTTCTTTCAATAAAAACAACACTTAGGCAGTCTACCTCGACATTAGTCAATTTATAACGATATACAGAAGCTTAACGAATGGGATGAATTCCCAGGTGTTACACTACTCGAATCTCCTCACTCACATATTCAAGGCCTTTCAAATTTTCCTTGAAGGTGAAGAGCATTTTGACTCTCATATCCGAACCATTAATGAAGCCACCCTCAAGAGTTTAAAGTTCAAACCTCTCCCCTCCGAAAACTGGAAACATGAGATTTTTGCCAATGACATTGAGAATCCCTCACCTCAACCCTACCTTGAGGTGATTCCTCCTCCCTGAACAAAATGGTTTAAAGAAGATCATAAGGAGATAAAGGGGGACATCATCGGTTTGAAGGCTGGTCAAGGTGAAATCAAACAGACATTAACGAATCTCAAAGGGGTGTGTAAGAATTAGAAAGGGTGTGCTATCGAGCTCAAAAGTATAATCTCGGATTAGGAGGTGGAGGAAGGGACTTTGAAAGTCATAAATGATGAGTTTATGGGAAATGTAGTCTGGTTAGAGAAGGCATTCAAGAGTGCTAAGGCTGAAGTTGACCAAGAGGAGGACATTAAAGACCATATTGATGCACCTAAGACTGCCTACAGCTGGATCTTCCCAAACCCCGCGAAAGAGGGACCCACACTGGGAGTTTGTTGTTGTTGTTGTATTGATGCACCTAAGACTGCAGAAGAAACCAAATGCCCCAACCCCCCGAATAGATGACCAAGCTTGATGTTCTCTCTCTTTCTTCTCTCAAAATCAATCTTTTCTTTCCATATTTCTAAACAATTTGGATATTTGCAAACAATGCTTTGCCAAACATTTTGTGTGAGTCCAGCCCTTTTGATGAAAGTCCAAAAGGGGGAGAAAAAGTATCGGCTTAGACACATTCACTGCAAAAAAAGGCAGTTTAGCGATGGAATTGACGATGGAAAAATGCAATTTAGCGACGAAATTTTGAACTCAGAAACAGAATTCGCGACGGCAATGAAATGTCACAATTTTTGTCGTCATTGAGGATTTAGCAATAGAATTTAGAAATTCCATCATCACCGGGCAATGGAGTCGGCGATGGAACAACAACAATGGCGAAAACTGAAGGCGCGCAAGTGGGTGACGGAATCTTGATTCCATTGCCATCTGCGACGGAACGCCTATTCTGTAGCCATCTGAGTTTTTATTAAAAAAAATTATGCGTAGTAGACTTTCTGTTGCTTATCCGTTGCTATTTTTACCCATTTTTAAATAAAAATTTTATTTTCACAATTATCCCAAATTATAAATACATTTAATTTTCTGTAGGAAAATACATCAAGGACAACCCCCTCAATATCAATGCTTCACTCGTAGCGTTTTAAACAAATCTCAATCGACAACTAAGCCAAACATCACATACAAACCAAATTCTTTCAACTTTTTCATCACAGTTCATCACAAACCAATATAATGCTTGAAAATATAAGTGTACATAACAATACCATGGTCAAGAGAGTAAAATAGAGATGGAAATGCACATATATGTATAAGCAAGGAATAGAGAGGGAAGAAGCAAGCACAAAAAGAGTCAATCATCTAGATGAGTATCATCATACTCTTCATTCTCATCCTCGTCCTCATGGTCTTCATCATGTTGCGGAGGGTCAGTGAAGGGAGGTTGGGAGCCCAAACCAGAAGCTTGTTACATTTGGAAAAAGGTTTCCTTTTGTTGATTCATACTCATCATTTGTTTTGTCATCATTTGGTCGACTTCTGTAATCAATTACATTTATCCACAATCAAGGCATTAGTGCTCCACCAAGATAGCATTCCATATTTCTTCTAAATGCATGAAGTTTTATTTCTTCTAAATGTATGATTCCTTGGTAAAAAACATTGATAACAATCAAACCTCAAGAATTTATCTCCATTCATGAGTCTCAAAGCCTTTTGTTGTTTGATACATACTGGACGAGTCAATAGACCATTAGTGCTCCACCTAGATAGCATTTCATATGTCAGAAAATTATTAATGGTCCACATAAGTGCAACCTTCATTTGAAATATTTTACCCATAGATATGTCATACGTTTCAATTCCAACATCTCACAGCTCCTTCTACTCATAAATAAGAGGTTGTAAATATACATCTATTTTATTCTTGGAATTTTTAAGGCCATGGATTACATAAGTGACGAGTATAAATGGTGTTGTCATACATATTTCAGGGGAGAGGTTATAAGGTGTAACTATCACCGGCCAAATGGAATAAGATCTTGAAGACAAAGTGTAAGGATTGAATCCATCTGCACATAACCCAAGCCTAACATTTAGAGGCTTTGCAGCAAAATCAGGGTACTTGTTATTGAAATGTTTCCACACTGTCCCATCTGATGGATGATATAAAACACCGTCCTCACGTCAATGTTGGTAATGCTATCTCATGTACTCTATAGTACTTCTTGATGCATACAACCTCTGAAGTCGAGGTTTTAATGGTAAGTAATGAATCTTTGCATATGACAATGGATTTTGATTCATTTGTTGCGACCTTTACCTCTTCCATCTCATATGCCCACAAAACTTACATGCATCGAGATTCGAGTCCTCTTTAAAGAAGAGCATGCAGCCTTTACGGCAACAATCAATGTGTATTACATCGTTGTCGAGATCTTTAACAATCTTCTTCATCTGGCCATAGTTGTTTGGTGCACAGTTGTTAGGTGGGTATATCTCCTTTATTAACTAAACAATTTCATTGACACAGTTTTGTGGTATGTTATAATTAGAATTGATACTCAATAGTCTCATAGTAGTAGAGAGCTCACTGTGTGTAAAACAACCATCATATAAGGGTTGTTGAGCAACTTGAACCATATTATAGAATGGTTCTTCATAAGTTCTTGGCTCTTCATCCCTTACATTTTGATTTGCCAATATAGCATCACCAACTATGTATTCCATACAATCTACAAAGTACTCATTGTAGTCATGATTAGTATGACTTGAACCGCTAGCTTCGGCTATTTCACTAGTAGAATATCCAAAATTATATTGTGCAGGTTCTACTTCTCCATGACTTATTCAATACCAATATCCTTTCAAAACTCTCATACATCAAGTGCATCTTTACCTCATTGGGTATTAAGTATACTCTATTTTTACACTTTGCACATGGATATCTATACTTCCCTTACTTTGGAAGTCTGCTTGCCAACGTACAAATGCATCAAATTGATTTACTTTATTTAGAAATTCTTGCATATAACTATTACGATTAGGTAATAATCTATTATACATCCACCAATGATGTGAAGGGCCCTTCATTTTCTGCTCAAGCAACAATATTCATGAAAGTTATTGGATTAGTATTAATTTCAATTTAGATAATTGTAATTATATAAATTTATTAATTATATATTACATATATTTTAATAGTCAAGCACAACATTAATTAATCCACAAAAATACATATAAGGACATCCATTTTACTCTATATATATCATCAGAAACATGCATTATATAAGCTACATAATTGAATATGTAAACATACACGCTAACGTACATACATGAAAATTTTTAAATATTCTTGTTCCACTAATTTCACATTAGCAAACAATCCACATTATAGAATCAACTTTATGCAAACAATCTCATTGAAATACATCATCCAATATTAACAATTATTTCCTTTGAATAATGCCTACTTACATAAATTATTCATTTTAACTCCACCTAATTTCACATTCGACATATAAAATACAATAATTTTATACATTTACTTCTAAACTTCTACAAATATGTTTCTATTTTTACAAATTTCACAAAACTAATAATACATTCAAACTTTAACATTTCATTCCACCAACATATCACATTTTCACTAAAATTACCAAACCTAAACCCTAAATTACATTGAGGAAGATGTTGAAGCAAAGTAGAGTAATAACTTCATACAAATTTCACAATTCAACCAAAATATGAACTAATTATGAAACAAAATCTATACAAATTATAAGTACAAGTAGTGAGAGAAACTACCGACTTGAAGGCGGCGGTTTGGACGGAAAACAGACGGCGGCTGAAGGCAACAACGGCAGGAGCCGGTGGTCAGCGATGGACAAAGGACAACTGCGCTCGCAAGGGAGGGATTCAGGCTCTCCCTCTTTTCGAATGATAGTATCGGCCTTCGAAAATCAGAACCAGATCTGGTTCTTTAAAAGAGGCCTGGTGACGAATCCGTCACCAGTTTGAAAACTTTTTAAAAACGATGTTTGGCGACAGAATCTCTGTTTCCAGGTTTTAAAGAAAATTAAAAAATTGACCTGGCAACGAAATTTTCGTTGCCATTTTCAAAAAATCAGCGACAAAACATTTATTCCATCACTAAATCTGTCGCCAACCTTGATACATTTCAAATGTAGATTATCCGTCGCTATTTCTGTCGCTATCTGATATGGATATGAATCTGTCTCTAATTTTCGTCGCTATTTCAGGCTTTTTTAGTACTGATTGATGCTCGGTAATCAGAACCTACTTGAAAGGCTCTGAAAAATTCTAGCGTTCACAACTAGGTGACTAGTGGTGCCATTTTGTCTTTATTATGATTGACTATGCTATATCTTGCTATATTGTGATGTGATTGCTTGATATGCTCACATGCTTATGTGATCTTCAAATTGAAGCCTTATCTTTCATCAAAAGGGGGGATATTGAAGGCTCCCTTAATATCAGTGGTAATGTCATTGACTGTCTCAATGTCATAGCTCAAGGGCACTGAGTGTTTTGAGTGAAAGACAAAAGCTTAATTTGAATACATTAAATTACACTAACCAATGTTGTCTTTGCTGGACTCTAGTGTCAAAGTTAGAATCTCTGGTTTTGGTATTAATAGGGTCGTTTTTGGCGAAAACGATTTATATGATATATTGATTTATTCTATGAGATATATTCCTATTAATATATTTGAAAATAATCATTTATTTATCTCTATATGTATTATATTTTATGATTCAATATATCTTTGCTTATTATTCAAAGATCTTGTAAAGATTTTATTTAATATGTTTTCAAAAATTTGTAATAAATCAATCTTGAGTTCATTAGTAAAGTATTTCAACTGATTACGGCAAGGCATCTGGGGATCAAATCAAGCTCTTCTCTCAATAATCAAGATCCATTAGTCATAACAATCAAGTGTTAGATTTGGAAACACCAAGATTCGAATAAGTGAAATTGAATTTTGGACAAAATACATTGAAGAATGGACAAGAATAGCTCCATCAGTTTATAAGGTTTCAAATCTATAAAAAGGAGAGATGAAGCATATTGCAAGACACAAGAGTGAATTACATCGTGAAAAGAGTACAAGTGTAAATCATTCTTGTGTAATTGTTCTTCATTTGAATATTTAAAAGGGAATGGTAACAAGCAAGTTGGGGAACCAACTATGGTAGCGGGGTATTGAGACATCAATGATTAGTGAGTGTGTGCTAGTTGAGGCTCCTAAGTCGAGTGATCTTGAAACGCTAGATAGACTGTAAAGGCAAGGTCATTGTTTTGTCCTTCTTAAATGAACAAGAAGTGGATACATTTAATTCTTAAAGGAAGAAGTGTCTTAGGCAGTGATTAGCCCTGTTTGGAAGAGTAAATATCATAAAAATATCCTGTTTTTGTCTCATTTTATTTCTGCACTTTAATTTTGTTTATTGGTGACTAACGTTCAAGATTGTCATCTTTGACATTGACAGACATTGAGTTTTATCTAAATTTTTGAACTTTAAGTTGTCACCCTATTCACCTCCTCTAGGGTGATCCTACATTGGCTTTGGGACCTTCACAATTCATTATATTACAGATCTTTATTCTATTGTCAAAGTTATTACCAATTTCCAATGAACTAAAAAAAAAAAAAATAACCAACAGAAATGGTGCCTTCATGTCTCTCATGGCACAAATGATTTCCGAATGTTTTTTTATAATTCTATTTTGCTTTGTTTCCAGCCGAAGAGGAATGTTGACGAAGGTGTTAGGGTCTAAAAATTCAGTTTCATATTCTTGAAACCTAAAACCAGCTACATATGATAGATTTGTATTTTAGATTCGTATTTTTTGACATTTAATATAGACCCCATTTGAATTTGAATACTTTGTAAGTAAAGTAACAATACTATAGTTGATTTTAATATTAGACTTAGATATTCCAACAAGACATCGCTTACGAATATCTTCTTGTCTCTCCTCATTTATTTTTCCTTATTCAAACTTTCTCACTCCCAATGCTGCAAAAAAATAACAGTCAACTCCATCTATAAAGTATTGAATCAACAGCAATGACAAAATAACAGGAGAGCATGAATCCAAGTTTCATCAACATCGATAAGAATGTTAGCAGGATGACAAACAGAACCATATATATGCCATACAGAGGACTAGCTATTAACACATTAGACGTAAAACATACTGCTGAGGTATTAAGACATTAGACATAAAACACCCTCCACTGATCCTGCCTAGTGCCCACAGAATTCAAGCCCATCCGCCCTGAGATAGAAAGCTTTACTAAGAATACTATTCACTGTACAGGTGACTGACTGTACAAGACATACGAAGACCATTCTATGTTTACATCCCAATAATAGACAGAAAAAGTCAGGCCTGAAAATCTCAGTCATCTAACTCCACAAGTTGAGCTCGCCTCTCAGCGGCTTTCTTCCTTACGAAGAAACCCCACCTCATGGCTGCCTTGATCTTCAGCCACCCCACAACGGCTTTCCCAGGCCGGGTTCGATCTTCCTCAAGACCACTACGATTGCTGAAGTCATCAGTGGAGGGTGTGGGCATGAATGTTGGGTATGAAAACCCATCATCAGGCATGTTCATCGAAGCATTGGCTCCTCCTCCCATGCTGAAGAGTCTGAGTAACTGTTGCATGTCGTCACTCTCCAGTAGCTCATGGCTTCTCACACGGATCTCGTCCTCTGAGAATGGGTTCTGAGACCATTCATCATAATGGTTAATGTCTGGTTGCTGAGCTGGGGGCATCAGTTGAAACCCAGATGGGGGAGGACCCATGACGAGCCCCTGGCCTTGGTTATCGGTTCCCATGATTTGGGGTAGCTGTGATGGATTGTTTAGCAGTGTCTGCTGGGAGAACGAGGTTTGCTGATACTGATTGTTTGGGTTGGAGTTGATCAGCTGTGGCTGATTAGGGAATTGGTTGGCCGGATTATTACCATCAATTCCTACACCTGAACATCAAAGCACGGGCAAAAGAAGGATTACTAATAATCTTTTAGAGGTTAACGCATATCGTTCAGATGCAACAATTCGTTTCCCCATGGGAGGATCTATGTAAAATCCCTTGAGAAATTCTCAGCTGTGGTGGAAAATGAAATCAAATTTTACAGCAGTGTATTAGTTGTTCAAATACCCTCCTGTCCAAAAGGGCGAAAACAATGGCATGAGGAGCTTCAGAAAACACAAAATACCATTGGTATTTGGTATTAATCATTCATAGGCAAACAGGAACAGAACAAAAGACTGATTCAATAATTCCAAGAATTGAAATATGAACAGACAACTCAAGCAAAACCCCTGATAACAGCCATTAATACTTCACACTATTTAACACCTACATTATATGTATCACTTTGAATTCCAAAAGCTTTTACTCAGAATGCAATCCAATAACAAAACTAAACCAATGCTTTACCTGAAGCTCCAACACTGGGGTGCTCCAATTGCTTTTCAGGAGGCAACGGTATAGGCAACAGGGGTAATGCCAAGTGACTATCCATGGCATTTGGAAAACTGATAGTGTTCATTGGTAGTTCATTCTGAGATTGCCGAGTCCTTCTAGTTGGTTTGGAATTTGAAAATGCCTTGCCATCATACTCAATGACCTGGTGCCAATTGTCATATGCTTTCTTCACAAGCGCATCAACATATTCCTGGATGAAGAAATTATTCATTATTTTCATCAAGTAAATGAGGAAATCGTATTGTGTGTCAGTCGATTGAGAGAGGGCAAGGAGGGTGTTTGGGAACCAGAATATTTTAACTTCTTACAATGACATCCCCCCCCCCCCAAAAAAAATCTCTTCGACAGCTTTTCATCATCATTATTTTACTAACTTCTTGCCCAACATTAGAATTTAACAGGTGTCACAAAAATTTACACAAACTAATTTAAAAGAAGCAAAATCAAAGTATTCTGAAAAATCTATGAAATGTAAATCAAAGGATATCCCGAAATATCTATGCAACGCCAAAGTGGATTTTCCTTGCAGAACTGAGTATGACATTGTAGCTCCTCCCTGCTATTGATTTTCTCCTTCAGCCTTATCTAAAATTATTCACTTAGAAATGTCATGGTAGTAGGCAAATTTACTTTTGGAATAGCATATGACATTCCCAACACCCCCCCCTGAAAATATTAAATTAACAGCTCTGATCTCTGAAAACACCGGAAAACTTTTACGTGTGATGCAGGGACAAGCAAAATTGAGGTAACTTGTCCACACCTTATATAGAGTATTCTGTGAATTTCCATGAAACCTCCAGTAACATGATGAATAATAAGCACGAAACAATCTTTCAGTCGTAACAGTTTCCTAGATATTCCATCACAACCAAAAACCAAAGAGGAGTTTTCCGGATAAAGTAGGTTGTTTAACATAACTTACCTTCTGGTTGTCAGAGAGAGAATCAGCAGAAAGAAATTGCTCCCCAGAAATGAGACCCCTAAGCTCATATATATTGTTGAATGCCACACCAACATTTCTCATATCATCAGCGTAATAGACATACAGCTTCCCACTTAAAGCACAAGTCTTTGCATGCTCCATAAGAGCATCCCACATCCGATTTGACATGCCGCTCCCAAGAATCTACAATATCAGACAACATATCAGCAACCATAGATAATGCAATAGCCATAAATAAAGGCCATCATACAGGTGCCTTACGGTTCTTAATCTTTGAGAATCCCTCACTGCAAGCCGAAGAAAATCTTCAACTGTGTAGATTCCAGCGGTAGTCAACCTTTTGTGGAAAGATCCATCTTTCCCGATCTTTTCCAATCTCCAAACATCATCACTAAGTGCGGGAGGATAGTGCTTCTTATATACTAGAACGAAAGAGCAAAGTTTAGTCTTTAAGAATTGATTACAAATACCAAAAGCAATTTTTTAATAATAAAAAAGAATGTGAAATAGAATATACTCACATTCCCCTCTGTGATCCTTCACATGAAATGCTTCAGTTTTCGCCTCACGTATTCTCAAGCCCTCATTCCCTGATGCCAGCTTGAGGCCAAGTCTGAATTTCCTGCTCCTTATCCAACTCGAATTATCAGTGAATGTGAAATCTCCAAGAGTACCAACACCTTCTTTAAGAGTCACTTGCAAGTCCCCAGTCAAAAGTGGCCTCCTTCCTTCACGCTCCTTCACAACATGGCTCTCAAACTCTTCCTGGGACCAATCTTCATCATCTTCATTGTTAAAATCACCTTCCAGAACAACAACATCAAGTTTCATGCAAGATTCAGGCCCAGACGTGACCAAGTGGCCTGTGTTTGCATCAATTAACACGACATGGATGGCAGCACCCTGCTCTCCTTCAACCTTGCCTCCAGTAAACAAAGGAAGTGATAATTTTGATCTAAAGTGCAGCTGCAAGTTTGTCCCATCTGATCCTTCAATTCGCCTCGGTGAAGACCTAAATCATGTAAGAACGGTATTTGCTGTTTGTAGCTTTTCTGAGCTAATTAAATGCAAGCATCAATAATAAACAGAATAATGTGGCACAGCTCACATCCAGAAATTTGTTGAAACAACATACAAATACCATGACCGTAAAGATTGCAGACAAGCAAGGAGACAGCAAAGTCAACACTTGAACCAAAGATAAAGTAGAGCTTATTGCACAACAACCAAGTGTGATGCTGCCAGTGTTCGACAACACTTTTTGATAGATAGATGAGATAGGTGAAACTATTCAGATAAAATAGTTCCAACCAACACAGGTTGGTGGTTGGTTCAAGTGATTTGACACTTGTTCCAGTTAAACAAGGTCTCGGATTCGAGTCTTGTGAATGAAGAAAATTTGTGCTTGGAGAGTTCTGCCCTTTATTGGACCAATAGTAGCTCAATTCCAGTGAAATGGAGGATCCAATACCCCAAAAAAAAAGGTCCAAATGCAGACCGTACAATTACAAAGTGCACAATCACTATCATGGCATACCTCCCATTAATTCTTGCAGGGCCTAGCCTCGCCAAAGCACGCTCCACCTCTTCACTAACCTGCATCATCCACAGATGCGAAACCGGAATATAAGCAAAAGAACAAAGAAGAAAAACGACAAACATAAACTAGGAAATTTGGCTGGGACAAGCTACACCGACAACAACAGCCCTAACCGATAATGCTCAGCACCAAACAGCAAATTCAAATTAATTCTTATCAGGCCTTCTGAATTCCACACCCTTAATTTTGCAGTTACGCATATTGAAAATCACAGACTGCAAATTAACAGGTGCGCAATTTCTGGCCTGATAAAGTTTCTCATCAAAGTAGAAATTTTCAAAGCATGGCCTATCAAAAAACTGTGGAAAAATTTATAATCAATATAAGGTGTTATTGTTGGCTCTCTCAATGCCCTAACTCAGGTGCCACAGGCTGCATCATTGACGAAATTGCAGGCAAAACCATGACTAAAATTTTTCAGCATTAAAGCATGTAAACATGCCATGTAACCAAGTGGATACAGCTAGGTCAATAAGCGGGCAAGTAGCAAAGCAGACAAAGCTTCTAGGGTTTTTCTTCTTTTTCTTTTTTTGAGGGGGGGGGGGGGCCAACAATAAGAAATAAGACAAATTAATGGTGCTATCATACACACCCTAGTTGGAATCACATGCACACTCTTTCCTTCATAATACGAAAAATCCACCAATCAAGGAGGATAAAGGAGAAAAACCAAAAAAAACAAATAAAAAACAGAAAACCTGGACTACCACTTAAATTCGTAAAGAGTTAGCAATCAGAAGTTGTGCTAACAAATGTCGGTGACAGGTTATTCATCTTACCACTTTACGAAGTATAGGTTCCAATGATGAGCAAAGTCTCTGCAAGCTGTCCACCTTCAGAGCTTCCACGATCACACTGCATGAAAAGCATGCAGTTAAAGAAAGTACAAGCAAACCAATTTTGGGATCAGAATTTAAATTTAAAAACAAATGGTTTGTCATGCACCATCAAGGCGCCATTAATCCAAAATCATTTGATTTTATGACCACAGTTAGTCAAGCTGAATAGTGTTCATGTGATTAACGGTAATCAGGAACAACTATGTAAGTCAACAATAGAGTGACAAGTGCGTGGCAAGTGAAAACAATTAGCTCTCAGATGAGTTCCTACTGAATTATTCACGCCTAACACAAATTACGGACAGCAAGGGCTCATTATAGCCTATACAAATAGCAACGCATTCACATGAACAGTAGGATCACGACCTTTCTCTTATTCATAGACTCTTCTTTAAAAGCTTTCGAACACTTAGAAAAACAACCTTTGTGAACCCTTTTACGAAAAACTGAAAGAAAGAGGCAGATGTGACTCAAGTTTTCGGCTCCTTGTTGCAAGGAACTTTGCGATTGAGATTCAAACCTCCAAACCATCAAGGGACTTGATTCACAAATCAAACTAGCAGAACTGGAAAATATCTATCATCCTAGAGTGAATGAAGAACTCCATTGCATTCACATCCAACCCAAACCAACCAGATAACCCAGAACCCCATCTACTGTTTGGGGGGGTGTATCAAATGCAAACAAACCTTGAATTGCAAAAAGCATTAATAACCCTGAATTGCAAAGATGTTGTTTCCTCAGGATCCCGATTTAAAGAGCATTAGCAATGTACAAACGCACAATCAATGAAGTAACAAGGACAATTTAACTTAATGAGACAATTTTCCTCGACCACCACAATCCAACACCCAAAGGGGCAACAGTGGGTTTTCGAACGGTCCCTCAGGTGGACATTCACATTCACATCCTATCCTGAAATCATTGCAGTTGCCAACGTTTTGGGGGGGGGGGGGGGGCGGGCGGGGGCGGAGACACTAAGGTTCAATACTGATAAAAGAACCATTCCAACAAAAGACAGACCATAGGTTACAATACCAAGAAACGACACGTTACCACTGAAAACTTCAATAGTGAAAGTTGGAACTCGCCCTAAAAACACTCCAATTGCAAAATAAGACTGCTATGAAGCATCAATTACTCATCTGACACAACATCAGGAAAAATAGAAAACATCAAATAAATGGCCAAAATAAAATACCTTGCCAAACCAGGCCGCTTTCTCTCAGGCTGCACGTCATCACCACCGCCGCCAACATCCAAGCTCCTCTTGCCCCTACTTATACTATTTGATCTTTCCATAGACCTCGTTTGCCTCTGCATTTTTTCACCTCCAATTTCACACACCACTGAAGAGTTACAGATCTAAAGCACCAAAGAAAACATAAATTTCAGTTCAATTTCTGGGATAAACTAAGAACAACCCACCTCAAATTTCACGCAAAATGACAGACCCAGATGGGAAAGGGCCAATTTTACATACTACCCAGAATTCCTGACACCCTTAATCAACTTCTGCGTAAATTAAAACGAACCCATTTCAAGTTTCATCAAGAAAGAAAGACCCAGCTGAAAAATGACACCAAATTCATCCCAAAAAAACCAAATCCGCAAGCTCAGACGTTAAATCAAGGACATAAAGGGGGGTAAAAACGTTACCGAACACACTGATTGGTGAAGCCAAACCGACGATTACCAAAAATATCTATTTATGTATCTTCATCTGACTAGAAACAGTGATGGAAGGGCGGGTTGGGGGGGGGGGGGGTGAGGGAGAGAGAGTTATCGGATTGTGTTAGCTGGTGAAAGAGTCGGATTTTGACTGCTACGCTGTGCTGAAAGAAAGAATCAGTTTTAAATGCAAAATACTTGATTCCTAGCCTGCACAACAGTGATGGGTACCTCTTCTCCCGGTGGCAATAGGTGTGTGGAGGGGCCTCTTCGTGGACTGGGTGTCATCCTCGTTACTCTGGTGGCCTGGCTATAAACTCGTTATATGCTTATCATTTGTCACTCGCTTCTGTGAGGGTGTCTACTGCTTATCAAAATGAGTACTTCTGTTGTAGATTCAAATTTGTAAACTCTGGCTCTACATCAGCAGGTAACTAGCGCCTTGCATTCGTGCAATACAAGAAATTTTTTTTGAGATTCTAATTTATAAATTCTCTTAGAAGATTAAGTTATAGTATATTATTTAGTAGCCATGTGATGCACCAAAAATACTTTAAGATTTTCATTAAAAAAAAAGATTTGACAACTTTTTAAGCTTAAATAGAACGGGACAATCCAAGGACTCCCTTGAGCAATACCCGGATGAATGGAATAGTTAACCCTAACTCAGAAGAGACTTTGATGTCAAAAGGATCACCTAATGTTACCAGTTCAAGCCCAGAGGTTGAAGACACTTCGGGAGAAGTGGAAGAGGAAGATGTTCAACAAGGCAATGGTGAAACTTATGTTGAAACTTATGCTTTAATAGTTAACATGGATGAGGGGAAGAATTATATTCACATGTTTAAAAATTAATGGAACAAAATATGCTCAGATTGAAATGGATGACATTTAAAGTGAGATTGAATTCTGGGAAAATGATATGGTATGCTGTGTAGTAGGATCAAATCAACCAATTTTTGTGATGGAGGGCTACATTAAAAGAGTTTGGGGGAAATATGATGTGGAGCAAGCTTGTGGACCTACATGATGGTCTGTTTCTAGTGAGATTTGAATCTGCTGAGTAGAGAGATACAGTCTGTAAGGGCCACTTTTTCTTTGACAAGAACCATTGATTGTTCGGCCATAGAAACCTGATATGGAGTCAGATAGGAATGCTATTCAACTATTGCCAATTTAGGTTCAATTTTCACGATTGGACATAAAATATTTGAGTGTGAGCAGCTTGAGCAAATTAGGAAGCTATATTGGAAGGCCTATTAAGACAGATAAGGCAACGAGGAAAAAAGATAAAATGCACTTCGCCAGGCTATTGGTTGAAGTGAAGATTGATGAGAATTTCCCAGATATTGTGTGATTCATGAATGAGCAGGGTATTTTGATGCAGCAAGAAGTTAAATACGAATGGTGACCCAGCAAATGCACTCACTGCAATCTTTTGGGCACAGTGTGAATGATTGCAAGAAGAAGCAAGGTGTTGTACGAGTCTGGAGACCAGTTCAAAGATCAACAAATCAGACTGTTGAGCAAGAGCAAAGCCGGGAGGGGTTTACACAAGTCTCAAGAAGAATAGCAGCATCAACAACTAGGCATAACCCACAGAATAGAAGGCTTGAGGTGGCAGAATGGGCAAATACTTTCGCAGCTTTGGAAGAAGAATGTAGAGGAGGCGATGTAGGGGAACATCCCCCCAACTGATGAGCATAATTAGTTGGAACATTAGAGGATTTGACAGTCCAAATAAACATAGAGGAATTGAAAAAAGTTCCTATATGTGAATATAGTGAGTCTGCTAGGCTTAATAGAGACAAAAATGAGGGGAAAAAATGTGGTATATGTTTATAACAATTGCTTCCCTAGGTGGGGCAGTTACATAAACATTGCTCTTCATCCTACGGGTCGAATATGGGTGGTATGGAGGATACAGGATTTTGATATCACTATTATAAGCTGTTTTGATCATATGGTAGCATGTAAAGTGTGGAAGATCAAGCCAAATGAGACTTTCTTCATCTCATTTGTCTATGGTCAAAATAGAGTAGAATAAAGGAAGCCATTTTAGGATCATATAAAGGCTGTTTCACAAAGTATGACTAATGCTTGGTGCATAGCTGGTGACTTTAATGTATTGTTAGATGGGAATGACAGGCTGGGAGGGCAATCCTAGAGAGTTTGAAGAGATAAGGGATTTCAAAGAATGTTTACATTCGTATGCCTTATAGGAATTAAAGAGTTTTGGTGCATCTTATTCATGGTCTAACAGACATGAATATAGCCGCAGGATGTTTTCCAAAATTGACAGAACTATAATTAACATGGAGAAGGAGATTCAGTTTGGAGATTCTGACCTGGAGTATATGGCTAAGAATCTGTCTGATCACTCACCATTGATGATTAAATTTCATGATGAATTTATTCTTAAGACACAGCCATTCCAGTCTCATGAAATGTGGATTGCAGATGAGAATTTTCAACTATTCTGGTAGATGTTCTTAAACAGCAGACTCAGGACACTTCTATGTACAAGTTGGTAACGTGTGCTGAAGCATATGAAGAAACCTTAAGGGGCTAAACAAGGAGAAATTCAGGAATATTCATTATGAAAGTGATGTAGCTAAGCTGGAGCTTAATGTTCTTCAACAGAGGCTACTTTTGGATCATACAAACCAAAGCTGTAAGATCAAGAACAGAGTTTAAGGAAGAAGTATAATGATACCCTCTCAGTATCATTGAGTTTGAAGAAGCAACGGAGTAAACTAGACTGGACAGCCATGGGAGATCAATGCACCAAGTTTTTCTTTGCAAGAGTTCCGCAAAGAAGAACTATGAATCAAATCTACAGAATTCGGGATGAAGAAGGTTCTAGTGATGAGGGAAGGGATAAGGTGGCCTCAATTCTGGTAAAGTACTATAAGAAAAATCCTAGGAAAGCAGCCGAGGACTAGAACTAAAAGTCTGACTCGAGTTTTTCAAGCAGGACATGTGCTGAAAGTACAACAATAGACACATATGCAAAGGTTATTTAGTAGAAAGGACATCAGAAGGGCTGTCTTCACAGTTAATAATGGCAAATTACCTGGGTCAAACGGAAAAAGCAGCAGTTTCTTTAAAGCTAATTGGAATAAATTGGGGCAAATGGTATGTGATGCAGTGCTGGAACTTTTCCATAAAGGAAAAATGCTAACGCTAATGAATGCTACCAATGTGATTCTTCTCCCCAAGGTCTCCAGTCCACAAAAGGCGAGTGAGCTTCAACCCATATCTTGTTGAATTGTGATAAATAAATGTATTGCAAAGCCTATCTGCCTAAGACTGAAAGAAGTTATGCCAAGCATCGTGGATAAAAGCCCATGTGCATTTGTTCCATGGAAGGGAATTAGTCTCCAATGTTCTTATATGTCAAGAATTTGCACACAGGTACCGTATGAAATCTACAACCCCTGGATGTTTGATGAAAACTGACTTGAAGAAAGCTTATGACTCATTATAATAGGAGTTTATTTTCCTCATAAAATGTTAAAATGGATCATGGAATATGTCTCAAGTGTGAGATACTCTCTATGGTTCAATGGTGAGACTTATGGATTTTTCCATGGCCGGAGAGGAGTTCGACAAGGTGATCCCATGTCACCACTCTTATTTGTGTTAGCAATGGAGTATCTGTCACGGCTATTGAAACTAAAAATAATTCATGATTTCTAGTATCATCCTAGATGCAAAAGTATGTACCTGTGCCATTTAATTTTTGCAGATGACTTGATGCTTGTCGGTAAAGCAGACCAAAAATCAGTTCAATGTCTTGTTGATGGTCTGGAAGAATTTGCCACTGCCTCGGGCTTCCAAGTCACAACAATAACAACCCCCAGTGTGGTTCATGCTTTCACGGGATCTGGGTGAGATCCAGATGTATGTGGCTTTACCTCTACTTACACGACTACTTTTAAAGAAACCGTTTTCAATAGACTCGCATAAAAAGTTTTAATAAAATATTTAGAAGTTGAAAACCAATTGGTAAAAAAAGGTTAACAAACCCAACACCTAAATACTTTAAACATCATCAGTTAACGTGAACAACAGACGAAGGATAAGAGTTTCACATACCTTAATTAACAAGCAGCGACATACTACTAAGCTATCCAAGAACAATCTGCACTCAAATAATCAGAGGTGGGGGAGTGATATCGCAGAGATGATGAGAGTACTACTTAATCCATCAGAGGTGCAATAATAATAACTCTGCGAGAACAATCTACTAGCCTACACAACGTAGAAAAATGACAACTAGTACAACATACCAACAATCACTGTTTAAACTAAAGCCAAATGAAGAGCTAGAAGTAGAAGCATCTACCTATGATCTGCAGCCTTAATCGTAGATCCTCACAAACTTCTATCTTAAGTCATGTCCTCTATTAATCCTATAAACTTCAAATCATATTAAATCAAATCGCTCCAACTTTTCTTTGGCCGTCCTCTAACTCTTTTACATTTCAAAAGGTTAATCATCTCGTACCTCCTCACTGGTACATTCTCATTCCTCCTCTTAACATGGCCAAACCATCTTAGTCTAGTCTCCCTCATCTTATCTCGTATAACTACACATCAATCAAATTGTTCTCATCTCTACTACCATTAACCTCTGGACTTGAGTTTTCTTGATTAGCCAATACTCTGAACCATATAACAAAACTAGTCTAACTACCATACGATAAATTTTTCCTTACAATCTTATAGAAATTTTCTTATCACACAACACCCATGAAGCATTCTTCCATTTTTTTCATCCCACTCTAATATGCCGGTTAATATCTTTGTCAATATCTCCTTTCTCCTCAATAATCAAGGCTAAATACCTATACTTATCGACCCATGATGCTTCATCGCCACCCCACCCATGATGCTTCATCGCCGCTGAACCCACATTTTAAGGATAAATCTCAGGTAATCATTGGTGGAGTCAAGGCTGTTAAGGACAAGGGCATACTACTACTACTACTCACTGGATTAACAGAAGGGAAATTTTCTTTCTTATATCGTAGGGTTCTAATCTCCTGCGAGGCTGAGTAAACTTGACTACTAGCAACTTGTGGATAAGATCACATCAAAAATCAGAATCTAAGGGAGAAGACATTTTTCTTATGCAGGGAGGGTTATGCTCGTTAACTCAGTCTTGATGGGAGTTATTGGATTCTAGAGCAAAATCTTTGGGGGTGTTTGGGTGCAAGAGCTTTTTAAAGAAAAAGAGATTTTTGGAGAGTTTTAGCTATTTTGACTAGTCAAAATAGTTAAATTAGTGTTTTGTTGAAGAGCTATTTGGAACACTGTTTAGACCCAAAAAGCTCTTTCTCAAAAGGTTATTTTAATTAACCTTTTAGGAACAGCTGTTTATGAAAATAACATAACTACCTAGGAGTTTGAAAAAATTACACCATATGCTATTAGCGTTTTGTAGTGATATTTGATATTGTGTATTATTTAAATCTAATGTATCCAAGATTAAATCATTCGAATATATAAATTTCAATTCATAATAATAAAATATGTAGCAAATAACAAAATAATATTTTGTGACACAATTATCTTATAGATAGGTATACACAAGTTGAAAAGAAATAAAAGTATTGATAAGAATACAAATTATGTACAACTAGTAACAAATTAGGTTTTATCAATAAAGTTAATTTGTACATTGACTTCAATTTAATTCTTTTCGGAAAGAAAATAAGATAAATAGTAAATAAAAAATTATTTTTAATTAAAAAGTAATTCAGAGATAAGGGCACAAATGAAATTTTACTTAATATGTTTTTTAAAAACAGCTAATTTTACCAAACACTTCTTTTATAAACAACTAATGCAAACACTTAATTAAAACAGTTAACATCTAACAACTAATACAAATAGCTAATAGCTAACTGCTGTTTACCAAACAGGGACTTTATCTTACCAAAATGGTCATGAGAAAATGAATCAATAAGTTGAAACTTTTTATGAGGAGCAAAAGACACATTTGTGAGGGTACCTATGGTTAGTTAGGAGATAGTGTGTAAACCCAAGAAGAATGGAGGTTTTGCTCAAAGATATATCAACATGCAACACAACTTTAGTAGCTAGGCATATTGGGGACATGGCCATGAAAAAAGATAATCTTTGGGTCAAGTGGGTTCATGAACAATATTTAAGGGAGTGCAACTGGTGGACTATCATATTACAAGAGACAAATGTTGATTTTTGAAGAAATTTTATAAAGTAAATGTAATAACCCAATCCCTAAATTATTTAATTATGTTTATTTATTTAATTACTTGATGTTCATAATTTTTCTTCTCTCATTTCATTTATTTCATTTATTCACCCCGATGAAAAAATTTTATTTGGGCCCTCACTTGCCAATTCGGATTTTAATTGTTTATTTAATTGATTAACGAAAACTTTGGAAGAATTGATAGTAGGCCCTAACAAGTTTAACCTAAGTAGTTTATTTTGTTTTTTGTAACATTACAAAGCTTTAATTTTTAGTTTTGTAAAAACGTTATCGTTACGAAGCGTTTTATTCCCGAACCCAATTTATTTCGGCCGTTTTGAAACCCAACAAGTTTGCCTATTAATCTAACTAATTATCATGGTTAATTTAACCATGGTTAGTCTAAAAAGGTGGCTTTTCTAGTTAAAAACTCAGCCAAGCCATTAGATGAGTCAAACAAATACAACTTATCTCACAAACTCCATTTTCTCTCTCCTCTCTCTCTGTAAACGTCCAGCAACTTTCAGCCACTGTTTATGGTGGTTTCCGGCCAATTTTCGGCCAGCCTCGGTGGTTTCCAACCTCTTCGAACATCCTAGTACCACTAGCCACCATCCTCCATAATCAAAACCACTAAACATCACCTCTATCTCTACTTATTTGCAATCAAAGTAAGTAATCTTGAAATTTATTTTTGTTGGTTTTGCTTTTTATTTTACTTTTGATTCTTGTTTTTATGTTTGTGATCTTTGATCATGTTGTTTTGATAAGAAATAAGAGTTATTTTGATGTTGATCATGGTGTTGTTGAGGTGGGATCATGCTAGGTTAGGGTTAATCTTTGATCATTCAAGTTTAATGTTAAAGTGTTGGATTTTGATTGTTTTATCTTTGATTTGGTCATCTTCTAATCTAATGGTATTTACGTTGTTGTTTTTGGTGATTTCACATGAGTTGGAGAGAGTCCAAGTTGGCCATAAACTAGGGTTTTGACAAATAATGCATGGTTCGGATTAATTTAGCCTTAAGCTTGGTTTATGTGGGTATTTGATTGAAAATTGATCTCTTTTGGATATGATTATGAAGTGAATTTGAGTGTGGTGATTTTGTATGCTGTTGGGATGGACCAAAGCTTGCTTACATGCTTTTAAAGAATGGTTTAAGTTGAGAATTTGTGTGAAAAGAGAGGGAAAAGCTAAAACAGTAAGGGCTGAAAATTTCAAGAAAACAGGGCAGACTTTGGCAATAAACTGGTAATGCACGGCCCAACCAAAAATTATGATTTTTGGTGGGTAGATAGTTCAGTGCGTTAGCTTTCAAAGGGGCTCTTGAATTGACTTAATCTGAGGTCTGTGGAAAACGTTATGGTTGTTTTACCAAAACTGCGCAGAATGGACCAAAACTAATCTGTTTGTGTTCTAGCCTCATTTTGGGAATTCTATTGTGGGAATCAAGCTTGGTGTTCAAAATGAAAGATTTTTGGAATTTCCTAAGCTTTCTATATTGGGGTTTTTAGTCTCAATCAAAGGTCAGATGATTAAGTTATGAGTAATTCTTTTTAAGCCTCCGCTATGCTTTTACTTTTCTTTTACTAAATTATTAGTTATGAAATAAATATTTTTGCTAACCGCATGTTCCTACAACAATAATTTTGTACAGAATCCGGGCCTGATCTATCATTCCTTCCACTTTTGTGCATAATATTATTCAGTGAACTTACATTTAAAAATTCCAGGTACGTTTATTACTTGTATCTTTAGAAATCAGCACGTATTTATCAAAATTATAATGTTTTGGTAAGTACATCAATGAATCAATTTAATTAGTGATTTCTTACATAATTAGTGACCCCATCAGTTATCAGTTATAGGGCATAGCCCTTCAGTTACCCGCGTGGCTTCAGGCCAGGTCCCAATCGGCTTGACAGGTGTACACCTATCTTCAGATCGTAACAGTTACCAGGGGTTTACTATAAGATAATAATTGACAACATAGTTTCATATTCATCTTATTCCCTGTATTGAATTAAAAATGAATTACAATACGGCCCCAACCAGTTTTTATTCCATGAATGTTAACAATACATGAATGCATGTACTGAGTTTCGACTTAAATTTCGAAATGTTTTCATATTTTGTTTTAGGAAAGTGTTCAGTGAATCGCCCTTAGACAGGCAGAACGAAGATCATAAGTGAGCCGGGAAATCTTTTTGGAATGGGGGTGTATTATCGTTGAGATGTCTATAATACAGTATTGTGATTTATTTTGGTGTTTACACTGTATATTTTATCAGAATTCTATATTTTGGTGTAATCCTTGAGATGTTTGTATGGTTTTGATGTTAGAACAATTTCTATATTTATCGAAATGGTTTGATAGGTTGTGATGGTGTGAATGCCTTTGATGGTAAACATTGATTATTATAGCTCAGTTATCATGTACAAGTAAAGTCTGGTCCTTAATTGGAGGGCGGTAACGCCTAATCATTTCGGTTAACATTTTTAATTGGGGAAAACTAGTGAAAGAAATGCAAACAGTGATTGATATATCTTTGGGGTACTACAGTAAAGTAGGAATTTAAGGTTGGTTTCAGGTCAGATTAGAGGTGGAACATGTCCGAGGATGGGGAAGTACTCAGTCAGAGGTGGGCATCTATGGCTGCTGGGGGATTATGATCCTTGTAGCTGGGATAGAATTGTGTGGAATAGAGAGAATATACCAAAGCAAGCCTTCATCCTCTAGATGCTGATGCTTGGCTGACTACCAACGAAAGATAGAATTAAGAAATATACCCTTGACATGGAGTTACAATGTGAGTTGTGTGGTGTTGAACAGGAAGATATACAATCTCTCTTCTTAAGTTGTTCCTCCATGGTTGCAGTTAGAGGACACATATTTCAATGGTTTCACATTGATACTTAAGCTCAAAGCATACAACAGCTTCATAACATACTACTGCAAGGGGTTTGGGGAAGACTGAAGAGGAAAATCATATACACTGGACACGTAACTGTACTGTAACACCTCGAAATTTTTGTTACTTATTTTAAATTATGTGCAATATGTAAATTATGTATATATTGTATGCATTTTATTTTAGGCACATGTGTGTGTTGTGCGTTATTGTTATTATTATGTTGTTGGGAGTGGTTAGAAGATGTGACTTATTTAGTAGTATTTGCAAGGAAAAAAAAAGAAAATGGAAGGAAGAGTCAAAATAGGTGGCTTGATCCAAAAAAAAAAAGAAAAGGAAAAGGGGAAGGGGATTTAATTTCACGCGATATCTATCAAAAGGGGGTGTTTGCTTTCTCACACAAAAATACACATGCACACCATGCAGAGAGGGAGAGAAAGAGACGAAGAAGAAGAAGAAGAGGAGGAGGAGGAGGAGGAGGAGGAGAAAAGAATTTTGGGCTTTTGATTTTGATTTTAGGTTAAGGTGAATAATCTTTACTCTTCCTCAACCTAAAATTGATTAGGGCAAGATGAATTTGATTGTTTATGCTTGAGTTTGATTAATCCAACTTCGAATTTGAAGTTTTAAAGTTTAGTAGATTAGAACCCTAATTTCATTTGTTAGAAACCCACAACTAAAAGTTTCATGGTGATTAATGTTGTGAATTAATGATTATATTATGAATTCATCCAAATATATGCTAAACTAAGGATTTGTGGATTGATTACTTATATTGGATGAACAAGAAAGTAGAAAAATAGAGGTTGAATTTTCAAATTTTGCACACAACCTACCACTGTTTGCTTTTTTGTGAATTATTGGCTGCACAAAAATTCATTAAAATTTTAATGTAGATGAAACATGATATTGGGAAATTTCCTGTAAATTTTAGTGAATTTTTGATATGTGGTTTGGAATTTATGAATTTTTAATTGAAGCTGCACTGTTATGTGGTGTGAAAATTCAAATAATATTTGAATTACTGTGAATCATTGGGTTGGAGAAAAATTGTGAAAATTTTACTGTGGAATATAGATGTTATTTGGAGATTTTTGGGTAAAGTTTCATGAATTTTGGGTGTTTATTTCACGAGTTATGAATTTTTGATTGAAACTGCCCTATTTCGGTGTATTGTTTCGGCTACTGTTTTAATTTTTTCTGAAGATTTGCTTGGATAAAAATTGTAAAAATATTAATTTAGATTTCTCATGATATTGGGTGATTTCTTGTAAAGTTTTATGAATTTTAGTTGTGTATGCTATAAGTTGTGAATTTTTAAGCTTGATTCCCAGATTTTTGATCATTTTGGCTTACTGTTTGGATTTTTAGGAGTTACTGACCTAGAGAAAAATTTTGAAATTTTTAGTGTAGAATCTATATATTATTTGTAAATTTTGTGAAGATTGGATGTGTATTATTTGAGTTATGAATTTTTGAACTAAACCATCTTGTTTAGTGTAATTATGGATTATTTGCATATTTAATCCGTAAATTAGACATGGAAAGACCATCATAGAGCTTCCTAAATATTTCAATTGTGTGATGAAGTATAAGAAGTTTGTGAAAAATATTTTGAAGTTGGATTATATCTTGGATATATTTTGGTATATGATGTAAATAAAAGTTTCTTTGAAGATAATAATTAGTAATATTTTTGGAAAAAAAAAGGTCCATGTCTTGACTGATGCTATTACAGAGCGTTCCAGAGCTATGGCCATAGAAGTAGTTGCCTTTGTATTTGGAGCTGTGTGAATCGTTGGTTGGTACCTTGAGTGGGCATTGCCCAGTCCACCAATTGGCTCTTCAATTTGTGTTATGTGGGAGCTGTACGGGTCCCTAGTACTCCAGGATGTGAATGTGACTTATCAGTTTGTGATTTGAGGATCTTTACGTACTTTACAGCGTTTGGTGCCTGGTTGGTATCATATGAATGAGCCGTAGCTGGGCCACTAGGATGTGTTTGTCACCCCCGTGTTGTGATGGTTCTTTGTGTAAATTATGAGTTGATTTTCCCTAAACTAAAAAGGCTTGCATTCAGTCAAAGAATATGTGATAGATTATGAAATCGGTTTTGGCATTGGATAGATTTGGACTTTGGATATGTTATGAAATTGATTTTGACATTGGATTTAGACTTTGGACATGATATGAAATTGGTTTTGGTTTGGATTTGGATTTGGACATGGTTTTGGATTTGAAGAATCATTCAGGATATTTATGAAATTGTGATTGATTGGACCATATGTGTGGTCGATAAATATGTTTAAATAAATATATTATGTGTTTAAAGCACGTATATGGACTTTTGAATGGAGTATGCTTTATGCATGTGCTAAATATGGTTATGGGCGGGCCATTAGCATGATTTAACAAGTTTTGCTTTCGTTTGTATTTCAAGGAGGATTGGGAGCCCAAAGGACATGATTGGTATGGGACAACCATGGTTAGTTTAGTAAATAGACTAACAACGAGATTATTCAGGGACTTAAGTGAAAACGAGAGTTCTTAAAACGTACCTGGTATGGGACAGGTACGACTAAGTTAGTCTAATTGTCTACCTCATAACAAATATGTGTGTGATTGTGAAGTTCGGGAACATGTTGGATATGAAATATATGAGTTTATTTTGATTTCTGGAGCATAAGCATGTTCTCTTCTCACCTTCTATATGCTATATGACATGTTCTGTCTATATGTCATAAGATACGTGTACTGTGTGATTATATGTTAACCGGTTAATGTGAAAAATGTAACAACGGGGAAGGTAAGGGTTATTCACTGGATTTGGGGAGCTCATGACCTCATCATTTTTCAGGTTTTGGATGTAAAAAGGAGCCACAGGAGCATTAAAAGAGGTAGCTAGCTGTGAAATAATTTTCAAAGAACTTAGTTGGAAATGTAGGCCCCCTTATTTGTTTATGTTATAAGTTATGTTTAGTAAATGTAAGTATGGATGTACTTTTGGGATTACATATGTGTAAGAACATTATGGATACGGTTTAAGTATGTATGTAATGGATGTTATAGATTGACCATCTCGAACTTTAGTTAGATTTCTATAAGACCTTTCGCTGCTATCACCTATTAAAAGGTTAATTATGGTTAAGAAGTTTAAATAACTTTGTGAATGTTCCTAATCGGGCATCCACGGCGATGACGCTTCTGTCCCCCTTCGGGTGGGGCATTACATGTACAATGCCATATATGCTTGGAGAGAAACAACAAATGCTATACTAAACACTGTATACGTAGCTGTACAATGACATCAACTCAGTGAGGATAAAAATGGAAGTTTCATGTAGGCTTGACTTTTTAGCAAAGCATAGCAGGAAACTAAGGAAATGGAAAGAAATACTCTGATAGTTGTCTACATAGTATGAGAGATGCAAATATAGAATGTACAGTGGGATCAATTTCGGTAATAAAATCTTTTGCCTTATTACGCAAAAAAAAAAAAAAAAAACCCCTCAAGTGTAACTAGGAATTAGCAAATTAAAATTTATAATGTATTAAAATGGGTTAAAATTAGCTAAAGAATATAAACTTTTGAAAAAAAATATAATAACTTGTCATAGTTAATATTAGTTTGATGTTAAAGTTAATTTAAAATATTTAATGAAGAAAGTAGTGATCTTTTCATAATGGTCACATTAATGCATTTTTAATTATTAATAATAATTATTTAATATAATTAGTTATGGAGTTAGGGTTGGAGTCCAAAGTTTGAGAGTGTGCCATGTGTCATTTGTTGAGATAGTCATGTCATATACATATATATATATATATATATATATATATATATATATATATATATATA
>JACYFF010002017.1:55538094-55551784 GCA_017589665.1 Selenicereus undatus
ATATATGTATGCATGTATGTATGTATGTATAACCACTTCTCATGGACAAGATGTAGAAATTGTGAAGGTTTTGGAAGAGACAGAAAAATTGATTTGTTCTTCCTTGCCTCTTGAATTAAATACCTCGCAGTATATTTACAAGCCCAAGGGAAAGTAAAGAGAAAAAAGTGGATCAATTTTGCAAAAATCTCGCAAAGTTGATGTCTCATAAGCGCTAACTATGTTAATCAATAACAGTAATAAATTCTCTAAGGAAGTCAATGAAAAATGATGTAATTCCACATTTCCACCACCCCCTCAAGTTGGAGGGCGAGAAACCCCCAACTCAGGAAGCAAAAGATGATGTTGTTTCCTTGTAAGTGGCTTAGTGAAAATATCTGCAACCTTCAGTTTGGTAGGAATGTACGCAAGAGAGATGAGCCCTTCAGTTACTTTTCACACATAAAGTAGCAATCCAACTCAATATGTTTGGTGCATTTATGATAAACTAGATTACGAGCAATGTAGATAGTTGCGTGACTGTCATAATGGATAGGGATAGAAAGAACGGATGGGACTATGAGCTCATGTAAAAGCTGAGTCAAGCTATGCACCTCATAGAGCAATATTCTACCTCTGCAGGAGAAAGGGAGATTGTCCCCTATTTATTTTTTTTATTTCCATGAGATAGGAGAGTTTCTAAGTAGGATGAGATACCCAGATATAGACCGTCTGGTGGACGTACATGAAGCCCAATCAGAATTGCAATAGCCTTTTGTTGGATATTTCAAGAGTTTTAGCATGGTGTCTCCTGGGCTATCCTATCCTTTGTGGTGCCTTTTGGCATGGTGTCTCTTGGTCTATCCTATCCTTTGTGGTGCCTTTTGGCATGGTGCCCTTTGACATATTATAAAAGTCATGGATAAGGAGAGAGACATATCATAATTTATAGGATATGATAACAAGATGGGGTGTGAAAAAAAAAACACATTCCTATGAGTCACTTTCCCATGGTTCAAACTCTAGAAAACATGAATATATACACTTGTCTGTCAGCGTTTTATTCCGAAGACTATTTGTGGTACACAACAAATAAGTCTTACGGAAAGTGATGTCGTTCACGACTCGTTGATATATCTGGTACCACAAAGTTGATCTGAATTCCTTTCCCCAACAATCGTAAGACTTATTTTGGTGGACAACGATTCGTGAGATGACAAGTTTTAAGGGTGTACATGACATTTGAAAGATCACTGACAGTTATAGATCTCTATCTATGAGTACAAACACGAGGACATGCAAGATTCAAAAGATCAAACATGCAACATCTTCAGAGATGAGTACTTTAATATACTAAGTTTCTTGCATGAAGTTTCATAATTATTTGGTTTATACTTGGTTTCGACATCTGACAATAAGGTGGCATTCACATTTTCTTACATCTGTTGAAATGCATGAGACAAGTTGATAGTAGCAAAGTTCATGCTAAAGAATCTCTTATGATAATAATTTTCAGGCCTGAATAAATTGCTAGAGAACAAGTTATGTTTGGTGGTTCAAATTATTGATTAATTTGGATTCATTATTTGTAGATAATGTGTGTTGATTATCATACAAGCGATCATGATTTGGTGAAAATTTTTGCAATATCCATTAGTTTTGTGTCTTTTAGATGGATTTGATCATGTCTAAAATGATGAGAGTTAATTATGATCATGGTCTTTTAGATGGATTTAAAATCATGATATGTTGTTTGATGGCATGATCTTAGTTTAAGTATGATGATATATATATTAAATATTGCCAGCCGCTAATTAGTTTGATTATAACAATCATAATGAGTAAGTTGGCTTCTTTGTAAGTATCTAAGTGAGCATATTGCGATGTTATTTTCCAATGATGTTTTTATACTCATCAAGTTTGATGTAAAAATCAGAAAAGATCTATATAAGATGGCAATGTGAGCAATGGCCATGTCAATATCTTATTTTTGCATAAAGTCAAAGCAAGGACTACAGTTTTTTAGTCACATTTTTGTGTGATGATTTAAAAGTTATTTGACGGCAAGTAAATATTATTCTGAATTATGATTCAAGTTTGCCGTTGTAAATTAATTCCTACAAAGTTGTGGCTAAAACTTAAACATGTGATTTGGTATTTCTTCATTGTAAAGAAATGTACATGGGTATGTATGTGTTTTAAACACCATGATTATGTGGTGTATGCCAAATCTCATATGATAGCTTAATCATATCTGAGTTTGTAAGATAATGTATGAGATAGCATAGATTATGGAGGAAAATCCACAATGTGACAAGTGCATTGTAGATATATGCATGATTATAAAATTATATGTTTGGGAATAGGATTTCCATGAAAAATCAAAGTTTTGATTTGTAAGTGTAACCATGTAAAGAATCCAAATTTATTGGATTAAATTATGGTAATAGGTATGATATCTATGATATATAAGTTGGAAATTGAATGCAATTTCCATGAAAACCAAAATATTTGGTTTTGTAAGTATGCATAAGTTGGAAAGATAATTTCCATGAAGACCGAGGTAATTTTTTGATTTTATGAGCATTGTTTTTGAGGATTAAATTATAACCATATGAATAATCCATAAGATTTGGATAAAGGTTATGGTTATGAATAATAACAACTTTGTAAATCTTATGGGCCCAAATATTGAGATTTACAAAGGGATGTCGTATTAAATTTCAAATTTATATGGATCCATTTCAAAAGTTTATACACTATTTAGTGTGATTTTACCCATGGCTTATAATACGATGGTTTAATCGTATTAATGGCGGGGGTATAATTTCTTGCGAATTCAAAATATTCTACAGTACTAACTAGTCTAGATAGATTTGATTATGATCATGATGTATGCAAGGTCATGGAATGATATGTATATATATTGACCTTGAATGCTGTATAAGTATTGACTAGTTCGGACTGACTTGAGCATGACTATCATATATTTAAGGTCATGGAATGATATGTTTTTATCTAGTGACCTTAGTAATAGGGATGGGTAAGTGCCCGTTATCTAATCACCAATGATAGGCACCCAACTCACACTTGGTGAGATGTCAAGTCTTGAGTTCAATGCGGTCAAGCTTATCATATGGATGGTTGCAAGCACTATTATGTTTATCTTCCATCCCAAAGTTTAAGTGCTTGAAATTACCCGTATGTAAGGAAAAGGGTGAGCGAAAGCTCTTAATAGACTCTTCAACGGTAAAGTTGATATGCCATAATATACGGGGGCATGTGCTTGAAAGAGTATAAAGAGTCTACCTATGTGAGTGTGAAGTGTGGCCGCTTCGAGAGCCAAATGGGGCATGGCTTGGTACACTCACTAATGATATGGACACGTGGCCCTAAATTGTGTCAAAATTCTAAGTGAATTTTGAGGTTTATGTGTGAGATGTATCCAATTAGTCAAAAAGGATGTATAGTTCAAAGACTTGTCCACTATGACATTCAGACTAATTGAAATTATGTTCACTAAGTGAAAGTTTAAATCGCAAGATACTTTCATGATGTATAAATCTCCTTGTTTTCTCAAAAGTTTGTCTTCTCTCATTATTGGTATAATAGGGGATTGGAAAACACAAGACAAGATTTTCTTACTCTTGAAATGGCGGGGAATTGTTGGATATTTCAAGAGTTTTAGCATGGTGTCTCTTGGGCTATCCTATCCTTTGTGGTGCCTTTTGGTATGGTGTCTCTTGGTCTATCCTATCCTTTGTGGTGCCTTTTGGCATGGTGTCCTTTGGCATATTATAAAAGTCATGGATAAGGAAAGAGACATATCATAATATATAGGATATGATAACAAGATGGGAAAAAGGTGTGCAAAAAAAACACATTCCTATGAGTCACTTTCCCATGGTTCAAACTCGAGAAAACATGAATATATACACTTGTCTGTCAGCGTTTTATCCCGAAGACTATTTGTGGTACACAGCAAATAAGTCTTACGAAAAGTGATGTCGTTCACGACTCGTTGATATATCTGGTACCACAAAGTTGATTTGAATTCCTTTCCCCAACACCTTTGAGTTCAAAATCTACATTTTTTGTTAAAGTGAAGCCTAGGTTCGAATTGCTTTTGATGTATCTAATAGTGTGATGTACAGCATCCAAGTAAGGAATGCGTAGGTCTTGCATGAATTGACTCAAATGCTGCGTTATGAGCGAGTGTCTGGACTGGCATTTATGAGATAATTGAGCTTCCCCACTAGTTTTCTATATTTAGTGGGACTAGAAATAGGTTCTCCAATGTCAGGCAAGAGCTTTACTGTAACATCAAGGGGTTGATGGTTGATGACTGTTCATTGCATCCAGACTCAGCAATAAGAACTAATGCAAACTTGCACTGTGTAAGACTAACACCAGTCTCTTGTTGTAGGACTTCTATCCCAAGAAAGTAATATAAAGGACCAAAGTCCTTGATTTTGAAATTTTGACTCAAAAAGAGCTTGAGAGTTTGGATCTCAACATCATCATTGTCGGTGACTACAATGTCATTCGATGTAGAGGGCCAACACAGTGACAGAAACTTCATTGTGCTTGATAGACAAGCTATAGTCATTCTTTGAGCAATGATATCCTCGAGAGAAAAGAGAGGATGCAAGCTTCTGGTACCATTGGCATGACACTTGCTTCATGCCATATAATTTTTAAGTTTACGAATAGTGTTTGGAGATGGCACACTTACCTCAGGCGGAACCTTCATATATAGACTTCCTCGTAAAGGTCATCATGCAAAAAGGCATTGTTCACATCCAGTTGAGTCACTTTCCTCCCCTTTTTTGTAGTAGTTACGATGATGCTCCTTATTGTGGTCATCTTGACCATAGGAGAGAAGGTTTCTTCATATCCAGTCCCCTTCCTTTGTGTATTCCCATGGATAACTAACTAAGCTGTCAACCTTTCAATGGTTCCATCTGATCAGCGTTTGACTTTATAGACCCATTTTCATGGAATAGATTTCCCACTTTGAGAAAGCGCAATGTAATTCCAAGTATCGTTAGCTGCAAGGGTTGTACGTAATTTCTGCATTCATAGTTTCTTGACAGCCCTGGTCTGATGAAGCTTCAGCAACGGAACTGGGTTCATGTATCTGGGACATGGCTTTAACCAACTGTTGATTGCTCTGAGAAAGAGAAAAAAAGTAAAATGCGTTTAGGGCAATAGAAATCAACTGAAGAAGCATTAAAATTTAGAGCAGCACAAACTATCTGACCTTGAACAAAGTCGCAAACATAGTCCTTGAGGTAAGTCGAAGGATTATGTCGCATGGATGACTTTCCGATAGCTTGTTGTTAATGATCTATATGCTAAGAGAAATTTAAACCAGAATCAACCAATTGATGTGTGGAGCTCATATCAAATGGTGATGAAGGATGTCCGAAGCGCTTATAGGCAGGCCAGAAGAATTCGATGCTAGCAACCTGTGAAGAAAGATGTTCTCATGGAAAACCATGTCACTGGAGAATTGAACTTGACGGGTTTGTAGATGGCACACTTTGCAGCCTTTCTTCCCAAAGGGATAACCAAGAAAAATAGCAAGGGAAGCTCTTCTCAAACTAGAGACGTAACACAAGCATCCAAAAGTCCTAAGATAATTGTAGGAAGGTGGCCTTCTAAATAATCGTTCATATGGTGTCTCATCTTGAAGTTGCTTTGTAGGGAATCTATTGAACAGAGGTGTGGTAGTGAGTGCACAATCACCCCAAAGTTGAATTGGCAATCTTGATTGAAAAAGTAAAGCTGTAGAGACCCTCACAAAATGTTCACGCTTTGTTCCACAAGTCCATGCTATTGTGGCGTTTCTACACAACTGGTTTGATGGATTATACACCTCTTTCAGCCACCAAAAAAAAAAGTTAGAAGCCTCGTTACAAAATCCAAGTTCTAAGGAACCATATTAAAAAAAAGGCTATAATTAATGAGAAAGCATTGCTCCTTGAGCTGAGGAGGTGCGTCCAAGTGCATCTGCTGAAATCATCAAGTGTTATGAAGTACTTGTCTGCATACATTAACTCAAAAACTTGTGAAGTAGATATAGCACTGTCAGAAAAAGGAAGTCTATGTTGCCTTGCTTGAGGACAAATAGAACAATTGACATCATATACTTATTAATAGCAGGAGATAAATACAATTGTCTAAGGCTCTAAGCTTATATAAAGGTAAGTGCCCTAGCATTTGATGCCATAATGTTTGAGTAGATATGTTAACAACATTATAACTATTGAAACCAGACAACGGATGCTTATTCAAAGTACTAACTGAACTCAGAAATGAATTGTACAAATGTAGGCGCAAGGCTGATGCAACAGATTTAGGCTTTCTTTAACATTTCCAGAACTAGACGCTTCCCCATTGTAGAGGCCTGCAAGTAACAAGATTCAGTAGTACAAGTAATTTTACAATTAAGACTCCTGCACAACTAGTCCACAGAAAGCAAATTGTATTGAAAGTATGGTACCAAAATACATGTTGAAGGATCAAATGAGGACTAATTAAAAGAGTCCCATAATTAGAAACAGTCACAGCTTGTCCAGTAGGTGGTAAAGTGACATTATAATGGGTTGGAAGTCTTTTGAATATTAGTCAACAACTTAGTATCAAAGCTCATGTGATCTGAGGTTCTAGAGTCAATTATCCAAGGCTTGTTGGTTAAATGGCATGCATGACAATTGCAAGTACTTCCTGATAAAAGATGAACAAGTAAAAGTACCTGCGAATGCCACTGAACCAGAAAAGCCTCGATTTGCACCTCTGTCTTGGATGTTCGTGTGACCTTCATTTAGACCCAAAAGGAACTGCACAAGTCATTGTTCTTCTTCACTTGTATAAGAGGGAAGCATTCTTAGATTGATCAGTTCATACCACTATCTCTTGAGTCTAATGCAGTATTCTCAGATGTTGCTATTACCTTGTGAGATGGAGATCAGTTCCTTTTGGGTTTAGAACAATTGTGCTCCATGTGCTTGTCCCAAATGATCCTCTAGCTCTTCCCAGATGCTAGCCATGTATGCAGAGCATAAAACATTGTCTGTAATGTCTTTTTCCAGTGCATTCAGTATCTAGGAGATCACCATCTCATTACATCGCTCCCATTATCTCAGCAAAACAGAATCAGAGGTAGGCCTAGCACAAGTTCCATTTAGCTGACAACGCTATCAACATAGACCTCTTCCAAGAGGGAAACCCAGTCCCATTGAAACGAACAGAAACAAGGACCATCCCAAAACGATCAGATGGATACAAATAAAGTGGGTGGCTATAGTCAGCAATTGGATAACTCAGTGAATTCTCAACAGAAACAAAATTTCCCTCTCCCATTACGGAAAAAAATTAAAATAGAATAAAGGAGGTAAATATAATTGCTGCAGTGGAAATTTACTTCAGACTTGGATTTGGCAATTAATTATGTAGAGTTGGAGGAGGTGCTAACGAAGAGGAGCTTCAGATCATATTCAAGAGGAGCTTCACAAAACAAAACAAAACAAATAGAGCTCGGTGTGAGACTCCAATGCTCTAATACCATGCAGAAATTGTGAAGGTTTAGAAGAGAGAAAAATTCATTTATGTTGCCTTGCCTCTTGAATCAAGTACACAGCAGCATACATACAGGCCCAAGCAAAAGCGGATCAGCAAAAGCGGATCAACTAGATCTGACAAACTCGTCATTCGGTTCGGATATGGGTCAGATTATGTTTGGGTCAAGTGATATTTAGGGTCTGTTCAGTTTGAGTAGGTGAATTTCGGTTTGGGTCAACTTCAGGTCAATTAGTTTTTGTTCCAATAAGCTTGTCATGCAAAAATAAGTAACTTTGTCAAAAATTTCGGTTCGAAAATGGTTCGATTTGGGTCAAATCGAGTTTTGGGTGAACCTATTTTCAATATCAAGTCGGACATAAATCTGAATCATTCGGTTCGAGTTTAAGGTCTGGGTCAATTTTTACGTAAGTCTCGCAACGTTGATGCCTCATAGGTGCTAACTATGTTCATCAATTACAATAATTAATTATCTGGCTAAGGAAGTCAATGAAGGATGGTTCATTCCATCACAAGATTAGCCAATTTTGTCCTACTGTTCTTATTTTCGGCATTATTAATTGCACAATTTTGTTCTACAATAAAATTTAAGTGAAATAGTTCATCCAATCTCTATAAACGGTCACAAGAGTTTATGGTCCAACATAACACTCAATTATCATATTTTTTTTCGAATTAGCACTGAGTTGTATTTTTTTTTTTCCGAGTAGTATCAAGTTACTAATATTTTTCCAAAATAACATTTGGTAACCTATTATCCTCGAATAGCAGATAATTTAAATTTGTACTTTAATAATAACAACAACAACAATAACAACATGAAGAAGAACAACAATAACAGTAGTAGTAATAGTAGTAGTAGTAGTAGTAGTAATAATAATAATAATAATAATAAAAGGAAAACTAAAATAAACCCATTCAGTTCCCCTCCAGGCCTCGCTCAGCACTCCCACTACCCGTCCCCATTGCTATCCAGGTGCCCAATCCTCTGACTTGCGCTCCCCCTTCTCTGTGGCGCCGTCCTCCTTTAATTAGCCACCCGACAAATCCTTCTTTCACCCCACCGCAGTCCCTTCCCATTATTGGTGACATGAATATTTCCACCACCACCTCCTCCATTGTCACTCTTCTGCCACTGGTGTCGACGTGGGATTTCTGGGACACGTTGCTTCCTCCACCAGTGCCAGTTCAGAGTTGTGGAGAACGACTGGGAGGAGGCCATCAGTATCACCACAACAATTGCCATCATAGTGGTGAGAGCGGCAACGAGTATGGATCCCTAACACAGACTCTGTCTCTCTCTCCTTGGCCTCTCTACAACCCAATTTATGGACATCTTGGCATCTTTGTTCCTCATGTTTTTCTGAGTTTGAATAGGATTGATGAAAAAATTTTAGGGTCGGGACAAATGGGAAGAAGTGGAGGCAGTAAAAAGAGTAATATAATGATACAACACAAGCCATTCTTGATTGCAAAATCAATAAGGGCTTGGGGAGAGTGGGAGACGAGTGGGAGATAGTATGTGTGTGCTTGAGTGGTGGTGGGGACTGTTGAGTTCGTCGGTTGGTGGCGGTGCTTGGTAAGGGGGGGGGGGTGACAGTGATGGCAACGATGACGGGGTCGTGCCGGCGGTAGTGGATTGGAGAGGTGTTTTGAATGGGCAATTTCTTTTATTATCATGATTAAATTATGGTCATCATTATTAAATTATAAATAAAAAAAATTACCTATTACTCTAGATCAATCGGTCACCAAGTGTCATTCCTGAAAAATTTAATAACTTGATGCTACTTGGAGAAAAAAAATATGACTAAATGCTAGTTTGGAAAAAAAAATTTGATAATTAAGTGTTATTATCAATCATGAACTCGCGATCACAAGCATGATTATTATAAAGTCTTAGGTGAACAAGCTAGCTCAGAAAATAAAAACATTTAAAATCCAAATAATTTGTCAGAATTTGCAAATAATTTTTTTGTATAAAAAAGAAAATTTAATTGTTGCAAACTCATATAAGATATACATAGCAAATCTTTTGATAAGAACAAATTTAAAAATATTAAAACAAACCCTAATCTCCCAAAAGTTATTTAAAAAAATATTATCAACCCGAAATTATGGCATTTTTATATCCTTCTTATCTATTATTTACAAAAAAAAAAAATCATTAATTTACTATTTTAATATAAGTTTCATTTATTTTGAAGAAACTGTGAAAAATTGTAGAAACTCTAAATAAAAGTGCTAAATTGATTGAAATTCTCTCTACCCAAGCTCCAATCCAAGCTTGCATCCCCTCTCTCCCTCAAGCGAATGGGCCAGTTCTTTTCTGCGGCCCAGCTGAGAAGCTCAGTGCCTCAAACCCCTTTGTTCCCTCCTCAAGTCATGCACAGCTTACATGACTCCTACCTTCTTCTTTTTTTCTTTTTTTTTTACTTCTCCTTGCCTAGCAATACCTCATGTGACAAGCAGCCCACCCCCACTTCTTTTATTTCAATCTCCTCTTCTTAGCCAGCAAGCCCACAACATGTTCCCCCCTATTACATTTCTCCTTCTTTGCTTCTCTTCATTCGCTCTCTTTGTTAACTCTTATTAATTTGCTTCATTAAGTTATCCATTCTTCATCATCAAAGCATGTTGTTATCTCTCCTTTCTCATCAGTTGGGTATGGTGGTTATAAAATTGTAGAGGTTGAAGATTTAATTAATTCAAGAATTAATGTGGGTGTAGAGGCCGTGTATTTTTTGCTACAAGATCAAAAGCAACCAATACCGGTTCAAGTAACAAATAGTTGTAGAGTTTAGTTTTATTCTTTTTTTCCCTTCAATTTCAATTGTTTCGGTTTTTAGATTCAGTTTTTAGTATTTTCAAATTAATGTAATTGTCATGCGAATTGACTTATTCAAGTTAGAATTTCGATTTTGGAGTTGACTTTATTTTGGTTAGATTCGAAGTTCTTGCTCCGTTTTTACTGGTTACGTTTGATATGGGGATAAACTTATTCTCCTCGTTTGATTCAGTTTGCATTTATTGCACAATGTGTGGTTCGAATTTGCTCTATTTTGGGTTGGCTTCCTCTATTTTGTGATACAATCTTACTTGCCATTGGTTGTACCTCTTTTAACTCACCAAATTTCGTCTATTAGTAACTATTTCAATCTTTTTGAGTTAATATTCAGTTTTGGGTTCATAGTTGTTAATTTGGGTTTTGATAGAATGATAATAGGCTTCATCTTCTTCTCTTTTTACTTAATTGGTTAATGTCATGTATTCATTTTGAAATTTGGTGGCTAGATTCATGTCCCTGATAAGTTTGATTTTCTTTACTCTTCTGTTTAATTTCATTTTTTGTGTTGATTCCATATTTTGTTTTATTTTCTTTTTCCCTGGTCCTTGTCACGTGGTTTGGAGTCATGTTTTTCTTTTCTTCTCTCTATTTGCAATTTATCTATATTTCATTATTTGATCTTTTTATTGTAGTTTTTTTTCTTTTTGTTGTAGTTCTTTTAATTATTTTTTGTTAATATAGTTTGATATGCTAGGATAATTAGTTTGTGACCTAACTTCGTACCTCATCCTTGTGGATCGGCCTCCAAGTATTACGGTGATAAAATCATACGCTTGCAAAAATTACACAACAAATTTTGGCGTCGTTGTCGCGGATCAAAGGAGAAAATTACATGCTGAATATTTTCACTTTTTAATCAGAGTAGGGAGGATTATAATTTACATGAGTCTGACTCTAATTTAAGATCTCTTGAATTTGTAGTTACTCTTTATGATGATTTTGAGCCTTTCATCCCATCTAGGCCTAATTTGCATAAGGATATGCATTTTTCTATCCTAGAACAAGAAAATGACCTCTTTGTGTCTTTGTTCCTTGACCTTGCACCTGAATCTAGCTCACCTAGCGACGTCACTGTAGATGTCGTAGTTTTCGCTGACCCACCTACCCCTTGTACTGAATCTTTTGAGTTAAAGGTGGGTAAAGAATTTGAGGGTGCTAGTGGGTTAGATATGCGCATTTCAAATGAAGTTGAGCATCATGGTTTTGATGAGTTAGAAAACTTCTTTGTGCATGAACAATACAAAGGTGTGGTTAAGATTGGGCACTAATTTGGAATTTGATGATAATAATTTTTTTTTTTTGTGAAATATGAATCTTTTTCATGTGGATTAGATGAAAATGAAAGTCTTGATGTGGGTTTTCGTGTTGAATATGAGTCTTTTTTTTTTTTAAGCCCAATCATAACTAATCTTATCTTTGAGCGTTCCGAGGCTAACTATGTAGAATCAAAGACCCATGTGAGTGAGAATTTTAATTTAGACCAAACTCTTGTGCATTCTAACACTAAGAGACTTGAGGGCTTAAGACCCACTGACTTGCCTAGACAACTTGTTCATGATTGAAAAATCATTAGGCTAATGACTCATTTGTTGGCTAATTTTGATTATGTCTGTTTGATTCATGATTGGGTCTAACAATTTGATAAATTTAAATGAGTCTCAATTGTGCACCAACCCTCTAATTTTTACTGCATTTATTTTATTGAGAGTTTTCTTGCAAGTTTGATAAGTTGTTGCGTGTGCTAATGGGTTATGATTTGAGTAGTGATTTTCAGCTTATATGGAGTGGTTGATGCTTTTCGAGCCTTTATCTAAATAAATTTCATGAGGCTATAACTTAGATGTAATTCTGCACTTGACCTATTATAATCATTCCTCTAAGTCTTATCTCTATATCTTATCTTTTTATTTTATTTTATGTTGTTTATATTTGCTGCTCTATTTTGTTATATTCTTTTTGAGTTTTATAGTCTTGCCATTTTTCATTCTTTTTGAATCTTCTTCTCTTTTTGTATATATCTTTTTCTTTCTAGTTTTTCTTTTTAATTCTTATGCTTCCTTTCACTTCACTAAGGACATTTGTGTGATTTGAAATAAGAGTGAGGAAGCCTTCCTTCAAATCAAAAAATTTGATTAAAAAAAAGAGCGAAAAAAAGACAGCGAAATTTGAATGAAATCTAAAGGGAATTTTTGTTTTGTTTTGTTTTGGGGAATATGTGCTATTTTGATTGACAATGTTCTCTTGTGTCTTGTTCATTAGGTTGTACATAAGTATGATGTGTATGATAGAATTTAGTCCAAAGGGTGATATTTTATGGCATGTCCTAACCTCGGACATTTCTTAAGCAAGCTTGACTTTGGTAAATGAACTTGTGATACTTCGAGCGTTAAAAACTAATTCATCAATTTTAGTCTCATATTTTCTTCCATGTGTGTCTTTTCTATTATTGCATTTCTAGAACTTGCTATGATTCTCTTTAAAATCATATTTAGCATCCGCATTATGGTAAAATGATAAAGACATTCTTTGCTTTGAAAACCACATACGCCAAATTACCACCATGAATTGATGTTTTACGCTTTTGCTAATCCTTTGAGCCTTTTTGAACTTTTTTATTTGTTGTGTATCCCTGCATTTAGCTTTGACCAAAACTCATTTCCTATTACATTAGCTAAGAGTAATGGAGCAACACTTCAATATTTGATGATGAGTAGGTTTTACGTGATGATGTAATTGGTGGTTATTTTTTATTCCTTTGGTATGGGGAGTGGATGATATTGAGTTGTTTATAAGATTTTTTGCCTTTTGATTATATGGGTTTCTTCTCAATGTGACGACTTGGAGAGTAAGTTGTGTTATGTTCTGCCATACCCTTCATTTTTTTGTTTCAAAAAAAGAGAGAGAAAATAGGGGAAAAAAAGTTTTAAAAAAGTTCCTAAGGGAAATTTTTTTTAAAAAAGAAACATCTCACAAGAAAAGACAAAAAGCCTTGTGAATAAGAGTGTTTGGCATGGCCATTGTATTTACTCATTTCCAATTGTTCATTTTTATGGTGTTAACTTTGTCATAAGTGTTGGGAGAATGTACGCGTGTGATATAGTTGGTGAAATTGTTTGGTTGCTCATTAGCTACTTGACTTTTAGCTTCTCATTATTCAAATTGATTGTCTATCTCTTACCTTTATCCTTAGCTCCATTACAACATGTGTAAAGTCCTATTGATTATCATGTTGTTTTCTGTATTTGAGTGGTGAAGAATTGAGAGTCTTAGCAAGTCTAT
>JACYFF010002017.1:55552184-55573338 GCA_017589665.1 Selenicereus undatus
ATATATATATATATATATATTTGATTCAAATGAGCCAAGAAGGCAGTACAATACGATGAGGGGATGGGGAATCAAACCTGAGACCTAATGTACTCAAGATTTCAATCTTAACTACTTAACTAAGATCTCATCGGTTAGCTTATAGTAGTTTATATGATTGGTAGATGAATTGAGTGAATCTTATCATATTGTGAACACATGAGCAGGAGTGTTCCACATGCTCCATAACGTGAGGTTCTGCCAGTGGGGCTTGTCCACATTTGCTAAATAGGGTGAAAGATGGTATATGGATGTCATTAGTGGGGACTAGAATTTCTTGAGGTATACTATATGTTTATATGTGATCTCATGCCTAGGTCACTATAGTGATGTGGTCAATTGGAACATGTATATATTTTCTCCAATATTGTACATAAGAATTTTGAAAAACCAAAAAGATTTTCTGTTTTTTTGTTTGTTTTCTTTTCGCTATTCTTTTTATTTTTCTAAGATTTTGTGAATAGATCTTCTATAAACCCTCATGAGACCTTACTCATCCACTAGGGGCAGCCTCGAGGTTTAAAGGATTTGTTGCACATGCTAAGTGCAATAGTGATTTCTACGAAAGTGGGTTAGAATTTTTCTTTTTTTATTTTCTCTTTTTAGGTAGTTTGGTTTATTTTATTTGAGGACGAGCAAAATTTATGTGTGGAAGTATTGTTCAATCCAAAATCATAACATTTTTATACCATTTATTATCTATTATTTGCTCAAAATAAATCATTAGTTTAGGATCTTAGTATAATTTTTATTTATTTTTCAGGAACTACGAAAAATTGTAAAAAAAAATCTAAATAAAAAGGCCAAATTAATTGGAATCATCTCAGTCCAAGTGGTGACAGACGCTTGCATCCTCTTCCTTCCTCAAGCAAACGGGCCAGTTCTTTCTACGACCCAGCTGAGAAGCCCAGCGCCCCAAGCCCTTTACTCCCTCTGTAGGTCATGCGCAACTCATGTGGCTCCTATTGCCTTTTCTCTGTTTTTTCCCCCTCATTCTCCTTGACTAGCAGTACGTCACGTGGCAAGTAGCTTCCACTCCCTTTCTTAAACCCACGACATATCCCCGCCCCCAATTTCGCTTCCTCGTTCTCCACATTCACCCCCTTTCTTAACTCTTATTTAATTTGCTTCATCAAGTCCTCCATCCTTCATCATCAAGTAGGCTATTATCGTTACGTCTTTCTCATCAATGGGGTATGGCGGTTACAAAATTGGAGAGATTGAAGATTTAATTCAAGAATTAATGGGGGTGAAGAGGTTGTACATTTTTTGCTACAAAATCGAAGCAAGCAACACCGCTTCAAGCAAGTAGCAAGTAGTGGTAGAGTTTAGTTTTACTTTTTTTTCCCCCCATCTGTTTTGATTGTTTCGATTTTCAGAGTCAGTTTTCAGAATTTTAGAATTCATGTAACTTTCATGAGAACTGATTTATTCACGTGAGAATTTGGGTTTTGGAGTTGAATTTATTTGGGTTAGATTCGAAGTTCTTGCACTACTTTGCCTTGTTATGTTTGATCTGGTGTTGAATTTATTATTGTCGTTTGGTTCAATTTGCGCTTATTGCACAGCGTGTGGTATGAATTTTCTCTGTTCTGCGTTGGCTTCCTCTGTTTTTTTACGCAGTGTTCTGCTTGTCGTTGGGTGTACTTCTTTCAACTCACCAATTTCAGTTGTCAGTACACTGTCAATCTTTTTGGGTTGATTTTCAATTCTGGGTTTATTTTGTTGATTTGTGTTTTGATTGAATGATAATCTGGTTCACTTTCTTCTCCTTTTAATTAGTTACTGACTTGATGTCATGCATTGGTTTTTGATCTTGGAGGCTAGATTCATATCCTAAGTTTGGTCTTCTTTACTCTTCTTTTTCCCTAGTCCTTGTCACATGGTTTGGAGTCAAGTTTTTCTTTTCTTTTCTCCATTTGTTGATTTCATTATTGGATCATTTCGTTGCAGTTTTTTAAAATTGATTTTTGTTAATAATAAGTTTGTGGCCTAACTTCGTAACTCATCCTTGGAGACCAACCTTCAAATATTATGACGATAAAACCGTATACTTGTGGAAATCACACAACAATATATGGATGATTTAATTACTCTAAACTTACAGCGTAATTTTGGTTATGAACTTTGTCATTCGATATTTATGTGTTTTTCCTTCTTAACATCCGTGAGTATGGTAAAATTTTGCAAAGCAAGAACGTGACAAAATAGGTTAGCCTTGCAAGAAAAATATGGCCATAGGAGGTTCCACTGTTAACGTTTCCTTCAATGATAAAAAAAAATAAACATAGCAATTAATAGAAAAGAAAATAGCCATAAGAGGTTCCACTGTTAAATTGACTGAGGCGGAGACAAGAACAATTGGAAAATATTATAATGATGAAGATGACAAAGTTGCTCTAATCTTAGCTCGAAAATTTATGCACTAAAAACACTTTGTTTTTGAGGTGATCAAAAGAACCCTAACACTAATATGGAAGACAACGAAAGGAGTCTCGGTTGGGGCAACAGAACCGAATCTGTTTATTTGTAAACTTTTCAACAATGAGGGCATGAAGAGGTTTAATAGGGTGCTTGTGGTCTTCTGGTAACCAACTTTTGTTAAACCAGACAGTGCCTAAATATACGCAACCTTTAAAATTGATATTTGAGGCTACGTCTTTCCAGATTGAAGTACATGAGGTGCCCTTAGGGAAAAGGAAGGAGAGACGACAAAGAAGATTAGGGACGACTTTGATAGTTTTTTGGAGTTGGATGACTCTAAACCCAATATGCTTGAAGAGAGCCATGCAGCTACGTAAATTAGTTGATGTTAACAAACCCCTTTCACGAGGAATTATGATCGGGGTAGGGGGAGACGGGACTATATGGGTTGACTTTAAATATCAGAGATTAGCATATTTCTGCTACCTTTATGGATGCATTGGCCATATGGACAGGGAATGTGCGAAATGAGAAAACCAGCAGGATGATGCAATAGTGTGCAAATCCAAGGACTAACTCCATGCTATCCCTGTAAAGGAACCAACACATGCTGCTTAAAAGGAAAGAGAGAAATAGGATGAGAATAAAGAGGCTGAATTTATTCAACAAAGAGGGTCTACCAAAGAAGAATGCATTTCAACAAGTGAAATGAGGACCTTCAATTGCTGTAGGTAAGCTGCTTTTCAAGCCAGAAGATGAGGAGAAAGAGAAGATTTTTATATCATAATTCATAAACAAAGAAGCAGGCAACAGGGTTACGGGAGGAAAAATCATGAGCCCGACGAGAGCTGGCTCTGGTGTTGACGCTCTGGAAACGGAACAACAAAGTCTCAGAGGCACTAACAAAAAAGAGAATAATCATGAGAACGTGCCCAAGAGCCCAATCCTGTACACAACAAACCTTGTAGAAGCTTTACCTCTACAAAACCAAAACACAACCCGATCCCAAACCCAAACCCAAAATCCCTGATAACCTACTTGATACATGCAGCCTTCAAATATAACTCTTATCATCCCAATTGAATGCACCGTGGTACTGTTATCTATCACTATCCAGATAAGTGCGTAAAAAGCTACATTAGTCTAGCCTTTACCCTTGAAAAATCTAGCCCAAACAACAAGGGCTAAAAAAGAGGGAACAAGCAACGTGGAAGCGTTCGGATAGGGAGGATGTTCAGATCTAGAGAAGTACAAGGAAAACAAAAGATGATGAGGAAGCTAAAAGGAAAAGTACATGAGGTAAAGCTTCGTTTTGATTTTGCTTTTGGTGTGAGCAGTAGGGGGAAGTCGAGTGATCTAGTGATTTGGTGAAGCATGCGATGGATTTTAATCTTGTCTCTAACTCAAATAATCACATAAGGGGAGATAGTATGAAGTGGTGAGATTTGATGAGATACATAAGGAAGACACACAGCAGCATATAGTTAGTTACACACAATGGTTGACGTGTACAAGTCTCACAACAAACTCTCCCTCTCAGCCTCTGTAAGACCCGCCATCATTGTTTTTTTACGTTAAGCTTCCTGTCTTGCTTTTTACGTTACAAAATTCGTATTTTTATTAACCATATGAGTTAAACTAGTATCGATGTACTTATGTGAGCGATAATTTTATTAAAAAGAATTATTATTGTTATTATTGATTTTAAAGTTAATTCGTGCTATTTGTACCTTTAAATTACATCGATAGTTTAATTTGGTCGTTATGCGATTTATTTAGTCATTTTCCAAGTGCGATTAGGTTGTTAACATTAGAATTAGTTTTGAAGTTTCTTAAAATCTGACCTTGACGTATTTGGGAATGAATAATCGATGAATGGTCAGGTTATCGATTATTGAATTTAGAGTTTGGGACGCGAACAAAGCTAGTGGTACCGATTCTTTAGCAGCTTGGAACAAAAATAATGGAAGGATAGAAAGGAGGAGAATTTTTATAAATTCACCTGACCCCTTTTCTTTTTCCTTCTTCCCGGTCGTGACCCCCCCAAGCCCGACATCTCTCTCTCTTCCCTGCTCTTCTTCCTCCTCTCCTCCCTCACCATGAATGCGACCAAGTGAAGCTCGAAACTCCTCAATTTTGCCTCAATCCAACTCAAAATTCTCCTCATTCAACCTTCCCCACCAACAAACGAACCTCTGGTGCGAAATTTGAAAGAAAACGGAGAAGAACCGCCATGGTTTTGGTGGGTTTGGGCAGCGGTTCGAAGCCCAGACGCGAGTTGAAGCATAGCCATGCCCATCTAGCTTTTAGTTGCTTCGATTCCTCTACAAATTGCGAGTAAATTCGTAGCCTCAAACATTCTTCACAAGTTCAAGTCAGTGAGTGAGAGTTTGGGTTGGAATTAGGGTTTGAATTGGGCGAATCGGGCACGGTTTGGGGGTCTGTTCGTGCGTGACTGAGCAAGAACCGAGAAGATGGGAGTCGTTCGAGCCCTAGAATCGAGCCAACAGCCTTGGATTCGAGCCTTTAGCTTGGATTCCAGGTGGGTGTTTCTCGCCTCCTAAGTATTAGTAGTTTCAAAATCGTTTTAACCTTTAAAGTTGCATTGTATGTTAGTTTAGTTAACTAGCGCTTAAAAAGTAGCTTCGAAACGAATTATGCATGTTTAGAATCGATTCAAGTATAATTAGTTAATTCATGTTCGTTTAATAGTTTTGAAATGAGTTATGAATGCTTTGAATCGATATGTATCAGTTTAGTTAAGTTCACGCTTGAATAAATAATTGAAGAATGTTTTTAAATGACACCCTAAGCTAATATATGCTAAATTGGTTAACTCCTGACTAAAGTTAACCGTAGAAATGACCTAAATAACCTAAGTACACTTTGATTCGTCGCCTAATAAGTTCGTTCAATTATGTGTAAAAGTAAGCTTCGAAACGACTTATACGTGCTTTAAATCGATGAATGTTGAATTAGTCAAGTCATGCTTGAACCGATACTTGCTAAGCTAGCTAAGTCATATTTAAAAGTTGCTCCTGAATCAGCCTATGCATGTCTTGAATTGATGCTTCCTAAGTTAGTTAATTAATGTTTGAAAGTAGCATTCGGATCGTCCTAAACACGCTTTAAGCCAATGTATGTTGAGTTAGTTGATCCATGCCTGAAGACGTTATCGAAACAACCTAAGAATGTCTTAAAACAATGTATGTTAAGCTAGTCAGACACGCTTTGAGAATGACATGAACTTGACATGCTTACCCCCTATTTACGAGTTATCAATGTACGCTAGTTTCATGCCTTGTGAGTTCATTTCATTTCGTTAAGTACTTATTCCAAGTTAATGCAATATAGATATGTATGCTTATGTGTTCATATATATGCTATAACGCATAGCTGGATAATGGTTGCCCGCTCGGTAAGTTATTACATAGCTATTTCTTTATGACTTTCATGATAATATGCTATGGTTATGCAAATGAAACCGAGTTGGCAATTGGATGGTTCGAGGTTCTTTGTGGTACGGTGCTTGTGAGGAGGGAGCATGGGTTGTGATTGAACCGCAATCGTGTGGATTTCAAGGCCATGTATGGCTCATGTTGCTAAATTGAATTATGAAGTGTTTGAATGTGTACATGTGCACCCCTACCTTTTCTATGTCATTAAGTTGGATTATTTGCATACGGGTGAGTTTTGAAAAAGAAGGATTTCATGTTTTGAAATGGTAGTAGCAATAATTATTAGTGCATGATGGCCTATTTTAACTAAATGAATACAGCTTTTGGAGTGAACTCGCTCGAACGGGGGAATCCTTAAAGAGTTTTATAAAAGCGTGAGTTGTATGAAAAAGGATTTCACTGTAAGAGGCAGCAAAATTATTAGCCATTATGGCCAATACACTTTAAATTAGCTAAGATAATGAGCTTCGGACAATATGATATGAATGATGTTAGCCTAGGGGATAAGTCCTAGTACTAGAAAACCTTAGAAGACCCTGACGAGGGTAATGTAATGGTCCGATATGTTATATGTAGCCATCCAGGGAGTAAGAGTTTAAGTGTGAGCATTAGGTCTCACTATGGGGTTGAGAGTAGATCTCACCTAATCAACACCCTGTAATGATCTTATGCTAGATGTATTTTCCTAATAAGTGAAGAAAAGCAGTCGACATTACGCCATTTTAATTATTTCAGGAAAAATGCTTTTATGGGCCGATAAGAGGCCAAATGAATGAAATGTGAAAAGTTTATAAGGATCAGTATGCGACCGATATGAAAGATATTTCTTTTAAAGAATAAGAGCCTCAAGAGGCTAAGAGAAGAGTTTTTATGAGCCTCAAGAGGCTAAATGAAGAATTTTCAGTAAAAAGAAAGAAAGTTTCCTGTGCATGACTTGTGCATATCATATGAATAAGATCTAAGTAAAGTATGCTGATGAAAATAAAAGTATTATGTGCATATTCCAAGTATAACTTATGAATGAGATGCTAAGTAAGATACGATTATGAAAAAGAAAGCCTTATGAACATGTTTCACGCATACCCTATAAATGAGATTTGAATGAGACTTGAAATGTGTGTATGCCTTATGCATATCATATGAATGAAATGCCAAGAAAAGTATGATTATGAAAAGAGATAATCTTATGTGCACATCATATGAATGAGGTTTCATGCATAGTTTTAATGGAATGATAAGAAGTTATGTTTATGAAAAGAAAGATCCCTATGCTTAGCCCTCGATGCTTGCTTATGTGCTTAACTGCTTGTTAGTAAAGGAACTTAGTCATTCAGGGACCTAGAAATGTGTTTGAGTGGTTAAAATGAAGTTTATGGTTAGTAATCCTTCCATAAGGGTTTTATGAATGCCTAATATGATAGTAAAGTATGAATACGTGATATGTAACTACTAAAGATATTATTGTATGTAATGGTTTTGGTTTTAAGGGGGTCGGGGGACACTCATTGAGCGTGTAGTTGCTCATCCCACTACTTTTTCCCCTTTTTTCCCAGGCTTTCTCCATGACAGGAAGAAGTTGAGTCAGCTATGTCCAGATAGAATCTATTCTTGGTTGCAAGGTGTCGTGTGTGCCCATTTGAAGGGATCTTATGTGTTTAAAGAAGTCATGTAATGCATTCTTAGTTTGTAAACGTATGTAAACCAAGTATTCTAGTTCATGTAATACATATGGTATAAAGGTCGCTCTGTATGGCCGTATGAGTAAACCATCTAATTAGTTATATATCTTCTTGGTTAAAGTTAGTTATGTTTTGGGATGTAAACCCCAATACTTCAGTTGTGTGAATCGTTGAGTTGTATCTTCCATTTATTCTTTATTAATGAACTATTCTGTTTGGTGTACTCCGAGCGAGTGGCTCATTGAGTTATGAACTCCGGTGTGTAGCCGTTGAGCTTCTTTTAAATGCTTTACGCTTCCGTTGATTTGCAGGGGTTTATTATAAGACTTATAGCCTAGAAACAGTCAGTTTTTTAGGGAAAACTTTGTCAGTTTCACCCTAAAACTTAAATAGAAATTTAAGAAAACGTAACGCTTCCAGCTCTATGGGTGGGGGTGTTATAGCCTCTGAGTTATGTACATATATATACCTATCCTCTTTACTGGAATAATATTTTTTCTGGAATAATAATAACAAACACAATGAATCTATACTTCTCTCTCTTTTATTCTCTCTCTCTCTCTCTCTTGCCTCCATTGATGTAGATTAACATGGTATCAAAGCCAATTACGAGCTCCTTATTTTGTTTCATATTTCAGTCATTGCTTCAGGTGATATTCAAATACACTTGATTTGTTCTTTTATTCTTGATATTTGAGTCCCTGGTTTTGTATCAGTTCATCAAATTCCGTTTCGGTTGAATTCTTGAATTCTTCATTTACAAAGAAGAGATATGGCTGAAAACCTGAACATAAATGATCCGTCACATGTGCTTTTCTTGCATCCTTCTGATAATCCGAATAATATTCTAGTTAGCAAGTTAATGAATGGTGAGAATTATGGTCTCTGGAAGAAGGCTATGCAAGTTGCATCGATTGCCAAGAACAAGTTAGGTTTTGTGTTAGGAACTTGCACAAAACCTGATAATACTTCCCCGCTAGTTGGCCAATGGGATAGATGTGATAAAATGGTGTTTTCTTGGCCGATCAATGTTGTTCTAAAGGATGTTGGGCAAAGTCTATTGTTTTCTTCCTTTGCTCGAGTAGTTTGGGTTTAGCTTGAGCAAAGATTTGGAGAGGTGGATGGTACAAGAATCTTTAAGGTTCAAAGATATTTGTCCTTGATTTCACATAATCATTTGTCAGTTGCAGATTACTTTACTCAAATAAAGAAAATGTGGGATGATTGTAACAGCATGATTACAATTCCTCAGTGTAACTGTGGAATGGAATGTGCTAGTTGGAAGGCAGCACACAAATTAATTCAAGATCAGCAGTTTATGCAGTTTTTAGTAGGATTGAATGAGGACTACAAGATCATAAGAGGTAGTATACTTATGATGAAGCCTCTACCTAACATTGATTAAGTTTATAGTTTAATATTGCAAGAAGAAAAGCAAAGATCCCTAGGTGCTACTTCTTAACTCAATTTTCGTTCAATTGCATTCCATTCAAGTGTACAAAGGCAAGATCCTGTCATCAATCACACAGCCTTGGGAACACATCAGCAAAGATTTTATAATCCTTAGCATAGAACTGGGTCTGGATCTAGCTACATTGGTGGTCAGAATGTTACTGCCTCAGCAGGTTATAATGCCAATTATAAGAGTGTGCCAATGGCTAGTATTCAAGACAAGAGACAATTATTTTGTGACCATTGTAAAATAGCAGGTCACACTATCCAGAGGTGCTTTAAGATTCATGGTTATCCTCCTGGACACAGGCTTTACAAAGGAAGAAGAGTGGCTTCCTCAGTTCAAGCATCTAATAATTCTCAAGCCGATTCAGCTTGTCCTGAGACTCAAAATGCCTATGCACATATAGTTACAACTTCAACAACCCCAGCTTTGACACCTGAGCAGTACACTCAGCTTATGCAAGTTCTTAATAAGTATAATGCTGAACAAGAGAAGTGCAATAATGGTGAGGTCTCAGCTGCAGGTTTTCTAGCAGGTAAAAACTATTGTTTCCTCACTACTGTTGCCAACAATGTATAGATTCTTGACAGTGGGGCTAGTAAACATATTACTCCAGCTTTATCTTTATTGCATGATATAAAAGTAGTGCAACAAAATTGCTTGATTACAGTGCCTAATGGTAAGAAAGCACAAATCAAGCATGTTGGTTCAATGCTTTTAAGACCTGGGTTGATTTTACAGAATGTGCTTCATTGTCCTGAGTTCTCGTTTAATTTGCTATCAATAAGCAAATTAATAAGACAATTCTCAGCAAATGTTGTCTTTACACCTGAGTTTTGCTTGCTTCAGAACCACACTATGCAAAAGGAAGTGCTCCTTGGTAAACAAGGTAGAGGGTTATACTACTTGCATAAAGAATACCAGTCTTTGGAAAACGATAACAATTTCATAAGCACCTTCAAATCAGATCATCAAAAGGCAGGGGATGCTGTTACTGCTTGTTTTTCTAAATCTGAGCTTTTGCACTTTAGACTAGGACATCTATCTTTTGATCAATTGAAGAATGTTGGCATTTCTCAATGCAATAATGGGAAACATGGTGTATGCCAAATCTGCCTTATGGCTAAGATGCACAAAAATCCCTTTCCCTTGAGTAATACCAAATTTGTATTCTGCTTTGAGCTTTTACATGTGGATATCTAGGGTCCATATCCTCACAAAACGTACAATGGTTCACATTATTTTTTTGACAATAGTAGATGATTGTTCAAGGGCAAATTGGGTACATTTGATGGCTCACAAGAGCAATGCCTTCCCACTATTGCAAGCTTTTGTAGTTTTTGTTGAAAAACAATTTTTAGCATTGGTTAAGATTATCAGGTTTGATAATGGACTGGAGTTCGAGGACAATTTAGCTTTGGCATTTTACCAAGAAAAAAGGATTGAACATCAAACATCTTGTGCAAATACACCCCAACAAAATGGAGTTGTTGAGGGGAAACATTAGCATTTGTTACAAGTTACAAGAGCACTCATGTTTCAATCTAATTTGTCACAGAAATACTAGGGAAAGGCTTTATTGACTGATGTATGTTTGATAAATAGAATGCCTATAGGAATTTTGCAAAATAAGTCTCTGTTTGAACTTCTTCATAATACAAGACCACATTGTGAACATCTAAGGACTTTTGGATATCTTTGCTATGCCTCTACTTTGAAAAGGCAAAGGGATAAATTACAGCCAAGAGCTCATCCTTGCATATTCCTTGGATACCCTTATGGACAGAAAGCATACAAGCTTTTGGATTTAGCAACATACAAGATTTTTGTCTCCAGGGATGTATCTTTTCATGAAACAATTTTTCCCTTCCAGCATGTTAAGAACCATTCTGCAGTTCCACTTCCAGTAGTGACAGAGTTTATACATGAAACAAGGGCGTTTCAAGAACCAAAATTCAACTGCTTATCTCAATCATCCACAAAAACTACTGATGCTATGCAATTCACTCATCAATCACCTGATGATCTATCTTCTGGAATCAGCAACAACAACATGATGTTTCATTTTCACCTTCCTCATCTGTATCTCCTTCGTCTCAGCCACCTAGTATTGCTCTTGGAAGGTCAACAAGATCACACCAACCTTCTCAGTACACTTGAGGGATTTCTTTTGTGGTATGGTTCACTCAGAAGCATTGCCAAGTGAACATCATGCCTTGGTTTCTGCAATGGGACAATACACTGAACCTAGTTCTTATGAAGAAGCTTCTAAAGACCCTTGCTGGATTCAGGCTATAGACAAGGAAATAGGTGCTTTGATAGACAACCAAACATGGGAATATGTTGATCTTCCTCTAGGCAAAAGAACCGTCAACAGCAAATGGGTATATAAAGTGAAACTTAAGTCAGATGGTAGCCTAGAAAGATTTAAGGCAGGACTTGTCATAAGAGGTTTCACACAACAATATGGCATTGACTACCGAGAAGTCTTCTCACCTATTATCAAAATGGCAACCATACAAGCTATTATAGCTTTTGCAGCCTCAAAGAAATGGACTTTGTCTCAACTAGATGTGAATAATGCATTTCTCCATGGTGACCTTGATGAACAAGTGTACATGGAGGTTCCCAAAGGTATACCAAATCCATCCAATAAGGTTTGCAAGCTTAATAAATCATTATATGGCTTAAAGCAAACCATTAAACAATGGTTCAGTAAGCTCATTAGCACTTTGGTTTCTTTAGGGTACCAACAGTCCAAGAATGATTATTCTTTATTCATCAACAAGTCTTCCACCAATACTACTCTTGTGATTGTTTATGTAGATGATATAATGTTCACTGGATCAGATCCAGTTGAAATTGAGCATGTCAAACAACATCTCCATCATTGCTTTTGCAGTTGGCATTAAAGATCTTGGTAATTTACACTACTTTCTTGGCCTAGAGGTTAGTTATATACCAGAAGGGATTGTTCTCTCTCAAAAGAAGTTTACAACAGAACTACTAAAGGACAGTGGATTAAGCTATTGGAAACCTGCTACTACCCCACTGCCTTTGAATTGCAAGCTTAGCCCAAAAGAAGGAGAACTTCTCTGTGAACCTACATACTACAGAACAATGGTGGATTTTTAACGAACATCAGACCGGATCTCAGCTTTACTGCTAACACCTTAAGCCAATATATGCAAAAGCCCAGGACATCACATCTTCAAGCACTTAAACACACTTTGAGATACATTCAGACTACAACAGGGAAAGACATCATACTACAGGCCTTAGATTCACTCTTTCTGTAGGCCTTCTTAGATTCTGATTGGGCTGCTTGTCCATTTTCCAGAAGGTCAACAATAAGAAATCTCATTCTCTTCGGTTCCTCACCTATTAGCTAGAAAAGCAAGAAATAAACTACCATTTTCAGGTCCTCCTCTGAAGCAGAATATAGCGCAATAGCCCAAGTTGCTGTAGAAATTACATGGTTGGTCATACTGCTCAAAGAGATTGGAGTGCACTCCCTGAAGCCAGTTACTTTAAACTGTGATAATTAATGTGCCATTCACGCTGGCAAGAACTCATTCTTCCACGAAAGAACAAAACATATGGAAATAAATTGTCATTTCACCAGGAAAAAGGTACTTGAAGGACTATTGCAGCTCACCTACATGCCCACTGACCAACAACTTGCAAATGTTTTAACTAAAATCCTACCTTCTGCCTAGCAAGATAGTCTATTATCCAAGCCTAGAATGGTCCCTCATCCTCACAATTCTAGCTTGAGGGGGGGGGTGATGAGATACACAAGGAAGATACACAGCAGCATAACACAACATATAGTTAGTTAACACACAATGGCTAGCGTGTACAAGTCTCATAACAAACTCTCCCTCTCAGCCTCTGAGCTATGTACATATATATACCCATCCTATGTACTAGAATAATAGTTTTTTTGGAATAATAATAACAAATACAATGAATCTCTACTTCTCTCTCTTTGATTATCTCTCTCTTTCTCTTTTGCCTCCATTGATGCAGATTAACAAGATTAATATGAGGGTCATTGACATTTATGGATGGCTAGAGAGACAATACAATGTAAAGACCTTTTATATGATTCGAGACCTTATGGAAGAGGATACCGTACTAACTAGGCTTGAATAGGATTTCAATGGGATTATCTTCATGGAGAAGAAGGCGGGAGGAGCCGTTTGGGAACAAAGGGTGACAGACCGATTCAGAAGTGTGCCAATGGATTTTTGTTTAGTGGTCCTTGGTTGGGAGGGGCTGCGATCTATATAGGAGTGTGGCAATGATTTGAATACCTGTATCCTAGGGCGCCTTGAATGTTTCATCACTAGTGATGCATAGATAACCAAGTTCCCTTTGGTTTGCATGGAAAACTTAACGAGATATAATTGGACCACCACCAATTTTGTTAAACATCTTGTCAAAAAGGTTTAAACTTAGAAAGGAGAAGAAAAATTATAAGTTTAAATCTTTGTAGACGGACCATGAAGATTATAAGGGGTAATACGAAAGCTTAGCAAGATAATTTTAGAAGGACCTTGTGACCAAGATCCAAGCATGCACCAAAGCTTTTCAATCGATAGAGTGAAACTCAATTTGGGGCAATCGAGATCAAGATACAAGAGGCTGAAAAAAGTCACAAAACATCTAGAAATCAAAGTATTACCAGGGTCAATTTGGAAGAATGTGCTAGATTAGAAAAGGTTCTTGATGATTTACAAACCAAAAATGAGGCTTTTTGGCATTTAATATCTTGGCTTTTGGAGCCACGTAACGTGGATCTAACACAATACATTTTCACCATAAAACCTCCTCTAAAGGTGTATTAGGAATTACATTAAGGGTCTTTTTAATGATGGAGATGTTTGTTATACGGAGAAGAAAGATGTGGACCATATTATAGCAGCTTCTTACCAACAACTTTTATTCTCGGGTGAACCAACCAGCTTAAAGATGGCCTTAGCAAGTAATTGAACAAAAAGTGATAGCGGAGATGAATTTGTCCCTTGTGAAGCCCTATATAGACATGGAAATCAAGCAAACTCTCGGTCAAATGCACCTTCTCAAAGCTGCTGGTGCTGATGGTACACATGCTCTTTTTTGTTTTCCAAAAATTTTGGCATGCTGTAGGGAAGGATGTCGTTGATAATGTGAGGGCTTCTTAGGGATGACGTTAATTCATATGCTTTAAATAAAACCCATGTTGGCTGGCTACCCAAGTAAAATTCGCTACTAAAATTTATGAGTTCAGATTGATTAGTTTGTGTAATGTCTTTTATACAATTGCATTTAAAACCCTTGCTAATGAATTGAATGCTATCCTCCCTCACATTGTGAGTCACACCAGAGTGCTTTTGTCCCAAAGCGATTGATCACAGATAATGTCTTGATTGCCTTAAAGTTGTTCATGATATGAAGAAGGGGGAGGAAAGGAGGCACAGGGTTATGGCCCTAAAACTAGACATGAGTAAGGCCTATGATATCATTGAATGAGTTTTTTTGGAGGGTCTTCTGGCCAAAATGGGCTTTGATTAAGATAGAATTAGGGTTATTATGAACTACATTACATATATGTCTTATAGTTTTATTGTGGATCAGAAGGTCCCTGACCATGTCTACATTCTCAAGGATTGAGATAAGTTTAACCTATTTCATCGTGTTTTTCTATTTTACTATTAGAAGCTTGCCTGGGCTTACTTAAGCATGCAGTGGCTTACCCACTGATTCATGGGGCTAAGGCAAGCAGGCAGGGATCGAGTATGACCCACTTTCTTTTTGTGGACGACAGTTTATTCTTTACAAGAACAAGCCGAAGAAAATTCTTTCAATTAGTTGAAATTCCAAAGATGTATGAAAAGAGGCATAATAGCAAAAGGTGAATTATGACAAATTTGAAACATCTTTTAGTAGAGGTCTTAGACAGGAGAAGAGGAGTGAGTTGATCTCGATTCCCATCATGTGGGAGTGTAAAAACAGGGAAAATATCTATGACCATTATAGGCAGGTCAAAGAATGAGATATTTGGGTGCCTCAAAGACAAGACATGGAAAAAAAAACTAAATAGATGGAGGGAAAAGTTCGTTTCGGGAGCTCAGTTAGGAATTCTTCTCAAATCCATTACACAAGGGTTAGCCATATCCTTATAGGTATCCATGAAATGCCTATTACTCTGATCGAAGGTATCCATTCTATATTTGCAAATTTTTTCTGAGGGATGAAGGATGGCAAAAGGAAAATGCGCTAGAAGGCATGAAATTTCTAGTGCTACCCAATGAGAGGGATGGCATTAAGAAAAATTGATACTTTTAATGAGGCTTTCGTAGCTAAATAGCTATGGAGTACACAAAATCTCTTCTAGGCCAAGTATTGAAAGCGAGGTACTACCTAAACTATTCCTTTAAAGAAGCATCTTTGGGCCATCAATCCAGTTTTTTTGGCCCAGTATTCGTGACTTGAGGGAATTATTAAAAAAAGGCCTAATTTGGAAGGTGGGTGATAAAAGGGAGACCAAAATCTGGCATGAACTATGGTTTTTGATGATGAAGGAAAATTCCCTACATCATGTAACTCCCTAGTTGATACATAGTGGTTGATTTGTGATCTTTTTGACAAGACTACAAGGCATTGTGACAAAAAAAGGTGGTGGGTAATTTTATTGAAAGGCGCCAGAATGTGATACTTTTGATCCCATTGAGAGCAACCAAAGGACAGGAAAATTTGGCTTCTATAAAGGATGAGTTGTTTTTTGTAAAGAGTGCATACTTCCTTGGATTGTCACTTGATTTTAGTCTTGTACATGAGGGTTGGCCTTGTCTCTGGGCCATACTTCTCCTTAAGGTCAAGCTATTATTTATGGCAGACGTTGCTCAAACGTACTACCCATTAGAGAGATGCTCAACTGAAGGCACATTTGCAACAAACGCTTTGTGCCCCCGATGCAAGGAGGATGAGGAAAGTTTGTTCCACGTTTCCTTTGAGTATGAAGTGAATGGGGCTTGAAAAGGGGACCTGAAGAAATCCGCATGGGTATGGTTACGTGGCATATATGGTTTTCAAGGAACCTAGAGCTTTTTCGAAGGAAAGGACATTACGTCGTTAGTTCGAAGAGCATGAGACGAAGCTGGAGAATTTGCAAAGGCATTCAAAGGCAGAAGTCGAACTCATTTGTCCAATCAATATGTCTATGAAACATGGGTAGCCTTGCCAAATGTTGTCCAGAAGATAAATGTGGACACAACAATTCAGGACAATAGTTTGATGGTACTAGGTGTTGTTATTCAAAACTCGAAAGATGATGCATTGCTTGCAAGGAGTGAGGGGATGAGCATCATTGGACACCACTGATAGTCGAACTCACTGCAGAAGCCAGGGCAATGGTCTTTGGAATGCAATTATCAATGAGATTTAGCTTCACTAGGATGATTACGACATCGGATGCCTCTCGCTTGTCACATGTGCCAAGAAGGGGCACATTTATCTTTCTGATTTTGATTTTGTACCGAACTTATTTTCTAGTTTCTGACTTTTGATTTATATTCCTGGACTCATGTTAAGAGGATCAGCAACTTGGTGGCCCATCACCCTACAAGAGTTGGACCCATTTTGCATGGAGAGGCTTTCGGTTGATTCATGCTCTTGGGGTTTGTACATGTATGTATATGTTGATAAATTTGCTTTAATGAATTAATACCCTCGGTGTTTTTTCCTCAAAAAAACCAAAATAACAAATAAAATAATTTAAATGGACTCAATAAACAATTTGAAATATTTTTGAGCAATTAGAGAGAGACATAAGAATAAGTTCTAAATAATCAAACTACTGTTGACTTTTACGAAGGTTTTTTTCAAAAAATCCATAGTAGTTGCCGATATTTACCGCCATTGTAGATTGTGGAGGATGAGAAGAGGATGATATTGATGCGGTTGATGATAATGATGCCCACCATGTTAATAATGATGATGAATCCGTGAGGGTTTATCTTTTCTTATTTTTTTCCTTATTTTCTTATTTTGTTTTTGTTTTTAAAATCTCATTTAATATTTGAAAAAACAAATCAAAATTAGTCTTAACCTAATGACAAGTTCGTCAGAACTTCCAGTGACCAAAACTATTTGCTATAGTGGCATCTATACTATATATAAAAGTAATGTTGTGATGACGTGGCTTTTTCGAATTTTCTCATAAATTTGAGATTTTGAGCCGTTAGATTATTTGATTATATAATCACAACCGTCAGATTTTTAATAAAATAATTGCCGTCATAATTAAAAATATATGATATCTTGATTTTTGTTTGGGTAACAAAATCTCTTAACTACCTAAAAACAACATATACTTTGATATCCTTTCCTAAATCAATAAAAAAAATTATCATCATAATATCATTAGGTTATTTGATTATAAAATCACAACCATCAAATTTTCAGTAAAAATAATTACCATCATAATTCAAAGTATATTATTTCTTGATATTTTTTTTTTGAAGTGGAATCTATTAACTACCTAAAAACAAAATATACTTTAATAACTTTTTCTCAATCACTGAAAATATTTGTGTACTAAAGTTTATGGATGGTATTAATATTTTAGTGATCCAAGGAAGGAATAAAGTATTAAAGTTATACTTTTCTTATTTTAATGGTAAATCCGAAATTAACCACTTTATATATTATTAAATTAAATAGAAGAGATCTATACTATAATATAAAAGATGACTTTTTTAAATTTTCTTATAAATTTAAGATTTTGAACCATCAGATTATTTGATTATATAATCACAACTGTCGAATTTTCAATAAAATAATTACCATCATAATTAAAAATATATAATATCCTGATTTTTTTTGGCAACAGAGTCTCTCAACTACCTAAAAACAAAATATATTTTGATATCCTTTTCTAAATCAATAAAAATAATTATCATCATAATATCATTAGATTATTTGATTATATAATCACAATCATCAAATTTTTAATAAAAATAATTACCATCATAATTAAAAGTATATTATTTCTTGATTTTTTTTTGTAATGGAATCTATTAACTCCTAAAAACAAAATATGCTTTAATAAATTTTTCTAAATGACTGAAAATATATACGTACTGAAGTTTCTGAATGGTATTAATATTTTAGTGATCCAAGGAAGGAATAAAGTATTAAAGTTTCACTTTTCTTATTTTAATGGTAAACCCGAAATTAGTTACTTTAAATATTATTATTAGATTAAATAGAAGCGATGTGAATCAATAGAAGAGCTAGACCTAGACGGAATTTTTTTCTTTCCAAACGTTCTTAATTCGGGATAAGGTTTTTTTTTCTTATATTTCTTGGTCAGAAATTAAAGTTCCTAAAATCACTATTTTTTTTTTTATGAACAAAAATTCACACAATGACAATTAATTAATGGTCGAAAATGTTCATTTTAAGTGGTTGATGAAGTTTTTTATTCTTTTAAGTGGTAACAAGTATTTCTATACCCATATAATAAGTGAAAAAAATTTATAAGTTTTTAATTGTAACAATTATTTATAAAATATTACAATATTCCAAATAGCAACCAGTCATATACAATATTTTGAGTTTTTTAAATAAAATAATGAATAACTTTTTAAGAAGAAGCAATTATTGATAGTTGCAAATTATGAGAAACTATCAACTAAAATTTCTAATATATAGAAATATACTACAATAAGTTTAGCAAATATTTTTGATAGCAGTTATAATATCTTAATTTCTCTATAATAATTTGAAAATTATGATAGTCTAAAATTTTTTGTAGTTGTATGTTTATAATATACTACAATAAGGTCAGGCCCTGATTTCTCAGTTATAATATCTTAATTTTTCTATAATATTCCAAAAGATTCATCTTGCTCTCTGCTCTTTCGTCTTCTTCTACTTGGATGTTTATATTTTTTTTGCACTCATTTTTCTTTTTATATTTTGTAATTTGTAGGGATCAAGATACACTAAGGAATACGTCTTTATCAATTCCATATGTACACTCTTATATTATTAATTCTTTTCTACATGCAAATTACCCACAACAATAAGAGAAATAAAAAATTAAGAAAGTTTTTCAACCAATGTTTAAACTTTTAATTTTATCTACTGGCATGTATATGTATGTGTATATGATTTTCTAAAGCACTCTCTCTCCTTAATCTTTAGCTGACTTATTGTATTGCAATTGGAAAGTAGAGAAGTTGTTGTTTGTAGCTATTGTGGAATTTGGAACTTCCAGTATAAGTGATATTAGTATACACCCTACTTTTACAAAATTGACATGTTGTCTAAATTCAGAAAAATGGGGTGCACCCATAAAAGATTGATATGTGTCTAAAACATACCGGTGCATAATTAACTTGATGACATTTGAATTTTAACATACAGGTGCACATAACTAACAAACAACTCATAAATTGATATATTGTCACACAACATACGGGTGAAGATATGTTCCCCTATCACTTGCAATTTATGCACCCCATTTTTTTAAAACAAAAAATATATATATTTCGTAACCTTGCATCATCCATACGATATGAACAATGAAGGCATAGAAGAAAAACTACATTTGAATTTATACACTTAGTTACAATTATATGTCCTTTTTTGAATCTTTTTTATTTTATCTTTAATTAACTAAATAGTTATGGGATTTTGTAAAACACTCTTTCTTCTAAGCATAAGCAAGTCAAAGTAATTTGTAATTCATATGATCAGCGTCTTTATCATTTGGAAAAGAATAATTAAGCATAATGAAACAATATTCTATTATATTAGTTTACTCACTTAATTTTGTTCTTTGAACAATATAAAGCTACAATATAAAATCAAGGCTTAAAATAAGTGGTTGATTATTCATGAGATTTAAAATGATCCTCATGGAAATATGAGCATATGAGATAACTAAAGCAAATCCATTGTAAGTACATCAATGCATGGATTTTTGCACTCATGGAATACCTATTCTAGCCACCCATAAAATGAATTACGTACGTATAGTTTGATATGAATTTTTCTCATTGGAAACGCTTGATATAGAGTACTAACATATGTGTAATATATATAGAACCAAAAAATTGAATTAATATTTCTATAATAATATTATGATCTATTTATTTTATTTTTTTGGATAAAAGATCCATTTATGTGTTATAACTGAAATCCATTTGATTGATTATATTGACATTACAATTTTGAATACAAAAATACAAAATGAAGAAATAAACAAAAATAAAAATTAAAACAAAAACAAATCAATTTGATTGATTATGTTTCGATCTCAATTTTGAATTTATTCCGAGAATATTGTGCATAATATTGGAAAATTGATAATAATTTTATAGACTTAATTTATTTTTTTCCCTCTTGAGATATCGTATGTATTTTTTAAGTACATCTAACAGTTTTAATTCAATTGATAATTTATCCAAAGGTCTAAAAGTTGCAATTAATAAGTAAATAGATAAATGAGAGGGACCCACAACATTGACTTAATTATTAGTAAAGATTTTCATACAAAATTTCTTAAAATATATTGTTAACTTGATTAGAGCAAGTTGATTGTATGTTTCTTTTTACCCTCAAGTTTTTTCCAAAAATGAAAAACAAAAGATGTCACACTAACGAAAACATACTTTCTCCTTTTACCCATTTTTCAAACAAAAATATATTTCCCAACCTTGGTCCATTCATATGATATGAATAATGAAGGTACACAAGTAAAATTATATCTGAATTTATACAATTTTACAACTATATGCAGGTACATAAAGAGGAGGAGGATTTTTCATTATTAGTGATATGAATTAATCTATCATCATGTCGTGTAACATGATTTTTAGTTTCATTTTGACTGCCTACAATCTCCATCATACTTTATGTCATGTCTTTGACAATCGTATGTTGCTTTAATTATTGAGTTTTAAATGGTCATGTATTAAATTACTATCTATGTTGCTTTAATTGTTGAGTTTTCTTTTTTAAATTATATATTAATTTTGTCTACAATGAACATTCCTATATTATTTTGACTATATATATATATATATATATATATATATATA
>JACYFF010002017.1:55576950-55590226 GCA_017589665.1 Selenicereus undatus
ATTGCAATATTTTATTGATGTATCAACTCTTGTATATATGGCTTCACACATGAATGAAAAGGGTAGAGTATTCACTCTCAAAACCAGAATCATTCTCTTGCTCACTCTTGTTATGGTATCAGAGCCATGACAAATAATAAAGACACACAAAAGATTAAAGGTCCGAAGAAGACACCATCTTCGTATGACCTGAACTCGAATGATAACCCGGACAATGTTATCACTCAAGTTCAGTTGAAAGGAGACAACTATGAAGAGTGGGCAAGAGCAATTCGTACTTCCTTATGGGCTAGAAGGAAGTGGGGATTTGTTGATGGAACAATTACCAAACCAGCTGAAAATTCACCCGATATAGAGGATTGGTGGACGGTACAATCTATGCTAGTTTCATGGATTTTAAACACCATTGAATCAACCTTGCATTCTACCGTATCATATTCGGAAAACGCCAAGGACTTATGGGAAGATCTCAAGGAGCGATTCTCGATTGCGAATGAACCACGAATCCAGCAACTGAAGGGAGCACTGGCCGAGTGCAAACAGCAAGGACAGACCATAGTCGAATACTATGGAAAATTGAAAACCTTGTGGGATGAGTTGATGGATTATGATCAAATCCCAATCTGTAGCTGTGGTAAATGTGAGTGTGACATTTGATCAATACTTGCCAAAAAACGTGAGGAGGAGTGGGTTCACCAATTCCTTTTGGGTCTCAACGAAAGCCTATACGGAGCTGTCCAATTGACCCTGCTGGCAGCTGAGCCATTACCGCCGCTGAACAAGGTATATTCGACTCTGGTTCAAGAAGAACGAGTCAAAAACGTGGTCCGTATTAAAGACGACCATAGTGAGATCATGGCGCTTGCAGTCCAAGGTAGCTTCAAGGGCAAAGGACGAGGCGAAGCTCGGGACAAAAACCTGATATGTACACATTGCAAGAAGACGGGTCATGAGGCAGGGAATTGTTTCCAGCTAGTTGGCTACCCGGATTGGTGGGGCGAACGTCCTCGTGAGACAAAGGTAGCTGGACGTGGCAGAGGCAGTGTAAGTGGAGGCCGAGGAAGGGGTGGCGTGCTTCGAGCAAATGTAGCGCAGGTAGCAGCAAATAGTCAGGCCATAGGAATTAGCACCTCAATGATTGGAGAAGGCAAGCAAGCGGTGCCGGACTTGAATCCAGAACAGTGGCAATCACTTCTTGAAATTATAAACTCTCATAAAACGAACTCTGCTACGAAGATGACTGGTAAGACTAAAAATAACTCTTGGATTATTGACATAGGAGCTTCCAGTCGCATGACAGGAAGTTTGGCAAATTTGGAAGATGTGCGGAAAATTTCAGCTTGCCCAGTGGGTCTGTCGAATGGTGGTCATGTTTTTGCCACTGATATAGGATCGATAAAACTCAACAAAAATTTGGTTCTTTCTGATGTTCTCTATGTTCCTGGTTTAGCCTGTAATTTAATATCTGTGTCGCAAGTTGTCGATGACAAAGATTGTATTGCAGTTTTCTCTAAGCATGGTTGTGCTTTACAGGACCTCACTTCGAAGACGCTGATTGGTATGGGCGAGCGTAAGGATGGACTCTACTACCTTCAAAGACAACAACAAATAAAGGCTCATAAAGTGGATGGAATGGGCTCGCTTGACTTATGGCATGCCAGACTTGGACATCCTTTTCTCAAAGTTACCAGGTTAATTTCAGCAATAGCCATTAGGAAAGATAGCGGTGTTTTGAATAAATCCTGTGATATTTGTCATCGAGCAAAACAAACTCGAAACATTTTTCCACTTAGTGAAAATAAAGCTTTTGATTTATTTGAGTTGATTCATTATGATTTGTGGGGTCCTTATTGATCTGCTTCATCATGTGGTGCGCACTATTTCTTGACAATTGTGGATGATTTTTCCCGTGCTATTTGGGTGACCTTGCTAGTTGATAAAAAGGATGTGTCACATACTTTGAAGATTTTTTTTGCTATGGTCGACAGACAATTCCATAAGCAAGTCAAAATTGTTAGAAGCGATAATGGTACTGAATTTGTTTGTTTAAAGAATTACTTCTTGGAACATGGGATAATTTTCCAGACTTCTTGTACTGGAACACCACAACAGAATGGTCGGGTGGAGCGAAAACATCAACAGATATTGAATGTTGCTAGGGCCTTTCGTTTCCAAGGGTATCTTCCAATTAGTTTCTGGGGTGAATGTGTTTTAACAGCGGGCTACTTGATAAACCGAACACCCTCCATGGTATTAGATGGCAAGACTCCATATGAAGTTCTACATGGACATAAACCCTCATATGAACATCTTAGAGTATTCAGGTCATTGTGCTATGCCCATAACCAAGGGACAAAGGGGGATAAATTTGCTAGTAGGAGTAGACGATGTGTCTTCATTGGATATCCTTATGGTCAAAAAGGATGCTGGTTATATGATTTAGAAACTCAAAAATATTTTGTCTCAAGGGATGTGGTATTTACTGAAAATGAATTCCCTTTTGCCTTAGCTGGTGCTAGTCAACTGAGGAAAGAAAGCCAAAAAGGAATTACTGTCCATAGTCATTTGGAAGAAATTGATGGTTTGGAGGCCGGGGGGTGAGGATACACAGGTCTACTTCCCCTTTGAGGATATAGGAGGAGGTGAGGTCCAGCACAGTGAAGCCCAGCAAGGAAACGCTGGGGCTGACGAAGCCATTCAACACTCGTTACAGCTAGGAGTGGTTGGTGAAGCTCAGCAAACCGAAGCCCAACTGAGGGAAGCTGAGAAACAAGGGATAGAAGGAGCTGGGACAAGGTCTGAGCCCGCCCAAGCTGGGACAAACTCACAAGTAACTGAAATTATGGGTCATGAAATTCTGATGGGCCGGGGGCATCGAACGAAGAAAGCTTCAGTCCGTCTGAGTGAATATGTTACTCATACTGCCCAAAACTGAGTCCATCTACACGCTCATCTATGGCACAGTGTCTTCTAGGTACGCCTTACCCTATAGCACACTATGTAAACTGTGATAATTTTTCGACGCGACATAGACAATTTCTTGCAGCTATTACCTCTGGCCATGAGCCCGTTTCTTTCTCATAAGCCGTTAAAGATGAACGCTGGAGAGATGCCATGCAACGGGAAATACAAGCATTGTAGGACAATGGGACTTGGGAAATCTCCGATTTACCGCCGGACAAACAGGCCCTCGGATGCAAGTGGGTATTCAAAATTAAATATAAGTCTGACGGGACTGTGGAATGTTACAAGGCTCGATTAGTAATTTTTGGCAATCACCAAGTTGAAGGCATCGATTTTACGGAAACGTTTGCTCCTGTTGCCAAAATGGTTACTGTTCGGGTTTTCTTAGCTGTTGCGGTAGCTAAGCAATGGGAACTGCATCAGATGGATGTACACAATGCATTTTTGCATGGAGATCTCCAAGAAGAGGTCTACATGAGAATGCCACCAGGTTTTCAGATCACAGGTTCCAAGAAAGTTTGTCGACTCCGGAAATCCTTGTACGGATTAAAACAAGCGCTGAGGTGTTGGTTTGCCAAACTATCGACAACCCTGAAGGAGTATGGCTTTCATCAGTCGTATTCTGATCATTCCTTATTCACATTGCAACACAAAGATGTTCGCCTCAATGTATTAGTCTACGTGGATGACTTAATTATTTCAGGAAATGATCATGAGGCTATTGTGAAATTCAAATCTTATTTGAGTGACTGTTTTCACATGAAAGATTTGGGAATCCTAAAATATTTTCTACGCATCGAAGTTGCTAGAAATTCTGATGGAATTTTTATGTGTCAGCGTAAATACGCATTGGATATACTCTCGGAGGCAGGATTGCTTGGAGCCAAACCAGGTAGTGTTCCATTGGAACAACAACATCGATTAGCATTGGTTAATGGGCAACCTCTTGATGATCCAGAACGGTATCGTCGACTAGTGGGTCGTCTAATCTATCTCTGTTTCACTCGACCTGAGCTATCTTATTGTGTCCATGTGCTCTCTCAGTTTATGCAACAACCACAGGAAGAACACTGGCAGGCAGCGCTACGAGTAGTGCGCTATTTGAAAGGGAATCCAGGGTAAGGAATATTTCTCAGGGCTGATTGTGATTTGCGCTTCTATGGGTGGTGTGATTCGGATTGGGCAGGTTGCCCCTTGACACGTCAATCCCTTACTGGCTGGTTTGTCTCTCTGGGGACTTCTCCAATATCCTGGAAAACTAAGAAGCAGCACATAGTGTCCCGTTCTTCAGCAGAAGCAGAATATTGGTCTATGGCAATGACAACCAGTGAACTCAAATGGCTAAAAGAGATCTTGCTCTCCCTAGGTATCGAACATAAGCAATCAATGCAACTATGTTGTGACAGCCAGGCGGCCTTACATATTGCTAGAAATCCAGTATTCCACGAACGGACCAAGCATATTGAAGTCGATTGTCATTTTGTCCGGGATGAGCTTGTCAAGGGCACTATTCGTACAGTTTTTGTTCCCACACATGAGCAACTTGCAGATATCTTCACAAAGGCCCTTGGCAGATCACAATTTGAGTACCTCCTTCGCAAGTTGGGCATTTGTGATCTGCATGCCCCAACTTGAGGGGGGGTATTGAGACTATTTTTGGAATAAATATTCCATATGTATATTGAGCTATATTTAGTTTATTTAGTTTCCTTCTTTCTAGACCTTGTATAGGAAAGTAGAATATTTAGTTTATTTAGTTTCCTTCTATCTAGACCTTGTATAGGAAAGTAGAATATTGCAATATTTTATTGATGTATCAACTCTTGTATATATGGCTTCACGCATGAATGAAGATGGCAGAGTATTCACTCTCAAAACCAGAATCATTCTCTTGCTCACTCTTGTTAGATTTATAGATCAACTATGTGCCACTCAATCCTAATATGTACGTAACGGGAATAATAGGAGAATTTCGGGAATTTTTTTGTGTGATTGTGATGTCTCAGCACTGTAATCACGGGAGTACAATATAATTTGCAATTTACATACGATGTTGACCTAAAGCATTGTACTGTTAGATTGTTTACCAATGAAAACATTGATATTCAAACAATTATGGCAAACACAAATGAACTAAAATACACACATATATACTTTTGATCATCACTTGTAATCTTATCACTATTACCAACTTCGTCCTAATTGCTCAACTAAAGAAAGTATATATTGTCACTCTGGGATGCAGAATGAGCTAGAGGGTTGCGCTCCCTTAGCTTGTGCCTTTCGGGGTTGGTAAAGGGATATAATCCAATCAAAGCCAAATAATCAAAGCCATGCAAGTAGTGCAACAAGCTAAAATGGAGCAGTTAAGGGAAGATAAAGATACTGTTAGCTAATACAACCGAAAATGAGAGGCCATACAACAGTCATTAATCATATAATCATCCCTAATTTGATTTATATGTGTCCTACTCCTACCCTACCCTACCCTAACCTGCCCTAAACGACCCTACCCTGCAGCAGGTACACACTTTGATTTGCAAAAATCTCAGAGTAGTTTCTTGTCAAAACTCTTGGGTTGGACTTATTTATTCCTAATTTGCATTATTTCCAATTTCTTTGTCTAAAGAGAAAAATAAAATAATTTTTGCACGAATTTTATTTATTGGTGATGCCCATTGGTGGTCACCATCATGAGTATCAAACCCCTTCCAAAAAAATAAAATAAAAATAAAAAGGGGATAAAGGTCAAACTATTAAGAGGTCATCATTAGGATACTTACAAAATAATTGTAATTAATCCTATCTAATGTAAGCCTGCAAGCAAATTAGTCAACTATTGGAAATTAATTCAATTCTTGAAATACATTCTAATAAATTCATTGAAGGACAGATTAAGGATGATGATCATATTTACCGAACACCTTGAATTATGCCCGTTATAACACCATAATTTTTTTTTTCTTCTTTTAGGTCCCAGTACAGTATGAAATTTCTAGCATACTTTCATGAGAAATCTAATGCATTTGAGTGATAAATCATAGTAATTAAATCTATGTACCTGCTTGAGGAGCATCCGAATATATAAATTAGGCACCCTTAAATCTATTTACTGATCGATCAATTATTAGTAACTTGGTAAGCTGGTATCAACAACGAATTCAATAGTTCCTTTTTTAAGGATCGATGACAAATTAACAGTGTAGGTTCAAATCCAGTCAAGGGAATCAAAATATGTCTAATTTGTTAATTAGTCGGTCCAAAAATCTTCTAAAAGACATTATAGTTAATACCGCAAAGGTTAAAAGTTAAATTTAACTCCAAACTTAAATTCGTAGCTAGAGAATCCTATGTAGATAGCTTTGGGAGTTTTCATTTAGGTTCTTAATCTAAATTATAAAGTTATATGGAGATGATAACTTCATAAGATTAATCTAGCCTTGAAAACCTAAGCATACCTTACTACTACTTCATAGAAGGGAAACAAATGACAACATAGAAAAGCAATTATTTTACTACAATTATAATTTATTATTATACAAGAAGTTGACCGCCCTAATGTTGAGTTATACAAGTCATAAGCGAATTAGAAGACAGAGGCATTAGTCTTCTTGTCATTGTTTGCATGCAAGTTATGGCATCTACATGTACACGCCAACACTTATGACGAAAGATATCCAGCCTTTTGACTTGCTATACCTTATCTTAATTAGTGTATTTATGCGCCAAAAAATATATATTTTTAAAATTTGAATGGATTTTAGGTATTAAATACAGCAGTAGGAAAATCATAATTAACTATTGACTTAAAATTTCAAATATATAAAAATAGATTAATGGATTATGATGGTGAAAAAAATATTTGTAGAAAATTGTATTATTCTAATTGCTCTATATTAATTTGAAGAACGTCAGTAAACTAAAAATCCACGATTAATTGCACTAGTGACAAAGTTAATAACATAACTAATCAGGGTGTCAATCATCTTCATTGGTAAAGTTTTTGGACTTGTTACCAGATATCTGAATTCGAGTATATGGCATATATGAAGTTTTGTGCCTCATTCGAACCAAAAAGAAAAGGTCAATAACATAGTTAATAAAACATTTAGCATTAGTTTTGATTGAAACAAAATAAAAGTACTTAATTTGATAGTGGATGTTATATGCTAAAAATATATAAAAGTTTAGATTGAGGTCCTGGATACATCATGTCTCAAGTTCGATTTTTCCTTCCCCATTGTATTATAATTGTATTGTGTTCTCTTTTGTGGTTCGTTTGAATCCGGAAAACATAAAGTCTTTTTATTAATTTATATATTTATTTCAAAAAAAAAAAATAGTTTAGCAACTGATAAGCATAGTATATTTTGGAAAATATGTATAACTAATTTATTGAAAATATCTTATGAAGCTAGCTAGTATAAATGGGCTTATTTTTAGTAATGGTCATATTAGTGTATTTATAATTAATAACAATTATTTGTATTCATGATATATACTTTGCTTGAAATTTTATGATGAAAATATAGACAAAATTTATTTTCCTTCTTTTTGTGACAGGATACTAGCTTTAAAAGTTATTATGAAAACATAGTTAGTTCAAGGGTGCTGGCCCTCCATGTTCTTACTCCCTCAATATGTTTAATCCTAGATTACACAAATCTGTAGATGATTCTTATGTGAGGCACATGGCTATAAATGGATTTGGGGAAGGTGGATTTTGCCAAAAGTAGCTTTTATTTGTTGGTTGGCTGTGCGCGCAGGACATGTTAAAGATATTTTGATGACAGAGTATTGGAATGGGTGTTCTCCAGGAAGGTAATGGACGGACAACAAATTGTCAAGCAATTACAGTTTCCGGTGAAAAATTTAGAGTTGGATAATGGATCGTATCGGGTTGGGCCATTTAATAACACAGGTCAATTTGTGTTAGCCTTACAGATAGTTCGATTCGTGTCAGGTTTGGGTTTCTCTCAGTAACTTTAGGTTGAGTTCGGGTTAGGTTATCGTATCGGGTCAGATTTTTTCAGCTCTAGTGAAACTTCAAATTGATTTTAATTTAGAGTAAAATGTAAATATAGGCAGCTTCTTTATAATTTTACTTGAATTGGGTATGTCCAAGGAATTTTGTAATGTTGATTTAGGCTTAATGAAAACAAATGCTTACTTAAGAAAAAAAATTAAAGTTAGTGTAGCTCATTAGTTATTTAGCTACGATTTATATGAAATATGTAGTCATTAGTTTAATTATATACCTCTATGACTTTCTTTAAATCATGTCAACATGCATATAGTCAGAATCGTCAATATATAAGACCTGTTAACATCGTGAAATCAAAAATTTATATAAAAGATAGTTTGTATAAAGGTTTCCATTTTCATACTTTTAAAATTCTAATAAGGATGATAGATTTTAATTCATAGAGATTCTAAATAATTTTTTTTTAAAATTAATGATTTAATACAAAAAATAAATATTTATTTCTTCGCCAATTAATAATTGCTATGCAAACGATTATACAGCGATTATGGCAATAATCCATCCCCAAAGCCAAAAAAAATTCATGCTTATCTTGTTATCAGGATAATCCGTATCAGTGTTCCCCCAAAATGTGATGATGTTGGTCTTTGATGATGATGAATACAAAGACCCAATAACAGAGATTCAAAGGAGGAAGAAAGGACAAATAGAAGCAAATTAACTTGTGCACATTAGGATTACACCCATCGTTGATGCGCATCTTTGATAGCTCACCGTCTTATTGGAGCGAGCCTTTAGAAGAGGCAACAAAACTAAGAAGAAAAGCCTCGATCCATTTGCTTGGGTTCGCCCTATGAACTGGAAGCACACCCTTTTCTTTAAGAACACAATAGCTTGCTTCATTGAACTTGCGTTCAACCTTAGTTGCACTTTTAGGATTTGTACATTTGAAGACTGGCGCCACTGAATTTACCGCAACATTTGCTTGCTTGACGGACGAGACTGGAATGGTCATCTCATTCTTTTCTTTCCGTTGTTGTGCCTGGATGCTGTCGTCACCACTTTCTTCATGAGGGACATTCTGCTATTCATTTATCTCGTCATCGTCAATTTCAAAACATGAGATTGTGTAGACAGCCACACTATCAAAGAAGCTTTTTATGAAGCATTCTCCTGAGCCCTCTAGCACTTCAACATGATCCATTTCAGAATCTGATTCACCAGCCTCTTGCACTGTGACGTAGCCAACTTCTGCTGTTTCATCCAAATCTAAAATGATTCTCCTTTCCTCATCTAGTCGTATGATGCGTTCCTTGAGTGTAACGCACTTCTCAAGAGGATGACTAACGATTCGATGGTATCGACATTATTTAGGGTCGGCGGTCCTCCCAATTTCTTTTGTGCACCTTGGCTCGGGCAATTCGATGACACCCTTTTTGAGTAAGTCATCTAGTATGCCTGACAAATCTGAGTCAGGAAATGGATACTTCTTTTCCTGAAGTTCTTTTAGTGTGGGATGCTTATTTGACACAACCTTGAACGACGAGCTCTTCTTACCCCCTAATTTTGGCTTTTCCAGAATGCGAATTGGCTGACTTGTAGAGGTGGACATCGCTTCTTTGGTCATGCCCTTAGAAAATTTAACATTCTTGTCGAACTCAACTTTGTCCCTCTTTGATTCAGTAGAATAGAAGAAGTTGGTGCGACGACTAGCTATCGTTACCTCCATGTCATACGCCTTGGTCGCCAATTCTTGAAAAGTCCTAGGTTTGCTCATTTGTAGGACGTACAGCAAGTCCCAGTGCATGTCTTGAGTGCACATTTTGGCGGCGGACGCTTCAGAGAGCCGATCCTTGCACTCGAGGCTAAGTGCGCGCCAACGGTTGATGTAGTCAAGAACTGGCTCGTCCTTCCACTATTTTGTATTTGTCAGCTCAGTCATGCTGACAACGCGCTGAGTGTTATATAACCTGTTGAGGAACTCTTGCTCCATTTGTTCCCAACTATCAATGGACTCAGGTTCTAAGTCGGTATACCAATCAAAGGCAATACCTTTCAATGTCCTGACGAACTGTTTCACCATAAAGTCGCCGTCAGTCCCAACATTGTTGCATGTCTCAATGAAGTGTGCGACATGCTGTTTTGGATTGCCTTTCCCATCAAATTGTTGGAACTTGGGGGATTGGTAGCCGTAGGGCATGCGAAGAGCATCCACCCTCTTAGCGTAAGGTTTGGTGTATAGGTGAGTTCTGCGCGAACCTTCACCTAGCTGCACCTTAACAGCATTTGCTATCAAGTTTTGGATTTGCTCAATGGTCATTGATCCAGAGGACTTGACATGTTTAGGGGTGGCGCCTTTCTTTGATTGCTTCTCGCTGTCAGAGGCTTCAATGTGGATGGACATTTTTTCTGAGTCCTCACTTTCTGAGTCCTTTGTGGAAGATTGAGCTGGCCGTTTTTCTAACTTCCTAGCCAGCTTAGCAATCTTTTCTTCTTGAAGCTTAATGCGCTTTTCCTTTTCTTCATTGTCCCTGGTGAGGTTTTCTAGGATGGCTTTCATGTTAGCCATCTCCTCTTCTAGAGTGGTTGTGCCTGTCATCATGGCTGGCATGACAACAGTTTTGGTGGACTCAACTTCAGTCTCTGACATGCGTGCCCCCTTCGGTGAAGGCGAAGAAGAGTTACTGCTGTAGTAGTCTTCAACCTCGCAGACTGGAGATTGAAGCTGGACGTTTTGAATTTCACCCATCCAAGAGGACGCCTTTTGCTGCGTCTTCAAGTCTTGGAGTTTGGGTGGGGGCAACGCAGTTTGCCCAGGAGCGATCGGCGCTGCAGTTTTCGTCATACTTCTGGTCTTCATTATGCGCTCGCACTTGCTAGAAGTGACGTTCGCTCCACATGATGTGCGCGAAAGAGATCTTGTGCTCTTCTTCTTCGAAGTTTGTGCGGCAACGTTCGTTGTAGCCATGTCTTCGTTGAAGATGATGTTCCTGTGACTTGAAAGTCTCGATTTTTAAGAGAAAGAGATGAGAGGTAGAGAAGTCCCACCAGGCATGCCAAATTTGTAATCACAAATTACAAAGATTGAATTTTTATAGATTCAATTGATTTGAATGGGTTACAATCTCTATGGATACAAAATCCTCTGATTTTTTCTCTCTCAAGGATGGATTTTCCAACCACTAAAACAAAGGGGGTAGAGACCTATTTATAGGAAATCCTCCCCTTTGAAAGTCAAGACATGCCTTGACTTGGGTTTTGGGCTTTGACCTAGGTTTTGGGCCTTTTAATCAGGCTTTACCCTAGACTATCTTGTCTTTCGTTTGTTCGACGTTGACTTTGACTTGGGAGTCTCCCGGGTTTGAGCAGGGCATTGACTTGGAAGTCGCATCGAGCTTTAATCGGGCGTTGACTTGAGAGTCGTTTTTGATGTTTGATTCGTGATTCGATGTTGACTTTGGCCTTTGACTTTGACCGCGCCATCACTTGAACGTTGTTCGGGCTTTAGGTTGTGACTTGACTTGGTAGTCGTCTTGAGTCTCGGTTTGGGCTTTGACTCGAATTTTAATTGAACCGGGACTTGGTAGTCAGCTGAGCTTGATTTTGGGCTTGATCTGCAAGTCTTTTGGCTTGATTAAATTAATTAAAAGGGTTTGCCCAATTAATTAATTAAATTTAATTTTGGTACGACACGAACAAATTTTGAGTGCCTGCAATAATATAATTTTTAAACTAGAACAAGACACTCAAGAGAAGTGTTTTGTAGCATAACATTTATCATTTTGCAAATGCAAAAATATCTATTTAAGTAAGTATATATTCCTCATAAATTTGGAGCTTCTTTTTTGTAAGTGATTTTTTCTACTCTCTCTCTCTCGGTTCAAAGAGTTCACAAAAGGTCTGCGCCCACTATGTAGGATATTGGTAGTGACGAATGATCTACTGTTTGGGACGGTGGCTCCTCCTATTTGGTTAACTGCTGGTCTTTCCCATAAAGTATTGAACCTGGAGTACGTAATTTAATGTATGAATACCGTTTTGATTCCCCCCCCCCCCCCCAAGTCATAAAGGAGAGTAGAATGCAATGAAAATACAAAGAGGAAGCGAGAAATCGAACTCGAAATCTAATCTATTTATGACCACAAAATGTTTGCCTGCAATTAAGTCATGTGATTGGAGTTGTTGCTATTAGCTATATGGATGAAAGTAACGAAAATACAAACAAGAATTGTATTTATCATGTATACAATCTTGGTCAAGGAATTTTTGCCTACAATATATGATTAATATTGGAGTTGTTGGTATAAGATATATGATTTATATATCAAGTATTTTTATGTGCCAAACAAGAAGCACTCAATTATGGTATGCATGCAACATAATCAACCATCCATTGGTCTATAAATTTCGATTTCAAGCACACGTAAGGAACATTTCCAGGTTACCTAAGGACAAGCTAATAAGATCCAAATTCCATGCAAAATATATAATTAGATCAAATATAATTTAATTACTCCCACACTGTTTTGTGTATGTTATTAGAAGGTTCTGTACGTCATCTCATCTTATTCTTTTGATGTAACTAATCCAATACATTTTCAAAAAGTAAAGAGCTCAGAGATATTATTCAAACATAAGGGAGATATATGTATGTGTGCGAAGACAGAGAAAGAGAGAGACTTAATATTTAACGTTTGACAATTATTATGAGAAGAATTAGATTAATGGGATAATTAGATTAGCGTGAAAATTTTTGTCCTAAAGCTCATTTTCAACCTATAAAATAAGGTCTTCCTCCACCATTCCTCAACAGTAACGAGCTACGTACACATCAACAGCAACTTTGCTGGAGGGTAGAGAAAAAGAGATAGAGAGATTGAAGGGCATATCAAGTTTTACGTTGAGGAAATTGAGATGGGGAGAGCTCCATGCTGTGACAAAACAAAAGTGAAGAAAGGACCATGGTCCCCTGAAGAAGATGACAAGCTCAAGTCTTACATTGAGAAATATGGCACTGGTGGCAATTGGATCGCTCTACCTCAAAAGATCGGTATGCTTCATCATTATTGGAACCTTTAGACCTACAGAAAGGTCGTTCATTTCGACTGGGTTCGGGTTGGGTTAGTTTAGGGTCGTTGTGTTAACTGTTAAGTTTGAATTTATAGAAGTTGAGGTTAATTGTGATTAGGGTCATTCTAGGTTTAGGAAGAACCACCGCTCGTAGATCTAATACAGTATTGTTTAAAGAAATTTTAGCTTGAGTTGGTTTATCAGTTCAAAGCCTGGGTGAGGTGAGGATTAAAATCATCCATGTTGCCCATTGAGGCC
>JACYFF010002017.1:55599852-55610660 GCA_017589665.1 Selenicereus undatus
CATTGTATTATAATTGTATTGTGTTCTCTTTTGTGGTTCGTTTGAATTCAGAAAACATAAAGTCTTTTTATTAATTTATATATTTATTTCAAAAAAAAAAACAATAGTTTAGCAAGTGATAAGCATAGTATATTTTGGAAAATATGTATAACTAATTTATTGAAAATATCTTATGAAGCTAGCTAGCATAAATGGGCTTATTTTTAGTAATGGTCATATTAGTGTATTTATAATTAATAACAATTATTTGTATTCATGATATATACTTTGCTTGAAATTTTATGATGAAAATATAGACAAAATTTATTTTCCTTCTTTTTGTGACAGGATACTAGCTTTAAAAGTTATTATGAAAAGGTAGTTAGTTCAAGGGTACTGGCCCTCCATGTTCTTACTCCCTCAGTATGTTTCATCCTAGATTACCCAAATCTGTAGATGATTCTTATGTGAGGCACATGGCTATAAGTGGATTTGGGGAAGGTGGATTTTGCCAAAAGTAGCTTTTATTTGTTGGTTGGCTGTGCAGGACATGTGAAAGATACTTTGATGACAGAGTATTGGAATGGGGATTGGTGCAACTTAATGTGTGCGTTCTCTGCAAAAATGATTATGAAATTATGCATAATTTGTTTTTATGGTGTGAGTTTAGCAAGGAGACTCTGCGAGCCATTTAGACCTTGGGATTGGATATCGTAGTTCACAGAAAGGGTGTTCTCCAGGAAGGTAATGGACGGACAACAAATTGTCAAGCAATTACAGTTTCCGGTGAAAAATTTAGGGTTGGATAATGTATCGTATCAGGTTGGGCCATTTAATAAACATGTCAATTTGTGTTAGCTTTACAGATAGTTTAGATTTCCTGAAAATTGAAAAATGATATGTTTTCAAGCTAAACGGTCCAATCGTACCGACTTCGGGCCGAAATCGGTTGGCTTCATGTCAGGTTTGGGTTTCTCTCAATAACTTCAGGTTGAGTTCAATTCGAGTTAGGTTATCGTATCGGGTCAGATTTTTTCAGCTCTAGTGAAGCTTCAGATTGATTTTAATTTAGAGTAAAATGTAAATATAGGCAGCTTCTTTATAATTTTACTTGGGTATGTCCAAGGAATTTTGTAATGTTGATTTAGGCTTAATGAAAACCAATGCTTACTTAAGAAACAAAATTAAAGTTAGTGTAGCTCATTAGTTATTTAGCTACTGTTAGTTTTGAGAGTATACAGCCACAAGAGGGGGGGTGAATTGTGGTGTCAGATTTTCTTGCTTTTTTGGCAAACAGTATTAGACACTGTTTGCACAGACTGTTCCTGAGTTGAGCAGAAGTGAAAATCCAACGAAATTGAATGCGCAAATAATGGACACAGGAATTTTACGTGGAAAACATCTCTAGCCCAATTGAGGTGAAAAAACCACGACCTACCTTGTGTAAGATTTTAACCACTTCACTAAACGGGCTTAATACGTTACAACAGTAACACACATTGCTACTAATTGCAACCTACGTAACCGTCTTCCCTAAGACTGGTTACCCCACGTTTAAAAGTCCACTTGACTTAGGGCACACTCACCTCACTTTTATAAAAGAGAGATTACAAAAAGAACACCCTATTACAATACTTCTCAACTAAGCTAATATAGGGTACAAATGAAGTCCTAGTATGCCAATCTTGAAAGCTCAAAATATCACTCTCTTGACTCGGTTTTTCTCTTGAAAATTAAAGCACTTGAATACTGAATGTTTTTTTCTTCAAAAACCGATGCTACATAGAAGTGGAAACTTGCCTTTTAAATAGAAATAGTTAGGCGAATTTGAAAAAATACTTATCACATAAAAAGAGGAAAAAATGTGAACGTAATTCCCTTAAGTTAAATGGCTAAATATTAGCCACAAACTTTCAGAAGTTCAGCCCATGAGTTTCTCTAAAAATCTAGCCATTTGCTAAAAATAGAGAAGAGGTTATTAGAGGATAAGGCAAGGCTAAAAATAGGCTAAAATTCAAAGCCAAAAATAGCCTTTTTGAACTTGATCACTTAGCAGAAAATCTATCCAAAAGGTTCAGAGATGTTAGCCCAAAAATCAAAGAAAAAATCGAGTGAAATCATTTTTCGCAGTTTTTGTCTGAAAACACCCTGGTCGCCTTGTTTCCAGGGCTGTTCTGGAAATTCTTTCAAAGAGAAAAAAACCATTTCAAAATGAATGTTTAATCAAGACTTTCTAATTGGCATATTAACAAGAATCTAATAAAATGAAAACCATAGCAAACCAAAGACTCTTGTCGAATCAACCATAGCTGCTCCAAACACTCTGCAGAACTGTTCTTACGGCTGTTTCTGAAGTTCAGGAAAGTTTTGCCAGTCAACTTATCTTCAGTCCCTGTTCTTAAGACCTATTCTAGAACATTGTTAACCAAGCAAATTTTAAGGCATTGAGAACTGTAAGTTTAACCTATTTGGAACAACAACAACACTTGGATATGTCATCATCAAAACCATATACATCATAACAATTTCCCCATTTTTGATGATGACAAACCAAGCAACCACATTGACTTTCAAAGACAAACAAAGTGATTAGTGCCAATTATTCATAGGACCGAAAATTCACTGGGGCAACTAGCATTGAAAAAATTTCAAGAAAAATGACTCTTCCATGGTAAAACTACAACAACATTGGTCATCCTATCTTCCCCCTTTTGTCATCATGAAAAAGGAAGGAGCAAAGAGTGAAACAGAGGGTGTTTGCAATCACCACCACTTGGGTAATGGAGGAAAACCAACATGCGATACACTCAAGTGTTTTGGTACGGTAATGAGATTGGTCATCCTAGTCACACATAAGCAATTCACAACAAGAAACAAGCAAGGCAAAGCCAATTAAAAACAAGATAACTTTTATTTGCCAAATGAGTGCAACATAAAGTAAAAAACCAAATGAGAATCAAGAGAAGAAACAGAGGAGGCTGCAACAGAACAGCCTACAAGAACAACCTATAGGGGAGGATCATGGAGCAGGAGGGGAGAACTTTGCTGAGAGGGAAGTGAGAAGGGTTAGGATATCTTCATGGCGTTTGGTGTTGAGAGCCTTTTCCTCGTCCAGAGCAGCCTTCACCGCATTAATTTCAGCAGTCAAGCGAGAATTGTGCTCCAGAACAGCCTCAACATTGCCTGAGAAACTGCCAGGAACAGGAGGACGAGAGGTGTTTGTCCCCTGTTCTGAAGCAGATCCCTCAACTAAATTATACCCACATCCCATAAGGGTGTTGCTCCCGATTTCATCTATGAATTGAGCTCCCACCCTTTTCTGTAACTCTACCCCAAAGTGCTCAAAAACACAAGTCAGTAAGAAGCCATACCCAAGATCATGACCCCTTGAGATGTTTGCAATTCTTGCAATGTGACGAATCATGATGGCAGGAAGATTGATTTGTTCTTCCCTGTCCATCAGATCCACAAGACATTGATCCATGGCATCTGCTTGGTTGCGGCCCTGGCCCCTGGGAATGACATTCTTGATGATGAACCAGAATAGCAACTGATGAATGGAAGTCATGTCCCCCTTTTTGACTGACTGGGGTGTTTGCAGGCCTGGTTGCTGACTGAGTTTTTGGGTGAGCTCTAGAAGCCTTGCTGCCCCAAGAACTGTCTTGTCTTCCCTCACATACACATCAAAACCTGTCGAGGGAATCCCCAAGATTTCTCCCAATGACTTCGCATCAAAGCGAAGTTTCTTCCCACTAACAATGCTAGTTACTATTCCTCCTGTGACTGAGCAGTTGGCATAAAACTCGGCCAACTCATGAACAGAACACCCAAGTTGGGTGTTCATGAATAGCTCAAACCAACCCTGAGCTTTCAGCTTTTGCAAGAACACCCTAAGACCCTGTTCCTCAAAGTACTGGACTTTGATGATTTTGCCTCTGACTGTTCGTCTCTGAAGCAGTTGAGAGAGCTTAGAATGGGGTGCTGGAGAGGCAGATCTCTTGGCCTTTTTAGGGTGAGGTGCAGTAGGTGGATCTTTAGCTCGACCTTGGTTGGAGGCTTGTTTGTAGAAAACTTTGCGTTTGCTGGAGGTTTTTGTGGTTGATGGCTTTACGGAGGGTAAGGTGGAGGTTTGTTTGGAAATTGGTAGGGCAGGCTCAAATGAGGGTTCAGGCAAGGATTTGTCCTCTGAAGATTCTGAGAACACGGGGGTGCCCTGTTTGAAGGAGGTGTTCTCGACATTGTTTTCAGAGGAGGTAGAAGAGGAAGAAGAAGAAATTTCCTCAATCACAGGAGAGGACTGTGTCACAGACCGGGGTGTAGCCTGAAAGGCTATTTTGGCTGATTTCCTAGTTGGTCTGGTTGTGGTTTGTGATTGGGCAGGGGTGTTTGTGACCTCTTCAGTTTGGCCAAATTTGGGCCTTGATGGTGTCCTTGTTCTTGGCGTTCTACTTCGCCTAGCCACCATTTTGTACCTTTTTCTTTTTTCACCGGTTTGAGGTACAGGTGTAGTCTGTACAATCTCAGCAAGGGACATCTCCACTATCTCCCCACTTCCCCCTATTTCGTCCGAGTCTTCCTTAAGTTCATCACCTAGGTCATCTATGAACACTGAGTCAAAGACCTCAGGCCCTATTTCAGCCCTTGTTTCCTGTTCTGGAAACAACCCGAAGGAGTAGGACTCAGTTACCCAGATGTCATCCAAACCAATTTTAGGCAAAAAGACTTTATCTTTGGCCCTCAAATCCTCAATCGACTCCCCAATTTTTCTAGATCTCAGACATGCATCCCCTTCTCCAAACGGGACCAAGTTCCACCCAAAGTTATAGGGGATGTCAACTAGATTGAGACCTATGTTCTTGAGGTTGACACTCTTTAAGAACTCAAACGGCTTATAGCGAATGGGGCGAGGAGGTTCAGCAAATTTACCTTCAATTAGAGCTGTGAGGAGTTGAGAGAACAGGGCTGTCGTTGTTGGAGCTGCCACAATTGATAACTTGCTGCCCTGAATCGAGGATACAGAACTCTCGTTGTGGGACGCCATTTTTGTAAGAGGGTAGAGAGAGTTTAGGGTTTTGGAAGAGATTTCACGGCAAGCAATTGAAGTGAGGTGTGAGAGAGGGACAAATCTGGGAGGGTTTAATAGAGAGAGGAATGGAAGATCTTTGAAGATTTGTCCGTTGCAATGGACTCCTCATTTAATGCTTAGTCGCGCATGCTTTGGGAATGGTGGGGAATTTTAATTCTCAATAACTAGTTGCAACCATTTGACAAACAAGAGCATACCTGTTTCTGAAGCTTGTTCTTGAGGATACTGCTCGGTAACATGGGACAATAAGGGCAATCTCATTAGACCTCAACGAGTGTCAGCAAGCTGCAAACCACACATATGCAAAAAATAGCACAAGAATTGATTGCAAAATTTTGTTTAACATATTGAACCTGCAACCTTTAAACATTACCATCAAGGAGAGACAACAAGATGATCAAGTTGTTTTTATCAAACCTAGGTCGAGTCTATTCTTCTCAAATTTTTCTCTACTTAGTGCCTTGGTGAATATATCAGCAATTTGATTTTCAGTGGCATAAAAATTTATTGAGATTAATCCTTTTTCAACATTGTCTCTTAAAAGATGATGACGAATGTCAATATGTTTTGTTCTTTTGTGTTGACATGGATTTTTGGCAATGTTAATTGCACTTGTATTGTCATAATAAATAGGAATGCATCCTATTTCAACACAAAAATCCTTGAGTTGTTGCCTTATCCATAGTAATTGAGCACAACAGGATGCAGCTGCCACATATTCAGCTTCTGCTGTGGACAAGGCAACAGAGTGTTATTTCTTGGTTGCCCAAGATACCAAACAGGGTCCAAGAAAATGAGTCATACCTGAGGTGCTTTTTCTATCAACCAAAAAGCCTGCATAGTCAGCATCAGCATAACCAACAAGGTTAAAGTTACATCCTCTAGGATACCATAAAGCCAAATCAGGTGTATGTTTTAAGTATCTAAAAATCCGTTTAACAGCCTTTAAATGAGATTCTTTAGGCTTAGACTGAAAACGGGCACACAAACCAACACTAAAAACAATGTCAGGTCTACTAGCAGCTAGGTAAAGAAGTGACCCTTTCATGCCCCTATAATATTTGTCCTCAACTGAGGGACTCACATCATCCATTTCCAACCTGGTTGAAGGAGAAATGGGAGTATCAATGGGCTTGGCCGATTCCATTCCAAAACGCTTAAGTAGTTCCTTGACATATTTTTATTGATGTATCATGGTGCCGTTTGAAGTTTGTTTGATTTGCAAGCCTAAGAAAAACTTAAGCTCACCCATCATGCTCATTTCAAACTCACTCCTCATCATTTTTGAAAACTCTTCACACAAATCATTGTGTGTTGCACCAAATATAATGTCATTGACATATACTTGAACAATCAACAAGTGTTCCCCCTTAGATTTTAGAAACAAGGTATTATCAACCTTACATCTTCTAAAACTATTTTCCAATAAAAAGTTTGACAAGCGTTCATACCAAGCTCTAGGAGCTTGTTTTAAACCATAAAGAGCTTTGTCAAGTTTAAAAACATAGTTAGAAAATTCTTTATTTTCAAAACCAGGGGGTTGCATCATATACACTTCTTCTTTAAGGTATCCATTGAGGAATGCACTTTTGACATCCATCTGATATAACTTTATTTCCATGTGAGCTGCAAAGGCTACCAAGATGCGGATAGCTTCAATTCTTGCACCGAGTGCAAAGGTTTCCTCATAATCAATGCCCTCTTCTTGGTTGTAGCCTTGAACCACCAGTCGGGCCTTGTTCCTAGTGACTGTTCCGAACTCATCAAGCTTGTTCCGGAACACCCACTTGGTGCCAATGATTGATATATCATCTGGCTGTGGTACAAGGTGCCACACCTTGTTCATTTCAAATTGATGAAGTTCCTCTTGCATTGCCGTGACCCAATCTGTATCTGCAAGGGTTTGGTGTTTCCATGGTCGTGGAGTAAATGGATCCACAGACACGTTTTCTACTCTAGTTGGAATACTCGGTGAAACAGGTTCAGGAACTGTTTCCGAGCCTGTTCTGGAGCCTGTTCCTGAGCCTGTTCTGGAGCCTATTTCCTGGCCTGTTCGAGAAGAATTAGGTTGGTTTTGAGCCAAACCAAGTTCAGCAGAGCTTCCCCCTGTCTGGTTCAGACCATGCCCACCTTCCAAGGAAACAGCTCCAGGCCCTGATCCATCCTCAGAACTCTTACCTTTCTCATGTGTGAGCAACGAGTCTTTTCTAGCAAGACCTAGCTCAAGGTCTTCCTCCTGTGCATCATTCTCACTTAGAGAGTTAGTTTCATCAAAAAGCACATGCACATTTTGCTCAACACACAAGGTTCTCTTATTAAACACTTTGTATGCCTTACTGTGCGAGGAATAATAAAGGAATATTGCCTCATCACTCCTTGGATCAAATTTCCCTAAGGCATCCTTCCCGTTATTATGCACAAAACATTTGCACCCAAATACTCTTAAATGCATAATATTGGGTTTTCTTCCCTTGAAGAGCTCATAGGGTGTTTTGTTAAGAAGAGGTCTAATCATGCATCTATTTATAATGTAGCATGATGTGTTTAAAGCCTCAGCCCAAAAATTTCTAGGAAGACCACTAGCAACCAGCATTGTTCTAGTCATGTCTTCTAAAGTACGATTTTTGCGTTCTACCACCCCGTTCTGTTGGGGTGTTCTTGGGGCTGAGAAGTTGTGATCTACACCATGCTCATTACAATAGCTAATAAAGCTTGAATTCTCAAATTCCGTACCATGATCAGACCTTAAGCCAACCAATGAGTGTCCTACTCTCTTTTCAATCCTTTTAATAAGTGTAAGAAATTTCTCAAATGTTTCATCTTTGGACGCCAAGAACAGGGTCCAGGTGAAACGAGAGTAGTCATCCACTATCACAAGCACATACCTCTTTCCACCTCTGCTCATGATCCTCATTGGACCACATAGATCCATATGTAGCAATTCAAGCGATCGGGTAGTGCTTACGCAATTTTTAGATTTAAAAGAATTTCTGACTTGTTTTCCTTTGGCACATGCATCACATACCTTGTCATCATTGAATTTGATGGAAGGTAATCCAACCACTAAGTCTTTGGTAACAAGTTTATTCAAAAGCGAGTGGCTTGCATGACCTAGTCTTTTGTGCCAAAGCATAACATCATTATTTAAGGCACTCAAACAAGTCAAATTATTTTGGGGAAGAGTAGAAATACAAACTTTATAAACATTTTTGTGTCGCTTCCCCCTCAACACAACATCTCCTGTGTTCATATTAACAACCAAGCAACGTATCGGAGAGAACACTATTAGGTTGTCTTTGTCACACAGTTGGGACACACTTAGTAAGTTGTGTTTTAATCCATCCACAAAATAAACATTTTCAATTGAATGGGAGAGTGACTCACCTATCTTACCTATACCGACAATTGTCTCAGATTTACCGTTTCCAAATCCTACACTCCCTCCTTCTGAAGCTGCAAGTGAGAGAAAATTGAATTTTTCACCAGTCATATGCCTCGAACACCCACTATCAACATACCACAGCTGCTTGTTCCCTAGGTTGTTCCCCGAGCTGTTTGTTGGGTTGTTTTCTCTCACTTCAGCCTGCAAAACAAATCAAAGGTTAGTTTTGGGAATCCAGATCCACTTGGGTCCCATTCCTTTAGACGTACAAATCTCATCTTTCTTAACTCATATTTGTCTTATATAAACTGTGTTTCTTTCAATGGCATACCTTCTTATAGGACACGCATACCGATAATGCCCCGTTTTACCACAATGAAAACAAACAATATTTTCAGGTAGTCCCACATATTTCCTATTAACAGGGTAAACGGTGCGCTTAGTCACAAAGCCTAATCCCTTTTTGCTTCGGTTAAAGTGAGTGTTCAACCAATTTAGCGCCTGTGAGGACCTGTTCCAGCGCCTGTTTGCAGCAAGGTCTGATTCTACTTGTTTTAATTTTTCAAGTAATTTACTGTTCTCAATAAGCAGGGATTCAACCTTCTGTTTCAGTTCAAGGGATTTCTTTTCCAACTTAGTCAGATTAATGGAACAAGTCTCTTCTTTCATGAGTAGGGTCTCTTTAAGCACACTAATGTTTTCATGTAAGGCAAGTGTTTCTTTGTCAACTTCAAGCTTTTCTATTTTGAGAGTTTCATTTTCCAGTTCTAGGTCTCGAACATCCCTTTTTAACTCAGCACATATATCCATTATAGTGTACACCAATTCTTCAAGGGTTGATTTATTGAGACCACGTACCTTGTTCTTGAGTTGAGTCAGACTGTTTGTTGATTCATCATCTGAATCAGTGTCACTTCTTGCCATGAGTGCTATATCAGCTTCCTCAGCTTCAGACCCTTCCTCATCCTCGCTTGAATCACCCCAGGCCACTAGCATAACTTTTGAGAATTGTTTTGCTGAGCTGCTTACACCCTGTTTACTACCCTGTTTTCTAGGGTGTTTGGGTTCTTGTTCTTCCTTTAGCAGTGGGCAGTTTCTCACAATATGGTCTAACTTGCCACACTTGAAACATCCGGAGAACTGTTCCCGAGAGGTGTTCCTGGCCTTACCAAAGTCCTTCCGTTTGCTGTTTTCTTTAACTTTCTTGAAGAACTTCTCAAATTTTTTTGTTATCATGGCAATCTCCTCCTCATCAGAATCAGAATCATCTTCTAAGGCCTTTAGTGCAAGACCTCGATCTCTCTTTGTCTCATCTTTCTGCTGGGAATTTCTTCTAAGTTCATACGTTTGGAGATTTCCAATCAGCTCATCTAAGGTAATCTTGTTCTTGTCCTTAGCTTCTTGGATGGCCGTTACTTTCGCTTCCCAAGCATGAGGTAAAATTCTTAGGATCTTCCTCACCAATTCTTCGGTGGTGAAGGATTTTCCCAGGCATTTCAACTCATTCGTTATGTGAGTGAAGCGAGTGTACATGTCCATCACACTTTCACGATCACCCATCTCAAACAGCTCATATTTTCTCATAAGCAATTCAATCCGGGATTGCTTTACCTGATTGGTCCCTTCGTGAGCTACTTGTAAAGCATCCCAGATTTTCTTGGCAAACTCACATTCAGATATGCGAGTATATTCATAAGGACCTAGGCCGAAATATAGAAGTTTTTTGGCCTTGGCATTCTTCTCCATCATTTTGTAATCTTCAGTATTGAATTCTTCAGGCTTTTTGGGGACTTTACTTCCATCTTCGATCACCTTCGTGGGAATGAGTGGTCAATTCTTGATAAGCATCCATAATTCGTAGTCCTCAGCTTGAATGTAGTTTTCAATTCTATTCTTTCACCAACTATAATGTTGACTATTAAAGTATGGTAGTCGAGTTATGGATTGACCTTCAAGTATGCCTTGTGGGGTACTCATCTTCAAGGATCTCTCAAGGTGTTAGCCTTTTCAAGGAGAACCTGCTCTGATACCAATTGTTAGTTTTGAGAGTACACAGCCACAAGAGGGGGGGTGAATTGTGGTGTCAGATTTTCTTGCTTTTCTGGCAAACAGTCTTAGACCCTGTTTGCACAGACTGTTCCTGAGTTGAGCAGAAGTGAAAATCCAACAAAATTGAATGCGGAAATAATGGACACAAGAATTTTACGTGGAAAACACCTCTAGCCCAACTGAGGTGAAAAAACCACGACCTACCTTCTGTAGGATTTTAACCACTTCATTAAACGGGCTTAATACGTTACAACAGTAACACACCTTGCTACTAATTGCAACCTACGTAACCGTCTTCCCTAAGACTGGTTA
>JACYFF010002017.1:55622250-55641505 GCA_017589665.1 Selenicereus undatus
ATACAGACACACACACACAGACACACACACACACACACACACACACACATATATATATACACACACACACACGCATATACATATATATGGACACACACACACAAACATACACACACACACACACACACATATTCAAAGTGTCTATTTTAACATACATCGTGCAAAGCATGGGTCCAAACTAGAGCTGTGAAAAGATGACCCGACACAATTACCGACCCGAACCCGACACGAAGTTAAGTGGGTTTGGGCATAAATTTTCGATCCGTTTAATTAAATGGGTTGACACGTTCAACCCGTTTAATTAAATGGGTTAGGTTCAGGTTGAGATTCTCGACACAAAAAAGTACCTATTTAACCCGTTTAATTAATTGAGTTAAATAAGTCAACTCATTTTTTTATTATTTATTTATTCATTTACTTTTTATTAGATAATTAAGAATATAAAAATTTTTAGAAATTATGAATTGTGATGAATTTGAGGAATTTCAAAGAGTAATTATTTAATGTGATATGTAAACTTAAGTTTTAACACTGTAATTACGTATTAGTTGAAAATATTAAATGCGTAAATAGTCAATTAAGCGACTCAACTTGACCTGTTTATCTTAAACGGGTTAAGCGGGTCAACCCGTTTAAAAATTAAATGGGTACAGGTCAAGATTTTTCAGCCCGTTTAATAAACGAGTTTGGTTCAGGTTGAGGAATTCTCAACCCGTTTAAGTTCGACACAAACACGAATCCGACCCGACACGACCTATTACTCAGCTCTAGTCCAAACTAGTGTTTGATAACAAAAGAAACTTGATGGCAAAATGGAGAATTTATAAAGGTATAAGAACTTAGGCAAAACCCTAGAAGTCGCTCGTTCCCACTCTTCTCTCTCCTCAAAACCCTAACACAGACACATCACCACAAGTGAGAGATCTGAGCAGCAAACGCGGCAACAATGTCGATGTCGAAGAGCTCCAAGATGCTCCAATTCATCAACTACCGTATGCGGGTCACCATCCGCGACGGCCGTCAACTAGTCGGAAAATTCATGGCCTTCGACCGCCACATGAACCTCGTTCTGGGCGACTGCGAAGAGTTCCGGAAACTTCCACCCGCCAAAGGGAAGCCCAACGAGGAGAGAGAAGACCGGCGAACACTCGGGCTTGTCCTTCTTCGTGGGGAGGAAGTCATCTCCATGACTGTCGAAGGCCCTCCTCCTCCTGAAGAGTCACGTGCCAAGTCCGTGGGTGCAGCCGCTATGGCTGGTCCCGGTCTTGGCCGAGCTGCTGGCCGTGGCGTGCCCACTGCGCCGCTGGTTCAGGCTCAACCCGGTCTGGCTGGTCCGGTTCGTGGAGTGGGTGGACCGGCGCCGGGAATGATGCAGCCGCAGATCTCTCGGCCACCGCAGCTGTCAGCGCCTCCCATGAGCTACCCGGCGCCGCCGGTGATTCGGCCACCAGGGCAGCAGATGCCAGGCTTTCCTCCTCCTGGTGGGCCGCCGCAAATGCAGCCGAGGGGTCCGCCTCCTCAGGTTCCGCCACCTGGGTCAAGGCCCGGTGGACCATTCTCTGTGCCGCCGCCTCCACAGTATGCTCAAAGACCTGGAATGCCAATGCCGCCTCCTCCTATGATGCGTGGCCCGCCTGCTCCTCCTCGGCCAGGTATGCCAGGCCCACCGCCTCCTCGTCCTGGAATGCCACCACCCCCAGGCGGTCCAGTGCCTGTCTATGGCCCACCTCGCCCTGGAATGCCGCCTCCACCAAATGCACAACAGCCACCTCAGAACCAGCAGCAGTAGATGGATTGATGAAAGACTTGGTATGTTGCTTGCTGCTCATTTAGCTTAATTTGGGCTTGACGCTGGGATTTTTAGATGTCTTTGGAATTTCAATGCGTATTGACTGCCAACTGCCAATGTGTTTGAATTTCTGGTTGTGATTTTCAAGTGTTGTTTCTGAGCTAGTCTGTTATGTCGCCATTAACTTTTAGACTGGATGTCGGCTCGCGGACTTAGGTTTTGTAGTGAATTTGATTTCCTGCATATATATCATATAAGTATGGTGCCCCTTAGACTCTTGGTTCCCTTCTTTGTTAATTGTTTGAGTCTTGCTCTTGGCAAGATGGAATTTCTGAGTTATCGTGATAAGTTTGTGTTTGTGTTTGTTCTGGGTGTCTTGGGAAAAGTGTCTGATTGGGTGGTTTGGTGATCAAGGTAATGTTCTAGCAGGTTTTGGCTGGAGGAAACATCACTTTGAGTGTGCATACCTGGTCGTTTAATATCGTTGTTTGAAATTCTGTGCCTTACTGTTATTGTAATACTAGAGTTGCCGTTTGTGTTGAGATCTGACCGAACTGGATGCTTAAGGGCTCATTCTCTTGGTCTGAAGTTTGAACATCCTCTATGTGTTTCTTTTATTCATTGGAGTTCTTAGAGATTGGTGACAACAATATTGATAAATTAAGGTCTAAAATGTGAAATATGAGTTGGTTTGCTACCATGCATGGTATTTGAATGTTGTGTAACCTTCATGGATGGGACCATGGTTGGTGTCAACATCAAGTTGGTGTTGTGGAGTAATGTCTGCACGTCTAAAGGGTTTGAACTGAGTAGGTCTAAAAACTAGAGTATTCTCTCTGTCCTAGAGTGAACATTCGATGATAATGTTGTGATTAGAATGTGCCATTGTTTTGATTAGAGTTTGTGAAAAGAAGGTATGGTTGGTTGGGGGAGAGGAAATACTTAAGCAATGATTTTTCTCATAAGTTTCTTAAAAAAGGTCATCAATGAATGCGGAATCGAAGTAGACAGAGTTATTTGACAATTTCACCTAGAAAAGCCTATCTTTGGCTTTGTTTACAATCTGAAATGTAAGATTATGAGCTGAATTAGGCTTGTTTTTGGTACATGATGGTTATTTCAGAATTAAAGAGTCAGTTGTTAATGAATTGCATGGTGCAAATAGCTATACCACAAAAGACAATTTAGTAGCCTTTGAATGTAGAACTAAGAAGCAGATCATGAAAACAAAAGAGGAAAGGGAAACTTTATTTCATTGGTAGGCTTCATTTTCATTTTGTTTTGCAATTTCCCTTGTTTAACTTCTACATTGGATGCCTGGTTTGTTTTTCTATTTATTAGATTGGTTTATAGTAATATCAGTCAGGTTTGTTTTCATTTTGTTGTTATATGCATCCTTAAATGTGTTTAACTTGTTTCAACTTGCAGACTTTGTGAGCCAAAGAATTGCATTGCTTGCTTGAATCCATGCCCTTGCAGAATGGAAGTGGTTGGCACCATTCAAGATTTTCTTCTGAGAGTCATGCTAGCTTATGCGTTACATTATTGCCAAGTTCTGCCTATTGCTGTCTTTATTGTGTCTATAAATTGCGCTAGAGAGAATGAGAGGATTTTTATGTTCTCTAAGATTTTACTGTTATAGATGACCACATGACTATAAGAGCCTATGTGTCATATCTGGAAGTTTCCTATTAAGAAACTGACAACACAGCACTGCCCTTGTGCATCTTGCCTAGCTGTAGCATTTGAGATCTAGGTGTGTTCTAAAACTTATGCTTAACAAACAGAGAGCATATTTCTGGGATGCCTGGAAAACACATTTTTATTCAAAGTTCAAATTGATAGTAGTAGTATGTTAGCTTAGTTTGAAAAGGCGCAGGTGAGGCGCGCCTAGGCGAGAGGCGCACAGGCTGGCGCCTCACCCACACCCAGGTGACGCCCATTCCCAAAGCCACGTGAGGCATGCGCCTCATGGCGCCTCATGCCAGGCGCAATGCGATCCAGGCACACGCCTAGAGGAACATAAAATTTCCTTCAAAAAAAAAAGAGAATTGCAAGAAAATACTTAAAACTTTGGGTTTGGCTGGCTTCTTCAACCTACAACCCGAGTACTACTCCACCATTCGAAACCCTAGAGGCCTCAAATCATCTCAGTCGAAGCCTTCATCTGAATCTCCTTCCATCAGATATGTGTATGCTTTCTCTTCTTCTCTTCTTCGTCCTGCTGCTCTTCTTCACTTCATCGTGCTGTTCTTCTTCTTCTCTGCTACAGTGCGTCAGCCAGCCATGGCTGTGCCGCCTTCTTCTCCTTTTTGTTTTCCCGTTTTTCTCCCTCCCTTAAGCTCTCATCCTCTCTTTCGGCTTTGTCTGTCCCTGTTCGAGCCATTTTCATCAGCTTTCCTCCTCTGTTCTGCGTGTTGCTCTCCGCCTCTGTTCTGTCTTTCGGCCTTCTGACTTCTGAGTATGGCAAATGTTAGGTTTTTTTTTTTTTAAATTTGCTGGTCAGGGCAGCTGGGCTAAAGGTTAGAAATGTTATGTTTTTTTTTTTAAATTTGCAACAATCTAATTTGTTTTTGCCTTTTTGGTCAGTGGCAGTGGGTACTGCCAGGCAGAGGCAGTTTGTGTGTGTGTGTTTTTACTTTTTATAATATTGTCATGCTAAATTACCATCTTGTGGACTATTTGTGATACTTTTGGTACTTACATTGATGTACAATTGTTCTTTGATGTCACTATTTTACTCAATTATCATAAATAAGTCCTGAAAATTGTTTTCAAACCTTTTTTTAGCTAAAAAAAGGTTCGCGTCCTTGAGGCGTGCGTCTTCGCCTCGCGCCTCACGCCTCGGGACCCTTTGCGCCTAGCGCTTTTTCAAACTAAGAGCTAAAAAAAGTTTTGCGTCCTTGAGGCGCGCGTCTTCGCCTCACGCCTCGGGACCCTGTGCGCCTGGTGCTTTTTCAAACTAAGCTAAAAAAAGGTTCGCGTCCTTGAGGTGCGCATGTTCGCCTCGCGCCTCACGCCTCGGGACCCTTTGTGTCTCAATGCGCCTGACGCTTTTTCAAGCTAAGTATGTTAGTAACACTCATGGAAGCAGTATGTAATTGAAACAAAACAAGAAGTAAAAACAGGAAGAAAAGATTGCAATCGGTTGTCGAGAGTGGGGCAAATTAATGGTGACTCAGTGAGAGTGTTATCTAAATAAATGAGTATTAGTGAAGAAGATGATGGTGGATAGAACAAACTACTGGACTTATGGGCATATTAGAAGGTATAAAATCAAGAGTGAAATGATTTGTCAAACCGGTTGGAGAGACTCCAATCTAGAAAACATAGTTAAATGGTTTGGATGCATCAGGAACTGACATCCAAGTGGGCCGCTCACATTTTCAGGAGTCATATTGATGGGAATTAAGTGAGTGAGAGGAAGACCTAATAGGATGTGGTAGGAAGCTGTTAGATGAGTTTTGGCGTACATGGACTGGAGGAATGAGCGCGGTTTTAGCAGTATAAGATATGGGTCCTGGACCTGAGATGGGTTTCTTTTTTGGCTTTCTTGGTGTTAGTGGTGTTCTGTTTGAGTGGCTCTATGTTGACTGTGAGCGTTCTTAGCCATCTCTTTATACAGGTTTTGTGTGTACTTGTTTTGGTCTTTGAAACTATTCTTTCTAATTTAATTATGCTTTACCTTAGTTGTTTCTTTTTGGGTTGCTTGGTGTTAATGGGTTTCTATTTGACTGGCTCTATGTTGATTGTGAGCGTTCTTGGCCTTCCCAACTATTCTTTCTACTTTAATCATGCATTACCTTAGTGTAGTCTCCTTTTGACTTTCAATGCCTTCTTGTTGATTTAATATGACGTACCACTTCTGTGTCTACTTGTCCTTGGCATCTACCACTTGTTTTTGGACTGTTTTTAAACTACTGTGAACACATGTGCTTGTCTTCCAGCTTTGCATTCTTTTTCTTGGTGCGGCATGGGAATGATGTTCTTGTTGTCGCTGCAAACTAGTCACTGAGTGAGATGGCAAAATTGGGGTAAATGGTTTCTTGGAATACACATTATGGGTTGTCACATTTGAAACACTTTCAGTTACTCTTACTGCTTTCTCAAACACTACCGCAAACGTTGGTGATTTTTATTTGTCTCAGTAACTGTTTACCCAACGGCAAAGGATGGTTTAGTCGTAGCATTGATCTGTTGTTCGAAACTGATTTTTAGCGGCTATCTTGTTGTAGAATCCAGCTGATGCTCACTAGGCTCTGTTGTAGTGGGACTACTTATGCTAATGTATTGTTGCTACTGGAGTGTTTGCTTAACTGCTATTGCCGTTGTTTCCGTTAATTTGTGTTGCAATATTAAGCGATGGAAAACAAGCCATTATGAGTTGAAGACAGCTCAGTCTAGTGCTTTTGAATGTATTCTTACCTCTCATGATTGTGGATGATATTCCTTAATGTTTGGATCTTATTGTTGTTGAGTGTTCGTAGCCTGTGTGATGCCTACTAGTTATAATTGTCGTAATTGGCTCACCTTATTCTTTGTATCATAAAAGGGCACACCTATCTTTCTCCTTGCCTTTGTAAAAGCCCAGTTGGACTTATCTTCTTGTATTGCTCGAAAGTAATTCTCCTTTGTAAAAAGCATCTGATGTCTCTTTGATAATAATATGCAAATGTAGTCATGTTGTAGAATAAACAGGAGAAAAGTTTTCTTTTTACTTTTGTTTTGGCCACACTTGGGGGCAGGGGTCGGCCACTTTTCTTCTAATTTTCCGCAGAACCATGGAAAAAATGAATGAATATTCATAGCTTGATCTTGGGGGAGAATCCTGCATGGCTGGTGCAGTTTCTGCATCTTTCTTAGATGGCTTTTGTTTTCCATGTTGCTGCAACCAATTTTGATTTGTCGCTAATAACAAAGGAACATTGGTCTCTTCTAACTTGTTGACAGGTATCCTGTGACTACGAGGGGGCTGATGTTGCAGACTTTTTTTTCCCACAGTTCACTCAAATCCGTCTTGGACCTGTGCTACAAATGAAGAGGCTACAGATCATATTGTCTTTTGTATTTGGGGTTTGCGCTGGAAGTAAGATTTTTAGCAACCTTGCAGATTTAGTGTTGTGGAATAGAACTGTATCTACTGACATTCTGGTAGAGTAGATTTGTGTAAACAGTCATCAAAAGAAACAATTATCCATGGGTTAATTCTGGTCTATACTCTTTCAGAAGAGTACGCTGCTTGGCCAAGTGTTTCTTGTTGGCATTATAGCTCAATTATGTCCTGCTATGCTTCATGTTCATTCTGACTTCAACATGCCTTATGCTCTCAGTTAGTCAAGACTGAACATAGCTTGTTAACTATGAGCAAGCCGGGCCCATCTATAACTCGTGTTGCAGAAGTTCTTTTGTGTGGATACTTACGGGTTTTGCGCATCTGGACCTCTTAGGCCCTATCAGCAGCATCCAAGCTTGCTATCATGGATAGTGAGAATGTCGTATACTTGTCTGGTTAGCTTTGCAGGAGATTATGAACGGAAAGGGCACTAGCTTGTTTGATTGATATTGGACCAAGGGAACGTAGCCTTCGATTGGGTTAGACTGGGCTGGTTTGATCCTTGCTAATTACTATGGACCTTCTGGCTGGAGCAAGTGTCGAGCCTGTGTTTTTGACCCCTTCGTTAGCAAAATAATACTAATATAATGTCTGTTTCATTCAATGGTGATATACAGAAAATGAGGCCCTTACTAGCCTTTTGCGATGCACAGTGTAGGACCTTTGCAAATAGAAGGCAATCACTCCGGCTCAATGCCCAAAGTCCAATTGTCTACTTGGTCAGCTGATCAGCAATTGCTTTTTTCTTCCTGATGACAGCTAACAGAACAGCCTAAGTTGATACTAGTCTGATTTGAATTGACTCCACGTAATTGGTAACTTTTTATAGGTTTTTTTTTTAATTTATGAAGAAAAGCTTATTAGATTGAACATCAACTACTTGAAATAAAAATCAGAGCATCTTTAGTGTGAGTATCAAATTTTGGAACTCCACTTTTACATATCAGTGAAAATTTCATTTTTTCAAACTTGAATTCTTTTGCTTGTCTAACCTATACTATAGAACTTTAATTTGGATGATTTAATAAAATATTTATCATACATTCATCCCATAACATATAACCTTTTTATTTAAAATTACTTAAATAATATTTTTTAGGGGAGAGAAAGAAAAAACAAAAAAGCATAAAAGGACAAAAAAAGGAATGCGGGATGGAACTACCAGACATTAATTCCATCCATGTCATGCGCTTGAGCAACAAAATTGGAACACGGGTCCCGATGATTGGAAAGTGAGTCATCGGGTGCGAATGCTCGCAAAATTGGGAATGATTTTAGTGTACTTGATGAAATTTTATCATTGTTGAACATAATCCCATATGAAATTAGCCCAACTCCTTACTAGTTCTAAACATTGAGTAATGTTGACCTTTTTAATAATTGTCAGCAGTTGAACAATTTTTTAGATATCTCAACTTTGAATGAACCATCAAGTTCTAGTGCTCTTGTATTAGACTATCAGCTTCAATTAAAAAAATTCCCTTACACTCTCAAATAGGCTAGGATACAATCATTAAGGGTGTGTTTAGTAGGGGGGAAAATCATTTTTCCGGAAAATAATTTTCCTATTTTACACCGTTTAATAAAACAAGGAGGGAAAAATTATTTTCAGGGGAAAATCATTTTACCCCATTTGAAGGAAATTGTTTTCCCTTGAAAAAGTAGGGAAAACAATTTTTCAAGCTCAATTTTCGTTGTCCAATTTTGTCTCTCGTTCTATTTTTTTTTAATTGTGCCTAGAATCACTCTATTTTCATTCTCATTTTGTCTTTCATTCTTCTCATCTTCTTCATGTTCATCATGTTCATTGATGATTTCCATCGTTAATATCTGTAATTATTTCTTGAGTTCTCTGATCTTCTTACAGTTGCCATTTTGAAGAATTTCGCAATCTAAGACACTCATCATCTTCCCGTTCATCATTTTCTTTAATATGGATTTAATATCATTTAAAGTCAACTAGGTAATCCCTGAGAATAGTGAAAAAATTGAGATTCATTAATGTTGACTTTCTCTTTTGCTGGATTTGTTACTGGGTATATTTCTTACTGATGTTTTGGGTTTGATTTTGAAGAGAAGAGCGAAACAGAATTCGTTGGTTGGGTCGGGTCAGATTAGTGAGCAGGGAAGGGGGTTGATGGTAAAAAGAAATGAAGTGAAGACGGGGGTTCATTCTATCAAATAGCAAAAAATGAAGTGGAAAGAAAATGATTTTCCATTCTACCAAACAACTGAAAATGTAAGTGGAAAATCATTTTCCTTGGGAAAATATTTTTCATGGAAAATGATTTTCTGATAAAATGATTTTCCCCCCTACCAAACACACCCTAAGACTTAAGACAACATCATAAGACCAAATTTGACTACGTTAGATTTGCACAATTTGAGTCACAGGGAGGGAGGAACACCCCAAGCTATATCATTTTCACTGGACTTATTAGTTCAAGCGACGGGTTAAATACAAGTTAGGTGTATTCGGATTTGGGTAAAATATAGATTAGGTGTATTTTGAGTTCATGTAAAATACAAGTGAGTGTATTTCGGTTTTACCAGTTTCGGATCAACCTAACGGGTTTAGAATGCCTATTCTGTGAGTTATTTTTCTTTTTTCAAAATCAAAAGTTCTGCATATTTATTGCTCAAAATTGTCATTATTTAATGAAAATGCATAATAATTGTAATTTCTCAAAAGAATATTAAAAATATTCAAAATTTTTATTATAATATATGAATATCTTGTATGGCGGGCAAAGAATCAAGCATCACTTGGTTTTGGATAGATCGATCCATACATTGAAAGAATATCAATAACGGGTCTGCCATTTATGGGGCAGTCCGTTTAGAGCATTTTAACGAGTTGTAACCGTTTGACTGCCAATAACCTATTTAATAATTTAATATTTTTATTAAGTAACCTACCAATGTCTAATCAGGTAAAACTTTATTAATGGGCAGAACCCAATATGAATATGGCTAACTGTTTTCCTATCACTAGTATCATAGTTCAAGACTAGTTAGAATGAAAATTAAATAAAATTGAATAAAAGAAGTACAAGATATTATCTTGCAGTTATAACATGAAAATTTTAAATTATTACAAATTAATTAATTTAAAAAATAATTAGATATGTTTGTTTAACTAAGTATATAATGGTATGACTTGCGTATCTTTAATGCTTGTCTTCTTTTAAATTAACCTTTTTAAAAAGATTATATAGTTATTTCATGCAATTTTATACCCATTTTAAACATTTTTTCATTTAAAAGTTGTGTACGATATTATTTTCAGAGAATGAAGAAGAAAAAATAAGGTCATTATTGTTTAATTTATAAGTAGATGCAATAGTTATATAATGTCTTTTAAAACTATTTGATAAAAATGAATAACCATTATTGTTAAGAGGGTAAAATCAAAGAAAAATAAAAAACTAAGCATATAATATTTGGGTCAAGCAGGTGGGTTCAAGTTCGGGTCGGGTTTGACCCGGTAATTTGCGGGTTTTTTCGGGTTCGAATCGAGAAAATCGTATTCAAAACCCAGCATTTTCAGGTGGGTTTGGATCGGGTCGATTTTTGTTATGTCTAGTTTTCACTATGTTTGCAGCATAGGCCATCTCCACATGCTTTTCCCTAGGAAGAGGTCACCATGTTCAACATAAGCCATCTAGTGATTCTATTAGGATAATAATTTTAAAAAACCACTCCGCTTGAATTTTTAGTCATACTCTTTTTAACTTGTAAGTGTTTATCATCAACATTCAGCATATTTAAGTACAATTAAGTATAATTTAGCATTATTAACCATAATTCAATATAATTCAGCCCAATCGAGCACTATTCAACACTTATAAGAAACACTAAGACATTATATTGTAATTAGACCTAAATTACCTAATTGGTAATCAATAGTTGGACTTATTTTACTATAATGTAAATTGATTTGTTATTGTAATTGTAAAATCCTTTGAATGTTGAAAAAAATTATTACATTACTTCACTAAATAAAATGTTTCATGCTATTACTTATTGTACACAATATGAATATATTATTATAATTGTGAAAAGGCTCATTATTTTCAAGAGATATAATATTATTTAGCTTCATAAATTTGTTAATAATTTTCTAAAGTTACAGAGTTATTTTAAGAACCTAATTAAAATTGAGACACAATTTTTTTTTAAAGTATTTGTAATAAAAAAATTAATTATTTTACGAACAACTTCTAACTCCAATTTATATCGGTGTAGCTAATCACTTTCAACTTTTAAAGTTAAACTAATGATGAAATCAATACATGTAATGATATATGAAATTTGTGCATTAATACTAAAGCGACTCCAAACAGCAGATATATTTGTAAATTATTTGTAAATTATACATATCAATTAAAAAAACTATTCATAAATTAATCTACAACATCATAGCATATATATACAACTCATTGGAATATGTTTATATCATAGCACAAGATAAACAAATATGCATTTACAATAACTCGTATTGGGCACATATAAACTTTATAGATACATTTCTGGGTGTAGTTACAATTACATATAAACTCATCTATAAGTGCTTATTATAAATCCAAAAAACGTGTCCTTCGTGCGAATGATAATTGAATTTTGTGTCATTTTCTATCGTTGTGCGGTGATATTTCCCATACAGAAAATTTGTAAATATATTACCAATAGATGGTTACATTCATTGCTAGATGAAAAAGGGACTAGCCAAGTGCTTACGCTGATTCTTCTTGGAATTGCGTTATGATTTTACTTGTGCTTTATTGACTCCAGAGAGGTCGTTGCCAATGATGGCCCTTTGTCTGTGCTATTCCTGAAATTACGCAATCCTTTTCCTGAAGTAGGGAATTGATAAAGAAGCATCTTCCAAGAGGCTGGAAAGTCGAGCACATCACGAAGCAAGGAAATTTCCAACAGCAAACATGGATGCTTTTCACTGTTTGAGTATAATATTTTTGTATGGGGTTGCTCAGAGAGCAACCATTACGATAATGGATCTGATTGCAAAGCAGCTGTTAATGTTTATTCTTTTCATTGATAAATAGGAATTAGTAAATTAGTAAAATTGATAAATATTAGTAGAAATTAGTAAAAGTTATTATTTTTTTTTTTTGCAATGATGGGTAGGAGTTGGTTAAGATCAGAAAAAATTGGAAGAAGATTTCAGAAGTTCGAGAATTTTGGTAAAGAAGGTAAATGAGTGATGATTTCTTTATAAAACTTTTTGAAGAAGATTAGTAAGAATTGGTGAATTTTATGGAAGTTGGTAGAAATTAGCAAAAGTTAGAGTTCAAAAGGATTAATTTTTTTTTTCTGTAAAAGTTGGTAAAAGTTTGTGAGAGTTGATAGAAACTGAAATGAATTTCCCAACAAAAAGAACACGCGCTTAGTGGGAAAATGAGTACAACGTCAACTTAGCTCTTTAGTCATTCAATTAGTACGAGATCCTTCTGCTCGGCTAGGTGTCGAACTTTGTATTTGGTGTGCTATTTGGTAGTGTGGTTTCTCACTCGAGTAACCCAAAGGGAAAAAAAGAAAAAAGAAAAACGGAACAAGTCGTTCCTTCATGCCATTGAAATGAAAGCACCTCTTATCATTCTACTTAGCACAGAAGACCATTTGCGAAAAAGAAAGTAAGCATTTTTAGACATAGCTAACTCATGAAACTTCCAAGTTTCTTGTATCAGCTGCATCAATCATTACGCTGTATTAAAAGAACGAACCCCATGAACACTTCAAAAGTTAATATTATCTATAGGCCAAGGGCAAGAGGAAACACCGAACAACATATCATTTGCACTATCCATCCAACCTCAGTAGCCATCTAGACGTGATTTTCACATAAGAAACAACTACATTCAACTTAAGCCCGTCACTTAGAAAATGTTGGCCAATTTAAACTTTTACAAGCGACTATATTAGGATAAAATCTTTAAAAACTACTGAACTTAATATTTGGTATAAATGATAATTACACTTTTTCATAACATAAGAGCATTTTAAATCTGCATTTGTCAACGCGACTCCTTTCCCCATAAAATTACTCTTTATAGTAACCATTTTCTCTGCCACTTACACACCAACCAGGGCAGCCATAAGTTTTCAAGGGTATGTTGTGTCAACTCTTTAAAGTCCTCTAACTGCAGCCTTTCTTTTTCTTTTTTTATTTATTCATTTATTTATTTATTTTGAGGCGCCAAGCTCTGAATTTCTTAATCTGCCAAACCCCAGCATGTTCATTGTTGTGTCAAGAAATGTCAACTTTATATAGTTGAAAAATATGTTTCTATAAGGAGAAAAAGGGGGGGGGGGGGAAACAATCCCACACAGGAAATAAGATTTTGTGGGTATTAATTTCTAATGATGGACACCATAATAGTTCTCAGTAGATAGTTTGTATTGTTTTAAGGTCGAAAGTGGTCAGTTTGTGGTGATTAATTTGCAGTGATATTTCTAGAAAATGACATTTTTCAAGATCGCAAGGGACCAATTTATGCTTATTAATTTACAATGATGTTTCCAAGAAATTGCATTTTTCAAGATCAAAATCGACCAATTTGTAGTTATTAATTTATAGTGATGTTTCCAGAAAATTGCGTCATTGATTTTACTTGTGCTCTATTGGCGTAGGGAGGTCATTGCCACGGGCCCATTCTATTTGCCATCCTTGGAATTTTGCCCATTTTTTCTAAGTGGGAAAGAATAGGGATCATCTTCGAAGATGTGAAACAGATAGAATTAAAGCATGCAAAATCTTGGCGCATCTGATAGATTTCATTGACTAAGACTTGTGACACTGTTGTATTTACTATTTAGTGACTATGGAGTACATAATTATTCATTGTACAATAAACGTAAATCATGCATGCCCAACCGACATTGCTGGATCAAGTCTGTCTGGTGGACTTCCACGCTACAAATAATTTGTCATAACATCTCTGGTTGCTTGGCTTGACATCAGAAAGTATATTTTCTGTTTCAGTGCTAAAAAATGGTAGGAATTCAATTCTCCTAATTATGAGAATATTGTCGGATTTATGATTAGGGACGTGTCTTCGTTTCATTAATCGTGAAGTTTATTACATATAAGTAAAGATACTTTTAATTAATGCTGATGTGGAAGAAGGAATTTCGTGGGCATAATTCTTCCTCCCTCATTGACCGTCATCTTAAAGTGAGCATCATTCACAAAGTGAGCATTTAGGATAATTGCATCGAAGCTTCATGTTCCTAACACGCAGTCCGTGTATCACATCATTCATGAAGTGACCAATATTCACGGTGTAAAATTTGCTACGAAATTTCTCTTGCAAATTCCCTCATCACTTTCCGTTCTATATAATGCAGAGCTTGACTGCCATGCCTAAACACACACTCTTCTTCGTCTTCTCCAAATTACAGCCTTAATCCTTTCCATATAAAACCTCACTTACCCTCACATATAGAGGAAGAAGAAGAAGAAGAAGAAGAAGAAAGAAATGGCAGAACTGGGACTTGAGATCCCCAAAATCCTTGTGGAGAAACTGATTTCCGGGGCAGTGAAAGAAGCCTGTTCTTTTTCACAAATCAAGTCCCTCATAAAAACCCTTGAGGAGACTAAGCCCATAATCGAAGCTTGGCTTCTCGATGCAGATGCCACACAACTTACCAACCATGCAGAACGTGTGGCATTCCAGCAACTCATCTCCACACTGGAGAAGGTGAATAACTCATTGGATGTGAGAGAAGCTAGAGCCATGCGGAGACAAACCATGAGTAGAGGCCGCCCCAGCAAGAAGGTACTCTTGTTCTTCTCTCCTTCTTCAAACCCGATTGTTTGTGCATTTAGAGAGGCCCGTGAAGTCAAGGCTCTTATAGAGGAACTAGATCGAATAGCAAGAAAACACAACCTCTTGGGTAACATGTTGAGACTGTCTTTTGAGACTGTGAGCCAAAAGCAGGCTCTGAGCTTAAAAAAGAGAGCATTCACCAGCGAAGTCATCATAGGTAGAGACGAGGATAGGGATAACATAATCAGAATGTTGTTGGAATCTTCCAATGCTCAAGAGGCATTCTCCATGGTTTGCATTCTTGGTATTGGAGGGATGGGGAAAACTACACTGGCTCAGTATGTGTTTAGCAATGATAGGGTGAAGAGCCATTTTGATATGATGATTTGGGTCTATGTCCCTCAAGTTTTAATTGCTGAGGATGTGATGCAAAGCATGGTGGCATTTGCTACTGATGAAACCCGTCTTCAATGTGGGATGCTTCAGTTGCAATATCACTTCCAGCGCCAAATCACCGACAAGAAAATCCTTCTTGTTCTAGATAATGTCTGGGATAATAAGCTCCTGAGTTTGCAATGGCAAGGGTTAAGAGATCTAATAGGGTTTTGCGCACCTGGAAGTATGGTCCTCACTACCACACGCAGTGTGGGAGTAGCCAAAACAATGGGCATTGTTAACCGATACATGCTCAAGGATTTAGAGAAAGAGGACTCTTGGCATCTCTTCAAAAGAAATGCTTTTACGCAGGGTCAGGACCCACGCGTGGAGGCGATTGGAAGGGAGATTGTACAATTGTGTCCTGATGTTCCTCTTGTCATACGTAATATAGGGCAACATTTAAAGGGGATGCGTGACATTACTGAGTGGGTGGATTTCAAAGATAAACTTGCCCATCTAAGAAGTTGTGGGCAGGCTCCAAATGTCATGGAGATACTTAAGCTCAGCTATGACAAACTTGATCCAAAGCTGAAGCTATGCTTTGCTTGGTGCTCTTTGGTTCCCAAGGGTACCCTGCATTTCTGGTCTTTCCCTGAGGAATTGTTCTGTTCTTGGATAGCTTTAGGGTATGTAGTAGAGTCACAATCTGGAAACCAAAGCCCCGTTGATATAGCAAGAGATTATTTTCATCGGTTGAAAGACCAAGGCTTCTTTGATTCGTACTCGATGCATGATGTGATTCATGATCTTGCGTGTTGGGTAGCTGGGCCCACTTATAAGAGGGTGTATTCTTCTCAAGGATATGAATTTGATGAGGAAAGAATCCGTCATTTGTCCCTCTCACGTGACACCTTGCTATCGATGGATTTGCCATACTCGCTTCTAAACAAAACCAAGAAGCAACTACAGTCACTTCTTGTGTCTGGAGGCGATTTTATGGATTTGCCATGCTCACTTGTGTCTGGAGGTGATTTTATGAATACACCTAAATTAAACCTGCCAAAGTTTGAATGTCTGAGAGTATTGAGAATCCGAAGAGCAGGCCTAATTGAAATGCCAAGAACAATAAGCAAGCTAATCACCTTGAGATACCTTGATCTTTCAGGGAACAAATTCACCAAGCTCCCGGACTCCGTTACGCAACTTGTAAATTTGCTTTTTCTAGACCTCTCCTCGTGTATGCAGCTCCAGGAGCTACCAAGGGGCCTGAGCAAGCTGGAGAATTTGCTTGAGCTTTACCTTTTCGGGTGTTGTAAACTCCAGAAATTGCCGACAGACATAAGCAAGTTGACAAATTTGCTTTCTCTTGATCTCAATTACTGTGATAGTCTCGAGGAATTGGCAAGCGACATGAGCAAGCTGGTGAAGCTAAGAGAGCTTCGCTTATGCGAGTGTCGAAAATTGAGACATATGCCTGTGGGGTTGGGGAATTGTACAGGTCTTGAAAGACTAGACTTGTTTGTAGCCAAAGGCCCAAGTTCGAGTTGGACGATTCCCAGTGGTTCTGACGATTATGAAGTGGGAAGGCTGGGTGATTTGAATCGCCTCAACAATCTCAAAGGGCTGTTAACAATCAAAGTTGATGGGAAGTGGTCGTCAGAGTCGGAAGCCAGGGCAGCAAACCTGCAGGGGAAAGAGAAGCTTATGCAATTGAAGATCGACTTCGTTGGGGGATCAAGTAGAGACAATGAGATGATACTTGAAGGCTTCCAACCCAACGCTAATTTGACATGGCTAACGATTGACGGTTATAAAGGGGAGAGGATACCAAGCTGGATTCGTGATAGTGATTATCTTTCAAATTTAGAACGAATCCGGATATACAATTGGAAAACAGAAGCACGTATATGTCTTGGCTCCTTTGGAAGGCTCCCTCACCTTGAAAGTCTCAAAATTTATAATTTACCAGATTTGGAGTACATAGAGAGCACCACTACTGCTACTCCTTTGTTCCCAAGCCTTGAATCTCTGACCCTTAATTCGCTGCCAAAATTGAAGGGATGCTTGTCTGATGGTGCTGGTGCTACCACTTTTCCCAGGCTGAAGCGTTTAAAACTTTCCAGTGTGGGGTTAGAGGTTGTTCCTGACGAATTTCAAGGCCTTTCCTCCCTCGCAGATCTTGTGATTCGGGATTGTAATCTCCTCAAGGGAATACCAGAGTGGATTGAAACCCTCGCCTTCCTCGAAAGGCTCGAAATCTACAAGTGTCCTCAACTGACATCGTCGCCACAGGAGATGGTTAAACTTTCCAACTTCGACTTGGAGCCGCATCCATTCTCTACGGAAACCAAATGGTTGAGAGGCAAAAGGCGAGGAAATGGTTCCACATCTTCATCCAACTCCCACAGCCTCTGATACAACATTTATGTATTTATTATTTATACCTAATAAATTACCAGAGTTGTATCTGTTCTCAATTCGCCCGCTTTTTCAATTTTTTCTTTTATTATTGCAATTTGTTTATTTTATGACGAAATCACCGGCTTCTAAGTTATAGAGAGTCTCTTTACACAATTACACACACACACTCTCTACGCATTGACTTTACCTACAACATTGCTTGATCTATCTCCAGTACAGAGGAAGAAAATCACTTATATTTTTATTCCGAACATCTAGTTTGCACACAAGATCATAACATGTTCAGACATTCAATCTCAAAATCTACAATGCCTCTAATTTCAATCTCGAACCTTCCGTGAATTGAAGTATATCTTGTATTGATCCCCTTTTGTTTGAATGACATTTTCTAGAATTTCGAATTTGGTACACATTGATAAGGTTCATTTTCTTGGATTTCCTTGGCTAGGATTACTCGGTTCTTGTGTGTGTAATGTGACTGATTTAGATTGAGGAAATGAAATACTTTCATTTTGTATTAGAAATAAAGGTATCAAATTTGCATATGTTTGGTGTATCCAGAGTTCTTGTAATCATTCTACTTTTGCATTTATATCCCCTCTTTTAATTGTCTATACATTCCTAGTTGTGCCAAATCGGTAGAGTCTTTGAGCTTCAATGTGCCAAATTTGTTCAAATCATTTATAAGTAGAAAATTACTCAAATCTGGAATTAAGCTTTTCAGTGGGTTTATAGCTAGAAATTTCCTAAATAAGTCGACTATAAAATCTACAAGCATTCCTGATAGCTAATTCAAAATTAAGGAAACAAAGCTTGAAAGTGTGATACTTTCCTCCATTGCTTTATTCCCACTTACTCTAGTTTGGTGTTTTTCCGAAGAGTTAAGTGTTATATGAGATCAACAGTTCTTATGTTCACCTTGAAGCCTTAGTGATTTTGTTACCAGATCCATGAGTTTAACTTTCTCATCTTTGGCTTACTCTATGCATACATTTTATATTTCTGGTTACCGAATGCTTGTGAAATTGAGATGCTTGTGCAGGGATCATGCAGTCATAATGAAAGGAAAGGAAGAACGAGGTCATAAAATCAGGAGAAAGATGTCATGAATTTGATTCGTCTTTTTTCCCTTCAGATTTTGCTTTGTTGAAATGACTTCTTATCCCCCTTTAAATTAAAGTGTTACAATCAAATAAGAAGTCAAGAACTTGAAGTTGAAACAATTTTGTGGAATTAAGAAGTAAATAAAAGCAAAATGAATTAACATTGGTTTAATCTCCTTGTGAATAGCATCTGTGCTTACTAACATGGAAAAAACAATGAGAATATCAAGTTACCTTTTCAGGAAGTTGTATGAATAAAGAGAATGCCAAGTTCTTGTTGTTTAATCTTAGACCGCACTAGGCTGACTACACCAAAATAAGGGACCGATCTACAGGGCTAGATTGGCGAGGTCTAATCCTTTGCTATCTAGTATGGATGTTCTGCCTGCACCAACTGTTGAGGTTTGCTTTCCTCTTTGTTTGCATGGTTTTGAACTTGATTCGTCCGACGTTTCGATACTCTTCTTAACATTAACTTACACTCTGTAATCACCGTTTCGTCTGCCACTTACACATTATTATTCCTAATACTTCCCCTCAGTTTGGAGCGTGTAGATTGATCATGCCTAACTTGCTTTTCAGGTACTGAAATTGCAGCTTCCCAAGTGCCCTTGTGAAGATTAGTCTAACGCTAGTTGCTCTTTGGTCCCAAGATCTCGCA
>JACYFF010002017.1:55645686-55664050 GCA_017589665.1 Selenicereus undatus
CTTATAATCAATTATGATAGAGAATTGAAGTTATTTTATATATTTATTTTAATATATATGTATATATATACATACGTACGTACGTACATATATACACACACACACACACACATATACATATACATAAACACATACATATACATATACATATACATATACATATATATACACGCACACACACACACACATACATACACACATATACATACATATATATATATATATACATACATACATACATACATACATACATACATATATATATATATATATATATATATATATATATATATATATATATATATGACACAATCTACATAAAATTCCTTTTATAAATAGGTAGAAAAAAATTAGTATATACTTTAAAAGAAAAATAAAAAGTTTTTGGTCAGAAGAATGACCATACCATCCTCCAGGTGAATGATAACATTTCATTGAGATAGTAGCACTAATAGTTGTGTGGGCACCCAAATCAATACGGACGTTCACCTATAACATTACCAAGGGGATAATAGTTACAAGTCATAAAAACATCCCCATCTTGACAAACAACCCTAGCACACCCAAGCTTTGTTGTTGTGCTCCATACAATTTGGGTATAATGCCCACACATTTGCCCCTCAGTACAAGTATTAGAGGCATAATCATAGTATTTCTCTTCATCAGCCCACGTCTTAACAGCATCAGAAGGGGTCCATAGTGAGCCACCACCCCAAAATATGCATTCCCCTAGCTCGAACCCTCCGTCAGGGAAGGAATGCTGGAAGGCACAATCGGCACTCCTTTGGTCCGGCCACCACCTAGCATATTTCTCGAGATCCTTGTCCCAAACTAGGGGAAGCTCGAGCTTCTTAGCACGAACAAGGTTGTGTTGTACGAGGAATTCGAGGGACTCCTTCATGCACCCCCAGTAGAGCTGCTTGGAGATGTCGTAGATTTGAGCATAGGAGGCATTGGGATGGAGTGGGGTGGTTTCTAAGGTGGATGGGGAAGGGTTAGGATTGGAGTATGAGGATGGAATAATATTAAGTGTGAAGAAAGAATTGATGAGGAAAAAATTAAAAGGCTTCATGATGAACTCTATTTTGGGATAAAGTGGTGCTAGTTTATGGGCCATATATATTTGTCGTACTTGAAGTTACATGTTAGTGAACAGGAGTGCAGGTGCTTGACGATATTGATTGAAGCGTTCACGGGAGCAATTTTTTGTAGTTATCTCTTCAAATTCCCTAGAAATTTCGGCTATCTATTTTAAGTGGATTGGCGCAAGTCGTGTTGGTTTCATATTGGTGAATCAAGAATGAAAACAAAGTTTTGCATTGGTGAAGTAAGAGTGAAAATTAGTTAAATAAATTACATAATGATAAATGGCATTGTCCTCTAATGTTGAAATGGTCAATATTATAGATGAATTCAGATGAAAAAGAATTACATAAACTAACATTATTATTAAGTTACAATTTATGAAAATCTTCTTAGCTATGGTATATAGTATATTGATAAACTTTATTGCTATTGTTGATTTTATTCTATGACGCTTTAACAAATATTTAAAAGAAGAAATGATCGTTCCTTGTCCTCTCTTCCTCTCTTTTAATCTACTTATATGTTTAATTATTGTTTCCTTTGTCTTTGTTATGATTTGTCTCCCTGATTGTGAGATTTTGTCTCCACAATTGTGTAGGAGTGTTTTTTTTATCTTGATTATGTATTGTTTATGGTTATTTTCTTTGTAATGTTTGGAATGAACAATATAATGATTGCAGCAAGGCTCTTCAATGGCATTTAACAATTTAAGTACGATATCTCATACGAGATCAATATTTCATTCACGAAGTCTACACTATATCAACATGGTCTACGGTATGAAGAAGAAAATGATGGATATGTGGATCTCTTCCCCATGCTGCACTTTTGAAAGGTAGCAATTCACGTGGAAAGACGAACGTTTAGTATGTACCAAGTTAAATTTCGTGAAGTTAGAATTTTATTTTTGTAAGGAAGATAGTATTTATTTTGTTCAAATTTATATTGTAGATCTCGGATGGCTCCTTAATTTTTTAATGAAATTATCGCTTTCTTTCTTGCAAAAAAAAGAAGAAAAAAGAATAGCATAATAAATTCAAGTCGAAAAATCTATGTATAAATGGAAATTTCGGTAGATCATTTTACTTCTAACACGTCTCAAATCTATTGAAATAATGCATTTGTTTAAGCAAAATCATCATCGTTGTTTAATTTGTATAGTAGAAGTACTAGAATCAAAGATGGTATAACTAATCTATCTACACATTAAATTTTTCATTTTTACAACAAATCGTCTAAGGACCAAATAAATTACCAAAAGCAGTTATCCCGTCATGTACTCATAATGCTCTCATGCAAAGTATTATATGCTTAGCCAATCTTTGACTCAATACGCCTTATTTTGGAAAAATGATAAAAATGTCTTTTTTAAAAAAAAAAAATTAGATTACTCTAGATAAGAGGCTATCATCGGTAAAAAGAGATACACATATTAGACTCAAGTTCAATGAAAACCTAGATCGGTTAAATACAACACCCCTCCAAAAAAGAACACAATCTAGTAGACTTCAAATTCTAGCAATTTCTTTGACGAATGTCACATATTACTTGGATTAAAGCTCATAGAAATGACTTTATTTACATTATTGATATCTGTTTTAATACTGTAAAATTTCCTTGTATAGTTTCTCTCTATATAGAAGTGTTTAGATTTCTTGTTTACAACTAGTTGTCTTGTGATTTAGTTATTGTGATGACTTGCTGGTGCTGATTGCGTAAAAGTACTGAAAAATCGAAGGATGGGTAGTTAGCAAGTCAACATGGCATAATGTGATTGTTGGAGGCCAATTCAGACGAACCCGTGAGCTTAGAAGCTGGAAGAGGCTCCATCCGTTTTGTTGGTTTCCTTAGACATTTTGGCCCACACTTCAATCATTCCACATGAATGTTAATTCACATGCCAACATAACTTATTTTATTAGGCATCAAAAAAACAAACCACTTCCTAAAAAAATGAAAGTAAAATCTTCAGCAGTAAGTGGTGGTGTGGTGTTTCATATACCGAAATCGACATCTAATATGGTCGTTTTCCGTTTTGATTTGGATTTTTATCTTGTTTTTTATGATTCAAGTTGTTTCAACGGTTGGTTGGACGATCAAATTTTCAATGTCATATTTAAGTTGTATATTACTTATCAACAGGGGTGGAAGGAGCGTGGTGTCAGTGGTGTCAATTGACACCCCTCCTCCGCCAGAGAAAAAATAAAGTAGTGTTCTGGGAAAAGGAAGGAACATATAAATACATATTGTGGCATGTGCGTTTTATAAGAATGCATGCAGCGGGGCGGTAGTGGCTGAATTGTTTATTTTCTGTTCCAGATGTCATGGGTTCGAATTTTACTACAGACATCTTTTCTTTTCTTTTCTTTTGTTTTTTTTTTTGACTTTGGTCGGTAACATCTCTCCTATTTGAATTTCAAAGCCTACTAAGTTTAGTATTTTAATTGACTTCAATTTGTTACTCAATCCTTAGTTTGTAAATCAATTTGTTTTTTAAGTTTATGTATGAGTTTAATTTGTGAATTTCAATTCTAAATTTGCTTAATTTGTCGGTTTAATTTTAATTATTGATCAAAGCATATAAATATTTGAAAAAGATAACGCTTTAATTGACCTTGGTAGTTCAACTTGTTGATTAGTCCTTCAACTTGAGGTTAATTTGCTTTCTTAGTTTTAATTTATGAGTTTAACTTATCAATTTTAATTTTAAAGTTGTTTAATTTGTGGATCCATTTGAATTCTAACTCAAAATACATAGATATTTTTAAAAAATGACTAAAGAATCATCATTCCTTTCAAATTCTAATTTAAAAACTCACTATGGAATGAAGAAGACGGGAACGATATCACTCACCTATAATTATCAACTTATTTTCAACACCTCTCCCTCAAATTTCTGGCTTCGCCACTGCTTATCAGCTAGATTTGTAAAATATTGAAATTTTGATTTTTCTTTTAAGAAAATACTCTAAAGTTATAAGCATCATAAAATTGTCTACACCTGCTTCTCTTGTATAAATTCTAACCTCCGCATATTATATCTTTTTTAACATAATGTTTGTTAGTATTAGCCATTTATAAAAAAAATTGCTTGATGAAACTCCCTCTATGCTTATAAATTCTATTTCACTATTTATTTCCATATTATTTTTATTTATTGATTCTTTGATTTTTCTTATGGCCGGACATTTAATTCAAAAATTCTTATGAACATAAGTTAAAATTTTCGTGATATTTATAGTTAACTATATTCATTAACCCATTTTGTCATCTATTAAATCTAATTTGTATTAGTTATTTCTCTAATTTTCTTTTCAATATGTATTGTAATTGATGTAAAGCCCATAATTTTATTTTAATTTGTTATTTGGACATTATTGTTAATGTCAATTCTATTTGCATTTGCACTAGTTTTGTTAACAATGACAATTGGTGTAATTTTGGTTAAGTTTTGTTTATTTTTTCATTTGGGACAAAAAACTAAATAAGCAAATACAAAAGACTATCGATAATAGCTTTTTGAGAAATAATGATTTCAAATAATCATTCCAAATAACTATTAACCAAACAATCAAAACTTAGTCAAACAACCAAAACTTTCCAAAACAAATTCTCATCGATCGAAAAGCTATGCCAACAATTACCAACCAAACTCCCCTAAATGATTACATCTCTTAGAATCTTTTACCTGTATGAGATATACATGTATCTATCTATCTATCTTGGGATTTGATAAACAATCATATGATATCTTTACAATAAAAATTATTCTGTAGAAATGAAAAAGGCCATTAAATAATTACCAATTTATGTTATTGGATTTGGTAAATTTGAATTGCAAGGTAAGGAAAAGGAAGAACTAGAACAAGTTTAAGTGGTTATTTCCACCAAATCCTAAATCCGTTGATCTAAGGTACCCGATCCACCAAGGAGACTAGGAAGATAAATAGGCACAAAAAGAGGTAATACAAACAAGAGAAGTATGGGTTTTTCTTTCCACATACAATCAATAATGTCGCAATTTGATAGTTCATGGGCGTATTGGGCTTGGTTTCTACTAGGCCAAGAAATTAAAACTGGGCCACCTATGGGTTCAATTAGTAGGGCCTTTCTCCAATGTAGTTCCCAGCTTGATCATAGTTACAGGTGATGAAGACACCTTGACCACCATAACATATAGCCTTAGCACAGCCAATCCTCTTTGAATTCCTCCAAACAATTTGGGTATAACGCCCACAATCTTGCCCATAAGCCCAAGAATTTGAGCAGCAAACGCAGGTGAAAAAGCAGGGAATTCTCACCATGAGGCCCATTGGAGTGGACCCAGCCACAATCACCGCGTCTTTGCACCATTGGGCGTAGGCTGCCAACTTGTTGTCCCAGGCCAGTGGTGGCAGCCCACCAGCAGCCCTGGTCGAGTTTTGGCCGCTAAGTACGGGCTTATAGGACTTTGGGGGTGAGTAGTCGGAGGTTCTTGTCATGGATGCATTGGTAAATAAGATATGAATAAGAGGAGAGAAAAACATAAAACTTGTATAGGAGACATTTTTTGGGGAGGGGTTGGAGGAATTTGGGTTTTCTTGATGGTTTTCTATATTTGTGTTAGATTAAATTGTATGGTATACATATACAAGGGTAAATGGTGAATTTTTCAAACTAAGTGTAGATCTTAGGTATTGTTTGGTTAGATGTAACTAACTTTGTAATGCAAACAAATTTGTAATTGTGTTTTTATTACTTTGTTTTGTTATATGAGAGTATTGTAACAAAAGAACTATCTTGTAATTATGATTATCACAAACTAAGTAATCATAATTGTATTGCAAAGTTGATTACATTACATTGCCATTATATTACATCAAAGCAAACATAATATTAACGGGATGCATCATGCATGTTCGAAAATGAGCAGCACAATCAAAAATGAAAAACATTAGATTTTATGTGTAGAAAATATTTGAGGGCATTTTTTATGTTAGTGTGACAATGATTTTGCATATGAAATGGGTGGACTTTTCGGGCTCAATTGAAAATGCAAAATTTAAAAAGGGAATTGCTCAAGTGAATGTACTAATTAATTAGTACATTGACTTGAGCAATTCCCTTAATCAATGTACTAATTAGTACATTGACTTGAGCAATTCCCTTTTTAAATTTTGCATTTCCAATATCTAAATTCATGCCTTTGGAGATATGCAGAGCACATTAGATCGACTTATGTGTTATCTAATAATTTTTTATAAAAAGATATATTAGTAATGAAAAATCATACAATATCTAAATTAATAATCATTTGACAAGAACAAATTTGGAATCTTAAAATAAACCCCTATTTTCACAAAGTTAATACTTCTATTAAATGTGTACTTCCAATTGGCTCCATAGTTGCATAATGCTAGCTACATACCATAACCGTTGACTTTAATGTGCCTTTCTTAAAGATGTATGAGTTGTAGTATAACTTCATAGAGCAAGAATCTATGTGATATAATAGATTCAATTTGAAAGGAACAATACCATGATCGAACCATATACAATTTCACCAGTGAATTGTTCCCAGTCAAAAACAATAAATGCTGAAACGACAATATTTGGATTTGCGTGGTTGCCAACCTCCACTTCCCTTGTCCAAGCTCAAGCATGGGAAGGGAACTTTGGCTCCTTTTTCTTTTCAAAATGGAGAGGTGGTATGTGGCCTTGGCTTTGACAACCATTCCATATCCCCTGGCCATGTTGGTCCATTACGTCTTTCCTGAGATAGAGGATCCAATGGATTGTCCAGTTTTTCAAAAATAAAAACCAAAACCAATAAATATATAGAGGAGATAATAAATACATTCACTTTATGATAAACTATCAAACTTGCTCTCTAATTGAATCAACACCCCTAATAAAACTTGTACTATAGGCAAGAGAAAGGGAAATAACTTGCATAATAGACAAGAAACAAAGTTTTTTGTAGAGAAGCCATAACTTTGACAAAATGAGATAAAACTTAATATAAGAAAATAATGCTTTCACTAAATGCTAGAATTGATTAAACAATAACAATGAAATGAGCGCACTCCATGATAATCCTAAGTCTACTGTCTGTAGACCTGAATTACTATATATAGTAATTTTTTTATTTTTTTAAACCTACTTCATATTGTCATTGTCCTTTTCAAATAAATAAAGTTTCCTTGGTCCAAATTGCACCACATCATCAAATTTATAAATTCGAGTTTATAATAAGGAAACCTAAATATGAATTTAAATTCACAACGCAAGAGATAAGTTTTACTTTTTAAGGCGCTAATGTTGTACTTTTAAGTATAAACTAGTCTGGACCCGTGCTATACACGGTGCATATTAAAATAGACATTTCATGACATATACTATGCAAGTAATGAACCGATAGCCATTATAGACATAGTTAATATTATAATTTAGGAAAGATCATAGAATAATCAATGAAAAATATATGTGGGTAGCAAATTCATATATAACCAATGGGATGAACAACTATAAACCACATGACATAGGAAGAAGTCTATAATAGTACGATAGAAATAGTAGATAGTAATTACGACAAAAGACACGCTAAATAACATGATGAGCAACCAATCTATCACGCCAATGACGAAGAATCCACCTCCTCCTTTTATACCTACAGAGGAAATAAAGTTTTAGAAATAATTTGAATGACAATGATGTGGCTAACGTTTATATTTACACGTGATCTACCTGGTGTACCTAACATTGGTCTTTCGTAAGTAATAAACCTCTTCCTCCCAATGAACTGGTGCAATCAAAGCAATAGGAACCTCTACTTCATAGTGACGTGGAGGCTCCATGACAAATACCCATGGTTGACCTATGTAATCATCTATAATCGCATAAAGCGATAGATGACCATATGGTTGTAGAAAATATTAACATAGGATAGTCAATAGTGAAAGAATAAATTGTGTTAAATATGGTACGTAGGAAAAACTGTAATATGTGCGATGCATACACATCCAACTGGGCAGTTGTCATGTGCAAAAGAATTCGAGCATCCTCATGAAGAACAGTAAACTCTGTACAACCTGTATTATCTTGCAAGAGAACTCTGAAGATATACCTATAATTTTAAATAGCACAGGACGGTTATAATAATGCAAACATGTATTTGGAAAAGTAGAACAACGTACATAACAATAGGTAATCAAGTATGCAAACCTCTTTTGTGTCAAATTTGGAGATTGACATGTGCAGTTAGGGGTGAGCAAAAAAAACCAAAACCGAAAACCGAACCGAGAAATCGGAAAAACCGAACCGAAAAACCGGTTAACCGGATCGAATTTTATGAAATTTTCGGTTCGGTTAACCGAACCGCTTTTTTTCCACGGTTCACGGTTCGGTTTCGGTTCAGGGGAGAGGGTTTTTCGGTTAACCGCGGTTAACCGATCCGAACCGAATTTTTTTTTTTTTTAAATGACAGCAAATAAATAGTAAATACTAAATAGTAATTAAATTTCTAAACCATAAAAAAAAATGTAAATTTAGGTGTATGAGGTTCGGTTAACCGTAAACCGAACCGAAATTTCGGTTAATCGGATATTTCGGTTCGGTTTACGGTTCGACTTTTTGTTGAACCGGTTTTTTCGGTTAACCGATTTCCGGTTAACCGGTAATTTCGGTTCGGTTCACGGTTCGCATTTTTTCCGAACCGAAAAAACGGTTAACCGATTTTCGGTTAACCGACTTTGAGCACCCCTATGTGCAGTAAGGTACATTTAGAGCGAATACGTAAGAGTGATCACTTTTTTTGCAATTAGTGCATGCGTCATAAATCAATGGGTGAATTTCAATTACGTATGCAAAAAGTCGGCAATATCTGACCTGCGTATTGTGAATTGTAAAGATTATGTTTTGTTAACAGAATAAATGCAAGCATAAAGTTACATTTGTAACATTAATTTCTAGCTTACATTCCGCGTAGATGCATATTGATGTAATCTAATCCTTCGAGCGTCGAACAACTTCTCCAGATTGTACATACGTAATGTTCTCTTACGCATAAAATCAAAATGGGTCATCACACCATTAGTGCCAGAAAACCTAATACATGTAAGGAGGGTAACATGTGTGAGATCAAGTATATATAACTTATATGGGAAATGGAAATTAAAACTAATGTTGTTGGTCGTATATACCATCCTTCAAAGTCTTCTGTTGCTTGAATGTCCGGGTTAATCAGCAATCTACTAATTGGTAAAGTAGAAACCGATATTCCTAAAAGTATATTTCATGCAAGACAACATATTAATAAAGTATACCATCATAGTGATGTTAACCAATCTGATGGGGTGAAAGTATATGAATTGGATGTGATGGTACCTTGATATTCCCTAATGTGCACTCTAGAAGCAAGAAGTATATTTTTAGTACCCAAATGTTGCTGAAGGTGGGTGCCCTTAACTTCCGCGAAATCTCCCCATAAAGTTAACCTCAACGGGCGCATGCTACATATAAGAATTAGATGTACTAATATTAGTAGGGAGAGTAATATATATGAATTAATAGAAAAGGAAAAATCGATACTAATGGAAATACATACTGCATATCAGAAAGTAATAATTCGCGTCTTGCAGTGCCCCTGTTCCTTGTCGTTTCTAACGACGATATTGCCACTACCATGCCGATGACGTCTGTACAACAAAATGATATGAAAATGTTATAGATAATTGAGAGGAAATACATACAGAAATACAGGTACTTAAATACACCGTGTTAATTATACGTACTTATAACATTGTCACGTGCTCTTAGACGCCGAGGGACATCAATGAACGACACACAAGGTGGTAGGTGCTGATAAGGAATACCAGGACAATCCTCAACCACGCTAAGGAGTCTCGATCTCGGCGTAAAAACCAACTTCAAATTGTTCTTTACCACATTCCTTTCTCCATCTGTCGCAGCATCAACCAAGAGCCCAGAGATGTGGTAAACTTTGCCAGCATCGAGTATAGATCGCCATTGGTTAATTTGAGCATCGCCTTCTATGCTGGCGAATATCTCATCACACTATAAAACAATCAACTCCATTGATAAGCAATATACTTGTACATGTTGGGAAAATTTTTATCAACTTCAATAAATCAATGCCTGATAGTCCATAAATATAACCTTCCACAGTGTGCGTTGCTCATATACTCGAACCGTCATTGATCGCATGAGTCGAAAAATTAGGGTGACGGATCTATTGCCAGGGTTAATGGCACATATAGGCATAGAAGTATGTACTAAACCTGACATATCTGTAAGCATAAATAAAAGAAGAAAACATATTAGTATAATCTAATATAGTGAACACATCATAATAACGAATGAAACAATAGTAATGTAAATAAGTTATATGGGTAGAAGGGACTAACCAAGCATCAGGAATGCCATTAAAAATTTCATGGTAGACAATGTTTTTAGTCATATTGTGAGGCACATCCCTTTTGTTGCAAATTAAGAACTTCAGCCCTGAAGGACAGGTGACGCGAGAGATAGCTACATATAGTTGACCGTGGGAGAACACAGGTTTTGGGAGATAAACTCCTACATACTGTAATGTTTGACCTTGACTTTTATAAATTGTCATTGCAAAACCCAGTTTCAAAGGGAACTGTCTCCTCTTTAAGGCAAATGGCGAGTCCTTAGCTGAAGGACTTAAGTCAACCCGTGGAATAGTCACTACTTGCCTAATATTTCTTTCAGTCAAGATTTTGGCTTGGACAACCTTAGTACCGAGTCTTTCAATAATCAAGCGAGTGCCATTGCATAACCCAATTGATGGGTCAAGATTTCTTAGTAGAATAACAGGGACACCAACTTTCAACTGAATTTCATGATTCGGGAATCCTGAAAAGTTCATACCACGAAGCATCTCTGGTGGATTAATGTCATCAATGACAGAATCATTGTTAGTCGGTAAGAATGTATCAGAGCTCAGGTACGTATGGCTAGAACCGGGAATAATTGATAGAATCTTAGAATTTATTTCATCCACATCAGTGTTTAGGGGAGCCAATATACAACGGTCCTGAAAGTATGACTCGTTTCTGTATCTTTCCACTAAACCTGGATACACAAATTCGATCAAGTTCGTGAGGCCGTTGTTGTCATTCTTGATGAGATGTTCTTCAGGAATCTTTATCCAATCCAATTCACTACCGCCTAAAAATGAGTATCCTTGCACACGACCATTACCAACATTCAAAGTCCATTCTGCAAAACTTCGTAACCGCTCATGTTCACTGTCACTTAAATTTAAATGCATAAGGCGCATGTTGGTTCTAAGATGTTGAATATTGCAGTAAGACCAAAAGGTTGCCCTTGATATTGAATATGCAACGATATCTGCTCTACTACCCTTTGTAACAACCGGAAGTATTTGCCTGAAATCACCTCCAAAAGTGGCCATTTTCCCCCCAAATATTTGGTTCTGATTGCATAGATCTCGTAAAGACCGTTCAACTGCTTCTACCGTGTGGCGATGGGTCATGGGAGTCTCATCCCATATGATAAGTGATGTTTCCCGAATTAGCTGTGCTAATTCAGACTGTTTAGAAATGGAGCATGTGGATGTCTCATCTGCATCAATTGGTATTTTAAACATCGAATGAGCTGTTTTCCCAAAAGGTAATAATAGAGCAGCTATTCCAGAGGATGCCACGCATAGCACGATCAAGCCTTTTGACCTAAAATGTGTTACGATAGTTTTCCAAAGATATGTTTTTCCATTCCCCCACTACCATAAATAAAGAAGCAGCCTCCTCCTCCGTGTTCATCTGCTTGTATAACTGATTGAAAAACTCGCATTTGATCTGAATTCAATGTTGGTAGCAACCTTTGTAGGTTATGGATTTCTTGCTCTTGATTATAATCAAGTTGTTCTCTAATAAGTCTGTTACCAAGTTGACGCATCAGATTAGGTGACGGCAAAGGCATAAGAGGGTAGTCCCTTAATGATCTGCCATTCTTATTTAAAACCATCTCAATTTCATAAAGTCCAAGGTCCTGTCGTCGTTCAACAGTAATCTATAAACTACGGTCTCTAAGTTCCCTCTCTATTCGTCTTTGTAAATCATCAGTAAGGTCTTCCCAGTGTTGCTCCCACAATCGATGGGGGTCAGACACTTTTGAAAACATGAGCATTGAACAGAACATACTTCGTAGTTCAGCCCCTGTTGCCCATAGTGATGCTTCTGCTAGTGCCTCATGCCACTCATTAGCATCATCAACCAACCCTCGTGCCAAGCAAGCTTCCTTAAAAGTTGAATATAATATACCATTGACAGTTCTTAAATCCTCATATGATGTAGCTCCTTGAACAATGTGCAACAGCATTCGCAGATAATATCTCTCGCCCATGTTTGGGTGAGCATAGGGCAGTCGCCCGATGCATGCCCTCTGTTTTCGTTTAGTCCATTTCCTTATCCCTTTATTCCATACATAATAAAAAGGGAATGTTGCATAACGGTAACGTCTTGCTTCAGGATCTTCACTATTCAAAATGAACCAACCTATGAGCATAGTAATCCTCTGTGCTCCTTCTTCCACAACCCTGTGAAGTCGATCACGATCATCGAATATAACATATTGTTGACCCGGCAAGTGGTATTGCAATAGTTCAACTGATGGATAACGTTGCGTGATCTCAAATTCAAATATTCTCCAAACAGCATCCACTGGTGACACATAACGACAATCCAAGTATTGCTTAATCTCATTGACGTCTTCATAGTTAGGAGGACCATTCCCCTGTTGAGGATGTTGGACGTTGTCCTCGATCACTATGGTAGCCCTATCAGCTCCCTTATGCATGTATTTGTGGAGGTACTTAATGACCTTCTTTTGTGCACACCGCTCAACATTAATGTGCGCATCATATTTGACACACAGATCACGGTTATAGGGGATTACCCATCTATTGTCCATTCTCTTACCACGAATGGTTACACTTCGACCATCGTCCCGACGCCTGTATTTCACAAAACCATTTTCTTCAATAATGGTCATATCACAAAAACTCTTAGGGTAATGCTTTGTGCACTTGTTACCCTCAATGCATGGAGCATACGGAATGTCAGTGCCACATGGACCATGTATCATATGTCTTATAACAGTTTCGAATGCGAGGGGGTCAGTGTCTTCATCAGGGAGCTCTGCGCATATAATACGATCGATGTCTTCAGTGCACGTAGGCTTGTCCTCATTTGCAAGGGTTAATAATATATGGGCATGTGGTAATCCCCGTTTCTGGAATTCAATGACATGGATATCTACACATGTAACGGGTGAGTATAGGTTCTGATGATTAAAATAAATGCCAAAAAATAAAGTAAGATAGAGATTTAATAATATGCTAAATACATGACATAGTCAGCTGACAACATTACCTGCAATAACTTTGCCGAAAAGATTTCTCTCCTTGAAGTCTCGTTTTAGCTCTTTTAGCCTTAAGCGAAATACTCGAGCAACAATGTCTGGCCGGTAATTCGCATATTGGTCTGGCTGTTGTGCTAGAGCTTCTTGGATTTCCGGCCAATTAGGATTGCAGGTGAATGTGATAAAAAAAATCTGGATAACCCCTTTGATTGCAGATGGCCATTGCGTCCAAAAAATGTTGTCTCATATAGCGTGGCCTACCTGTGAATGATGCAGGTAATATTAACCTTTTTTCCACTGCATGAGCATCATTTTCACTCGCCGTAATAGCATATTGCAAGCCACTATATAATTCTGCTCGCAGTGTGCTTTGGTGATTTTTGATATATAGTAACCTCCAAGCCTCAATTGCAGCGTAACAATCCACAATAAATTGAAGGAACAATCTGCCGCATCGAAGTAGAATGTGTCCTTCGTCAAGCCTATATTGTATGAGGAAGGCATAAAATTCTCTCATTGTCACCATTACTCGATTACTGCTTGATCCCCCTACACATTGAATGTAAGCTGACCAACCATCCGTTCCATAAGGAAATAGGAGTGGGTATTGAAGGGGCATATATGATGGTTGCGTTTCATATACTCGCTGTAAATTTCCACCGATTTTTCGAACAATAATATCTCGATGCTCTTCCCCTCCGACATCACCACCGACTATGAGAGCTGCAACTTCATCCACAGTGGGTAGTGTATATTGTCTTCCAGGACGTGCTTTAATGATGCGAATGCTTAAATTAATCACAGCATCTGCCTTGAAGATATCACGTGCATTGCGAAAAACCTTGACATAAGGGTTCACAGCATCAAGCATATGTTGTAAAGCCTGTAATGTACCCTCATCAACTCCACCCACTCTTTGCTGACCATGTAAAGCCCGACATCTATTTCGCACTTCATCATGTGTGTCATAGATATATAGCTGACCAAATTTTGGTTGTTGTCCTTCTGCAGGGAGTAATGAACCAATTCGGTGGTAATTATTTCCACTTATTCTGAAGGAGTAAGGACCATGTCCATCCATTACAGAGTGGTCGATAGCTCCACCCATTGATGTGAATGATAACATGGAGTTATACATTCTTATATTATCAAGGAAATTAGGTTGATTCAACAATGTGTTTAGCACTGGAGGAGGTGGGGGTAATGACGGCAACATAACACGTCCACTTTGACAACAAAGCATGAATCGAGGTTGTGAAACACTACCTCTTGCGACTCTCTCATCCAACCACATGGCCGCGCGACAGTGCCCACAGGAAACCAAAGTTCCCGTGAAATTCCAACGGCTTACGAACCTTCTTGCAGGTGGAGTGCTACGTGCAATTGCTAGTTGAATTTCTCTAGATTGTGACTGATGCTGCTCACGTTCTGCGATGAAGTGTGATTGGGTGTGATCTGGATGACGCCGGCTAAATAGCCTCCATCTTGCATTTTGTCGAGCAAGTCTTGCTCGAAGCCTTCTTACAGTGATGTCACCACTTCTAGTTGGGGTTTCCATCACTACTTCAGAAAAATTATGTGCATTATTAGGTAAAAGTTCATCATTTTGTTGTTCAGTGAAGTAGATGTAGTTGCATCCATAGACTATTTAGTAACATATTTTTCCCCTATACATTATGATTTTGTATAGATTTGTGAAGGAATTTGAGGAGTGTCACAAAGTTTGATAATGTAAAGGGTGATTTTAATCTGTTTGGTATGTAAATCTATCTAACTGGTTGTCAAAGTGTGACTCACACAATATGATTTTGTATAGAAGTTTCGTACATTTCATGCTCTTTTAGATTCCATTGTGTTGTACATTATTTTTTGTGTGTTTAATATGTAGGAAATGAACTATGCAAAACATTGAGAATTTGACGAAAATCGTGTATTTGGGGGTAAAATCAAAGGAAAATTATGCTACCTCTTGTATGATAAAGGACTTATTATTCATTGAAGCAATTTTAGGAGTGTCACAAAGTTTGACAATGTAGAGGGTTTCTTTAATTTCATTGGTATGTAAATTATCTGACTGTTTGTCAAAATATGACCCATATAGTATGATTTTGTTTAGAAGTTTCCTCAATTTCATGCTCTTTTAGGTTCGATTGTGTTGTACATTATGGTTTGTGTACATAATATTTAGGAAAGAAACGATGCTAAATGTTAAGATTACCGCCTCGTATTTAACAAAGGACGTATTATTCATTGAAGGAATTATAGGAAGGTCACAAAGTTTGATAATGTAAAGGGTGTTTTTAATTTGATTGATAGGTAAGTACATAATGTAAGTAAACAATTTCTAGTAACCAAATATGTAGTATAATAATTATATACGTATATTATTTACATTAAGTATTGTAATTACTAATCATGTGCATAATAGTACCAAAATATTGAAGAACAATATGTGCATATTATTCCCACAAGGAAATTTTAAAGCAATGGAATAAAAACAAAGAAAAATACGCGAACATAATATCAATATCAAGGGCACATCTGCGATAAAAGACTGCAAATGAAGAATAGGAAAGAAAATTAGACGGCTCGTGTATTCTTTATTGGGAGTATACTATAAATTAAGAATATAAAAGGAACATATTATAGCGGAAAGGAATTTTAGGAGTGTCACAAACTGTGATTATGTAAAGGGTGTATTTAATTTGATTGGTATGTAAAAGTATGTCATTGTTTGTTAAAATATCACTATCATAGTATGAGTTTGTATTGAATTTTTCTCGATTTCATGCTCTTTTAGCTTCCATTGTGTTAAATTGTGTACATAATATCAAGGGCAAGCCTACAGGAAATGATTGGAATTGAAAAATAGGCAAGAAAATTAGTTGGCTCGCTTATTCTTTACTGGCAGTAGACCATAGATTAAGAATTAAAAGCGAACGTCTTATAGAGGAAAAGTTTGGGGATGTAATTGATGATTTACTACACAGTAACATAGTTTATTGCTTTATTTTTTTTAATAGTTTTTTTTATTTCTTGGAGTTACCTTGTCATTTTTCATTTTTTATATTTTGAGATTTTCTGTAAGTTGCTTTTTGTAGGTCGTTTTTTGGAAATAAAAAATTTAAAAAATTAAAAATATATACAAACAATGAAAGAAAAAAAACAAAAAAGAATAAAATTAAAATAAGAAAATATAAATCAACAAAAAATGTGAAAATGAAAAATAAAAAATAAAAAAACAAAAAAATATTCTCATCTAACTCATCCAAGTGCAGAAATGTACGTGCATAATATTCTCACAAGAAAATTTTAACGCTAAGCAATTGAAAAATTAATATGATATGCACACATAATGAAGATAGTAATATCAGAGACTAACCTCAACGAATACGAATATCAATGTCAGATTTGCAGGAAAAAGCTGCAATCGAAGATAAGGGGGAAAAATTAGTTGGCTCCCTTAATGCTTATTGGGAGTAAACTATAGTTTAATAATATAAAATGAAAATGTGTTAAAGTAGGATATCAATAGCTGTGTGTGAGAAATTCTAAGTGTATTTGCATATGTTGCGTGGAATTGGGATTTGGATTGGAAATATGAAATGGAGTTCTCTTTGTGCGCTAACAAATTAACAATTGCTCCCAGATAGTAAAAATGGGCTCAATAAAATTGTCTAACAAAATAAGAGAACTTATTTTTGTTTTAAAATGTAGCCGCTAAATCATGCAAACTATATGCTTTTAAACAACTTATCGGTATTTTTAAATTTAGCCCCAAAATCATGCAAATTGTATGCATTTCTCAAATTTATAAACTTGAAGTGGCACATATATTAATTTATGTTAGTTTTCTTAGATCCATTCCTTGGTTTCATCCCCCCCCACCCCAAAAAAAAAAAACTAAATTCCCTCCGCCCCCAAAAGAAACACCAACTAATGTCCATCGAAATAAGTGAGCGTCCTGATTCCATTGACTGTAATCTATAATAATATTTACACAATCCTGAATGAAGTTGCCTATAATTTATTCTTGTATGTAGTATATATGCTGCGATTGGTATTAGTATAGATGTGTTTGTAATTGGGTTGGACGTATGGAATGGAGATCTCTATATGTGCACTCACAGTTGAAGAATTACTCACAGATAGCAAAAGTTGATGGAATATATTCTGCTATAAATAAATAATTAGCAAAGACATATCTAGCGGCCGAAAATATGAAATGTAGATTAGTTTTGTTTATTTTTTGGAGTTACTTTTTCATATTTTTTTTATTTTGAGATTTTCTGTAAGTTGCTTTTTGTAGGTCGTTTTTTGGGAACAAAAAATTTAACAAATTAAAAACATATACAAACAATAAAAGAACAAAAACGAAAAAGAATAAAATCAAAATAAGAAAATATAAATCAATAAAAAATGCGAAAATGAAAAATAAAAAATAAACAACAAAAAAATTAAAAAAATGGCAAAACCAAAAATAAAGAAATGAAAATCAAAAATAAAATTAAAAAAACTAAAATTACAAAATAGAAAATAAAAAGCAAAAAATAAAAAATACAGTAACATATTTTTATTGCTTTATTTTTTTATTGGTTTTTTTAATTTCTTGGAGCTACTTTTTCATTTTTCATTTTTTATATTTTGAGATTTTCTATAAGTTGCTTTCTGTAGGACGTTTTTTGGGAATAAAAAATTTAACAAATTAAAAATCTATACAAACAATGAAAGAAAAAAAACAAAAAAGAATAAAATCAAAATAAGAAAATATAAATCAATAAAAAATGTGAAAATTGAAAATCAAAAATAAAAAACCAAAAAATGGCAAAAGTTGAAATAAAGAAACGAAAATCAAAAATAAAATTTAAAA
>JACYFF010002017.1:55671945-55689289 GCA_017589665.1 Selenicereus undatus
AAAAAAAAAAGAAGAAAAAAGAATAGCATAATAAATTCCAGTCGAAAAATCTATGTATAAATGGAAATTTCGGTAGATCATTTTACTTCTAACACATCTCAAATCTATTGAAATAATGCATTTGTTTAAGCAAAATCATCACCCTTGTTTAATTTGTATAATAGAAATACTAGAATCAAAGATGGTATAACTAATCTACCTACACATTAAAACTTTCATTTTTGCAACAAATCGTCTAAGCACCAAATGAATTACCAAAAGCAGTTATCCCATCATGTCCTCATAATGCTCTCATGCAGAGTATTATATGCTTAGCCAATCTTTGACTCAATACACCCTACTTTGGAAAAATCATAAAAATATGTCCTTTTTAAAAAAAAAAAAATTAGATTACTCTAGATAAGAGGATATCATCGGTAAAAAGAGATACACATATTAGACTCAAGTTCAATGAAAACCTAGATCGGTTAAATACAACCCCCCCCCCAAAAAGAATATAATCTATTAGACTTCAAATTCTAGGAGTTTCTTTGATGAATATAATCTAAAATTTCCTTGTATAGCTTCTCTCTATATAGAAGTGTTTAGATTTCTTGTTTACAACTAGTTGTCTTGTGATTTAGGGTGTGTTTAGTAGGGGGGGAAAGTCATTTTTTCAGAAAATCATTTTCCATGAAAAATATTTTCGCAAGAAAAATAATTTTTCACTTACATTTTGAGTTGTTTGGTAGAATGAAAAATCATTTTCTTTCCACTTCATTTTTTGCTATTTGATAGAATAAACCCCCCGTCCTCACTTTATTTCTTTTTACCATCAACCCCCTTTCATGCTCACTACTCTGACCCGACCCAACCAATGAATTTTGTTTCTCTCTATTCTTCAAAATCAAACCCAAAACATCAGTAAGAATTATACCCATTAACAAACTCAGCAAAAGAGAGAGTCAACATTAATGAATCTCAATTTTTTCACTATTCCCAAAGATTACCCAGTTGACTTTGAGTGATATTAAATCCAGATTTAAAGAAAATGATGGACGGGGAGACGATGAGTATCTCAAATTGCGAAGTTCTTTAAAAAGGTAACTGTAACAATATCAGAGAATTCAAGAAATAATTATAGAGATTAACGATGAAAATCATCGATGAACATGATGAACATGAAGAAGAGGCCGGGGAAGAACGAGAGACAAAATAAGAATGAAAATAAAGTGATTCTAGACACAATTAAAAGAAAATAGAGCGAGTGGCAAAATTGGACAACAAAAATTGAGCTTGGAAAATCGTTTTTCCTACTTTTTCAAGGGAAAACAATTTCCTTTAAATGGAGTAAATGATTTTCTCCTGAAAATGATTTTCCCCTCCTTATTTTACCAAACGACGTAAAATGAAAAAATTATTTTTCAAAAAAATAATTGTCCTTCCTACGAAACACACCCTTAGTTATTGTGACGACTTGTTTGTGCTGGTTGCGTAAAAGTACTAAAAAAATCCAGGGATTGGTAGTTAGCAAGTCAACATGGCATAATGTGATTGTTGGAGGCCAATTCGGACGAACCGGCACGTGAGCTTAGAAGTTGGAAGAGGCTCTATCCATCCGTTTTGTTGGTTTCCTTGGACATTTTGGCCCAACATAACTTATTTTATTAGGCATCAATAATACAAACCACTTCCTGAAAAAATAAAAGTAAAATTTTCAGTAATAAGTTGTGGTGTGGTGTTTGATGTACCAAAATCGAAATCTAATATGGTCGTTTTCCATTTTGATTTATATTTTTATCTTGTTTTTTATGGTTCAAGTTGTTTCAACTATTGGTTGAACGAACGATTGTCACAAATTTCCAATGTCATATTTACGTCGTATATTACCTGTAGGTCGGACCCATTAATTGAGGCCCGACGGCCACTAATAGGCCTCCTTAAACCCTAGTAGCTAACCCCCCAATACCTATATAAGGAGGTTTGGGAGGGTCAGCTTAATATACTGATAGATACAGAAACATTATTTGTCTCTCTCCTCATGATTACTCTACCATCGTCGCGGAGTAATAGGGTTTAGAACGTGGACGTTATAAGGCGACTCTAGTAGCCGCTGGGAGCTGAGATCTGGTATTCTTATTATTCGTGGGCTATTACCGACAGTTCAATTCCACATCCAGGTTAGTCCTGAACTATTATTTCCTACAGTGGTATCAGAGCCTAAACTGTTCGGTTTAGTTCCCAGAAATTAGATTGACAAATCTGAAGATACCAATTCGTGAAAAGCATGCTATTTTTTTCTTTTTGCTTAATTTATGTAATTATGCAACCCTAACATTCTGCCTCCATGCCTTTCACGATTAAAGTCTGAATTTTTATATAATTCAAAGCATGCTCGTTTATTCGTTCAAATTTGCTTAATTTCTGTAATTATGCAACACCAAAATCAAAACCAGCATGCTTACATGATCAAAGTTTTTTTTGATTCGTTCAATACCAACTGTTAAAAGCATGCTCCTGTAAACCCTAGAGTTAAATTTTTCCAGATCCATATTGTATATTCTGTTTCGTGGATGTATTGAACTCTATTTTTCTGATGATATGTTCGTCATAAAGTCCCGGTTTTGTGTATCGTTTTTTTTTTATTACCATCGTTCTTAACCCAATACAAACTCGCTATTATCATACAAAATCCAAGAATACAGTTTGCACGACATCAGAAATAACACCTTTTCGGTGTAGTTCACGGCTAACTTCCAAATTAATGTCACTGCGTGTGTGTGTGCCTTATGTTATCATGACGTTTAGACAAAATCATGCTTAAATTTGATGCTAAACCATGAAAGGCAAAGTTTTTTTTTGGGAAAAAGACCGAGAGAACCAAATCACTCGACTGAACCCTAATCACCGAAACCCGATTACCCCAACCCTAAAATCCCCCTGCCTAAAACAAAGAGGAGCTTGATAATCAAAGGGGGAAAGGAGATGTAGACAAACCCGAAACCCTAACCCTAGTTTGCCTCTGCCAAAGATCTCGACCTCGACTCCAACAAATTAAAAAAAAAAGGGGGAGGAGGAAAACGGAAATAAGGGAACCGAACCATACCATCAGAAACCTCCCGGAGGGGTGGCGCGTGTATGTCACGCGCCGCCGACAGAGGTCGCTTTGGCTTCCTCTTTCCTCCAAATCACCGATGTAGCCTCCGATCTACCCAACGCCGACCAAAAAGAAGCAAAGACACCACCGTTTGAAGGTGCGTGGCCCCACGCACCACCACCTTCGTGGCGCGTTGGGGGCGTGGGGTGCCCCGTTAGACTCGGTTTTGGCCGATCTATACAATGATGTCACGCGTTTTGGTCAGGAGAGGTAGAATCGAAGGTTAGAAGGGGAGTTTATTCATCATTTTGGGGGGTTTTCATCATCTGGTGGTGGGAAGACCTCCACGGCGGCCATGGCTACCCAGAAGGAAAAGGGTAATCATGGCAGTGAAGCAAGCTGAAGAGCAAAGAATTCGGGGCTTTATTCATCTCGGTGAGAGGAAGACCGTGAACTGAAGAAAGAGAGAGAGGTCGAGAGTTAAATGAAGAGGCAGAGGGAGGGGGGCTAGGGTTAGAGGATAAATGAGGTCGAGAGTTAAATGAAGAGGCAGAGGGAAGGGGACTGGGGTTTAGAGGATAAAAGAGGTTCTTTTAACCTTAAACGATTTGGGTCAGTTAATTTTGGGCCGGTTTGTTTTCTCCCTCCCCGGTTCATTAAGTTTTTTTTGGGCCAAATTTTATTTTGTTTTTTGTTTATGGTTGTTCCAAATATGAAATATATGTTTCCATGTTCATATGAATTTATTTTGGCCATTATCTTTGTTATAAGTTGCAAAATTATTTTTGGCTTCTATTTTCATATTATCATTAATTATGTTATGATAATTTGAGGTTGATTATATAACTTTGTGCTATACATATATATATAATGAAGTTGTGTTAAATGAATTAGTTTCATAAACATTAACTAAATACATATTTACGTAATAAAAGGTGAATATCTTTGTGATATTCATTGAATTAAAAATGTTAACTAAAGTTTAAAAAAACTTCTAAATATTTTGTGAAATTAATAATTAAATTAAAGAAACTCCAAATTTACAACTATGCGTGATGATTATGAGCTTAGCGAAATTTTCGAACGTACATAGTAAATTATGGAGCTTTCTAGGAAATTTAATTATTAAACAATATGTCTAACAGATAAAATATACTTTCAGATATGGCAGTTAGGAATATGATAGGATGTATGCAATCTGATGACAAGTTGGATGGCACGAACTATGATGTTTGGCATCTGAAGGTCCAGTTTTATCTCAACAACGATGATATGCTGGATCACTTGACTGCCTCCATGGTTCCTCCGGCTGAAAGAGATGAACAAGGCAGAGATATTACTGCAACTGAGCAGTACAAAGAAAACCTGAAAACATACCAAGCATGGTTCAAACGCGATCGTTCCGCACGCTACACCATGCTGTCTTGCATGCGGGACGATCTCCTGGGAGAGTTTGAGCGTTTCCGCACTGCTAAGGACATGTGGATACAGCTTAAGGTTAGGTTCGGGCAGACGTCTGCTACAAGGTTGCGTACCTTGCAGCTGAGATGGATGCAATATACTATAGACTCCAGTCGTAGTATCCTCGAACACCTTCGAATCATGAGTGCTATGGTTCGAGACCTTAAGGCTGCGGGGCAAGAGGTTTCTGAGCAAGAACAAGTCTTGAATGTGATTAGGGCTCTTCCCAATGATAATGGACATTGGAAAAGTTTTAAGACATTCATGGCACACAGCGATCATATCAACACTTTCGAGGCAATCTCCAAACACCTCGAAATGGAGGAAGAGCGTTTAAAGCAATATGCGCCTTCCAGTATGGCATTCGTTGCCAAAGGATCAGGGCCCAGGAACAGGAAACCTTACCGTGGTAAGAAACCTATGAAAGGCCCTCGTCCTCCTCAGAACTCTCGCTCTAATGCTGGTACTGCTAAGAAGCACAAGACCAAGGACAATGGAGCTAAGGATATGGCACGTGTGAAGTGCTATAACTGTGGGAAGAAGGGCCATTTCGCTCGGGATTGTCCTGAGCCAGCTAAGGTACCTACTTCCACTAACAATCCTGAATTATATGTTTGTTCCCATGCATTCGTTGCTAACTCTCTTCCTCAATGGATTGTAGATACGGGGGCAACAAAGCACATAGTTCAAGATATGGCTGGATTCATGGAGTACCATCGCTACCCGATGGGTTCACGGACTGTCGTACTGGGGAACGGCAGCGAAGAAGATGTCCTTGGAGTAGGAACATACCAGCTCAAACTCCGTGGAGGAAACAAGCTGCTTCTTCATGACGCCCTCTATGCATCTGGGGTGCGATGCTCTTTAGTCTCTTATGTTTCTTTAGTAAGATTAGGTTTTGTTTTTGGTTTTCATCCAAACGGTTTAGATTTGTTCTATAATGGCAATTTGTTTGGCCAAGCAACTTTGAAAGGAGATTTCATTGTTTTGGATTTGGATGACAACTATAATAATATATCATCTACTTATGTTTCTTATTTCGACTCCAATTCTGAATCTGTTAAGTGGCATGCTAGACTTGGCCATGTAGGTCAAGATAGAATAAATAGGCTAGCTAAAGAAGGTCTCCTAGACCGACTCACTAGGGTTAAGTTACCTAGGTGTGAGTCATGTTTAGCTGGAAAGGCAACTATGAAGCCTTTCGGTAAAGCCATGAGAGCATCTAGTCCCTTAGAATTAATCCACTCAGACATATGCGGACCCATGAACGTTAAAGCACGACATGGGGCTATCTATTTCATTACCCTCATAGACAATTATTCACGATATGGGTATGTGTACCTGTTATCTCACCGCTACGAGGCACTTGATATATTCAAACGCTTCGTAGCCGAAGTAGAGACTCAATTGGAACGAAGGGTTAAGATCCTTCGAACTGATCGAGGTCGTGAATACCTCTCTGATATGTTCAAAGAGTTTTGTGAGGAAAAAGGTATACAAAGGCAGTTAACGATTCCACGCACTCCACAACAAAACGGTGTTGCGGAACGTAGGAATCGTACATTACTTGACATGGTCAGGTCAATGATGGCACATGCTAGCCTCCCAATCAGTTTTTGGGAGGATGCGCTACTTACGGCAGCCTACATACTCAATCGTGTGCCAAACAAGAGTGTACCTGCCACACCATATGAGTTATGGTTTGGTAAGAAACCTTCCTTGGACCATCTACGCCCATGGGGTTCGGTCGGCTATGTGCACAACCCAACCCATAAACATGGGAAAATTGGTCCAAGAGCCACCAAAATGGTGTTCATTAGGTACCCCGCACAATCAAAAGGATATGTGATGTACGGGGAACATCCAAATGGTGGCATGAAAGAAATAGACTCCCGCAACGTCGATTTTCTCGAGGATGAGTTCCCGACCATTGGTGAAGTCAAAAAGGATGTCGAACTATTTGAGCTACAGCCAGACATCCAACCATCATTCGGTGAGGGGGAGAATTTGGATTCTAACCAAGTCACCGAAGATGGTATGCCTCCCCTATCCAGAGGGAATGGGGGAGACCTGCCTGACCAGGAAATTGAGACTCGTCCTCAATCTCCTGTACATGAGGAAAATCAACTTGAGAGTGAGGTTCGTCCTCAATCTCCAGTTGTCGAACATGTAGTAAGTCCGCATGTTCAGGATCCCACGCCCCAGAGGGATAGTGGGAGTAACTTTCCACATGTTCAGAGCCCCACACCCCTTAGGGATAGGGGGAGGGACACTTCAACCAAGCAAACGAACAATGAAGGCCCTAGGCTCCGAAGGAGTGAACGTGGAAGAATTCCTCGACGATATTTTCAAATCGAAGGGGAAATATTCCTATGTACTCCCTTGGAAGTCGAGGAACCTACCTCTTACCAAGAAGCAATTGACTCACCAAGCCACAAAGAGTGGATGGATGCCATGAGGGATGAGATGGACTCGATGGCAAGAAACAAGGTTTGGGAACTTGTTGATCTTCCACCCCAACGTAAGTCTATTGGAAACAAGTGGGTTTTCAAGATAAAACGTCGGGCAGATGGATCGATCGACAAGTTCAAAGCCCGTTTAGTGGCGAAAGGGTTTACACAAATTGAGGGTGTAGATTTTGAAGAGACATTTTCTCCTGTGGTGAAATTCGCCTCTATTCGCCTACTCCTAGCCTTGGTTGCCCATTTGGACTTAGAGTTGTTTCAAATGGACGTGAAAACTGCTTTCCTCAATGGCAGCCTTGAGGAAGAGATCTACATGGACCAACCCTTTGGTTTTGTTTCAAAGGGGCAAGAGGACAAAGTGTGTCGTCTTAAAAGGTCCATATATGGTCTTAAGCAGTCTTCCAGGTCTTGGTACTTAAGATTCCATGAAGCCATAACCTCTTTTGGCTTATCCATGGTTTCAGAGGACCATTGTGTGTATGTCAAAAGATCAACCGGAGGGATTATGTTTCTCACCTTATATGTTGATGACATACTATTGGCTGGGAATAATTTGGAGATGATCGAAGCTACTAAAAAGTGGTTATCCTCTGTCTTTGAGATGAAGGATATGGGTGAAGCCAGGTATGTCCTAGGTGTGGAAATAGTGAGGAATCGTCCCAAGAAACTCTTAGGTATAAGCCAAGAGGCATATATCAAAAAAGTCTTGGAACGGTTCCGCATGCATTATTCCAAGCCCGTAGACACTCCAGTTGAGAAGGGTTTAACCTTGAGCCTTGACCAATGCCCAAAAACAGACAAAGAGAAAGATGCTATGAGTAATGTCCCCTACGCTAGTGTCGTAGGGAGCCTAATGTACGCCATGTTATGTACACGGCCGGACATTTGCTTTGCGGTTGGTCTGGTAAGTCGTTACCAAAGCAATCTTGGACATGCTCATTGGCAAGCTGTTAAGAGAGTCATGCGCTACCTTCGTGGTACAACCGACTTGATCCTATGCTTTCAGGGCGGGGATCTTAAGTTGAGAGAATACTCAGATGCTGATTGGGGTGGTGACCCGGACCAGTCCAGGTCAACCTCAGGATATGTGTTCACCCTGGGTGGGGGGGCCATATCATGGTGCAGTAAGAAGCAAGACTGCATAGCTCTGTCAACCATGGAAGCAGAATATGTCGCATGCAGCCTAGCCACGCAGGAGGCAATATGGCTTAGGAGCTTCCTCTAGGATCTTAATCTCACTTCGAGAACCGATGATCCTGTAGAGATGTTATGTGACAATACAGCTGCCATCCAATTTGCCAAAGATCCGAAGTTTCATCGGAAGACCAAGCACATCAAGAGGCGTTATCACTTCGTGCGAGATGCCGTAAAGATGAAGGAAATTGCCATCAAGTATATACCCACTAACAAGATGATCGCCGATCCATTAACTAAGCCAATTCCTAGAGATGCTTTCAAAGTACATTCGTTGAGTCTAGGACTCCACAGGGTTTAGTTTTGGATGGAATCTTGTTATGTATGATAGATACGTTCTTCATGTAAAAGGCATTTATGAAATAAAGGTTAAAGTGTTCTTTTTCTAAATGTTTTGTAATTTATCTGTTAGACATGTTGAAAAATCACAGGCTTCTGATTAGCCTAGTCACACAGGCAATCACCCTGACGCTTGAGTAGCGGGCAGGATGAGACGTAATCATATTGGCACTAGGTGTGCAATATCGATAACTCATACTGAAGATGTATGAATGAGGAATAGTCGCCTTAGTAAGACTAAGATGAGACTCAAAGGAGTCGAATATGAGATGAGTTTTCATATTGAAGCCCTAAAAGCCGAATCTTGAGTGCCAAGGTCAAACATTCAGTATGTTGATCTAGTGGCTCAGGTTAGATTTTTTTTAGTAAAAATCTAGACTGACGATTCGCATGGCATAAAGAGTGACAAAACCAGCTAAGTGGGAGCTATGCCGTGACACACATCTCATACTGTGTATGCTTGTAAGACGACCCATATGAGGGGTGACGATTGAATTCCCTGTCACTTGTCACTGTGTGACCCTATGGACGATGACCCTTTGACTTAAAGCTATGATATTAAGTCGAAGCTTAATGATGCTACTTTAATGTGATTCTCAAGAGCTACGATGTATACGGTTCAGCGGGAACACGTTAGGAAAGCAATTAAGTTAAGATGAGATTTCATAAGTGTTTAAGGAAAATCTATCCACCATCACCATATCAAGCCCGGGCGATTATGTTGAGAACATAATCATATGATATATCAGGCATAAGGGACAAAAGATGCCACTGGTGATGTCTTGGGATATTTTTGGGGTATCGTATTTCGTGAAAGTGTTATGTTAGTTAGATGGTAACTTAATATAACACTACTTGTTATTTTTGGTCGCACGTTCTATTCCCAGTATGGAATGTGATGAGACATGATTCATGGGGAACATGTGTTGTAATGGCCTTTTGTGGCCGAGTGGGAGCTGTAGGCCGGGCCCATTAGTTGAGGCCCGACGGCCACTAATAGGCCTCCTTAAACCCTAGTAGCTAACCCCCCAATACCTATATAAGGAGGTTTGGGAGGGTCAGCTTGATATACTGATAGATACAGAAACATTATTTGTCTCTCTCCTCATAATTACTCTACCATCGCCGCGGAGTAATATGGTTTAGAACGTGGACGTTATAAGGCGACTCTAGTAGCCGCTGGGAGCTGAGATCTGGTATTCTTATTATTCGTGGGCTATTACCGACAGTTCAATTCTGCATCCAGGTTAGTCCTGAACTATTATTTCCTACAACTTATCAACTGAATTTATAAAATCTTGAAAACTTGATTTTTCTTTTAAGAAAACACTCGAAGGTTGTAATTAAGTATCATTAAATTATCTGCACCTGCTTCTCTTCTATAAGTTCTAACCTCCGCATATTATCATTTTTTTTCAGAAGGGGGGAGGGGGAGGGGAAAATTCATTTAGCCCAAAAAAAAATTATGAAAATGAAACCTAATAATATCCACACACCCCTTACAAATTCACACACTTCATAAGAAAAATGGTACTTCTACCGACATCAAAAGTACAGAAATTATCTAATTGTAAATATGATATATACACTTGGATTTGATAACCTTAATAAATAGAAACAAGATTACTCTACTATGGTTTTAGATAATGCTAGCCTTAAGTATCAACGTGTGATAACAACATCTTGAAGGCACCATACACAACCTACAAGACACTATATATTAGCTGTAATTGCATGGGTTGTTTTTAACATAATGTTTGTTAGTATTAGCCATTTATAAAAAAGTTGTTTGATGAAACTCCCTTTATGCTGATAAATTCTATTTCACTATTTATTTCCATATTATTTCTATCTATTGATTCTTTGATTTTTCTTATGGATATTTGATTCAAAAATTCTCATGAACATAAGTTAAAATTTACGTGATATTTATAGTTAGCCATATTCATTAACCCATTTTGTCATCTATTAAATCTAATTTGTATTAGTTATTTATCTAATTTTCTTTTCAATATGTATTCTAAATGATGTAAAGCCCATAATTTTATTTTAATTTGTTATTTGGACATTATTGTTAATGTCAATTCTATTTGCATTTGCACTAGTTTTGTTAACAATGACAATTGGTGTAATTTTGGTTAAGTTTTGTTTGTTTTTTCATTTGGGACAAAAAACTGAATAAGCGAATACAAAAGACTATTGATAATAGCTTTTTGAGAAATAACATTTTGATTTCAAATAATCATTCCAAATAACTATTAACCAAACAATCAAAACTCAGTCAAACAACCAAAACTTCCCAAAATAACTTCTCATCGAAAAGTTATCCAAACGATTAACAACCGGGCTGCCCTTTTTAACAACCTTCGTGAACGCGGGATGCTTGTGCACCGGGCTGCCCTTTTTAACAACCAAACTCCCCTAAATGATTACATCGCTTAGATCTCTATTGTTGTCTTTTATCTGTATGAGATATCTTGGGATTTGATAAACAATCATATGATATCTTTACAATAAAAATTATTCTTTAGAAATGAAAAAGACCATTAAATAATTACCAATTTATGTTATTGGACTTGATACATTTCAATTACAGGGTAAGGAAAAGCAAGAACCAGAACAAGTTTAAGTGGTTCTTTCCACCAAATCCTAAACCCATTGATCTAAGGTAGACGATCCACCAAGGAGACTAGGAAGACAAACAAGCACAAAAATACAAACAAGGGAACTATGGGTTTTGCATTCCACATACAATCAATAAGGTCGCAATTTGACTGTTCGTGGGCCTATTGGGCTTGGTTTCTACTAGGCCAAGAAATTAAAACTGGGCCACTTATGGGTTCAATTAGTAGGGCCTTTCTCCAATGTAGATCCTAGCTGGATCATAGTTGTAGGTGATGAAGACACCTTGACCACCATAACAAATAGCCTCAGCACAACCAATCCTCTTTGAATTGCTCCAAACAATTGGGGTATAATGCCCACAATCTTGGCCATAAGCACAAGAATTTGAGTAGTAAATAGTAATCATACCACCTTTTCTCCACAACCTAAGATTGGACAACAAAAGCAAGTGAAAAAGTAGAGCTACTCACCCAAAATTAGAGCTGGAAAACGGGTCGGGTCAGGTCGACCCATTTAATAAACAAGTTAATTTCTTATTGGTGTTAAAAATAGCCTAGATTTGCTTCCAATTGAAAAATAAGAGTTTTTCATGCTAAACGGTCTAATTGTGTCGACTTCAGGTCAAAATCGGTTTGGTTCGGGTCGGGTTCGGGTTTTTATTAGTAACGTCTGGTTAGGTTCGTGTCGTGTTTTCGTGTTGGGTCAGACATTCTCAACTCTACCCAAAATATGTTCTCACCATAAGGCCCATTGGAGTGGACCAAACCACAATCGCCGCATCTTTGGTTGGCCCACCATTGGGCGTAGGCTGTCAACTTGTTGTCCCAGGCTAGTGGTGGCAGCCCACCAACAGCCTTGGCCGAGTTTTGGCTGGCTAAGTACTAGTAGATGTCGCTCGTAGGCTTAGCCGGGGGAAGGTACTGGGCCAAGGGAGGGGGCTTATAGAACTTTGGGGGTGAGTAGTTGGAGGTTCTTGTCATGGATGCATTGGTAAATGAGAATAGTATGAATAAGAGGAGAGAAAAACATAAAAATTGTATAGGAGACGTCTTTTCGAGGAGGGGTTGGAGGAATTTGGGTTTTCTCTATAGTTTTCTATGATTCTATCCTTGTGTTAGATTCAATTGTATGGTACACATATACAAGGGTGACTAGTGAATTTTTCAAACTAAGTGTAGATCTTAGGTATTGTTTGGTTAGATGTAATTAACTTTGTAATGTAAACAAATTTGTAATTGTATTTTTCTTACTTTGTTTGGTTATATGAGAGTATTGCAACAAAAGAACTATCTTATAATTATGATTACCACAACTAAGTAATCATGATTGCATTGTAAAGTTGATTACATTACATTGCCATTACATTACCATTACATCAAACCAAACATAATATTAATAGGATGCATCATGCATGTTCGAAAATGAGCAGCATAATCAAAAATAAAAACATTAGATTTTATGTGTAGAAAATATTTGAGGGCATTTTTTTTTTATGTTAGTGTGACAGTGATTTTGCATATAAAATGGGTGGATTTTTCGGGCTCAATTGAAAATGCAAAATTTAAAAAGGGAATTGCTCAAGTGAATGTACTAATTGATTAGTACATTGACTTGAGCAATTCCTTTTTTAAATTTTGCATTTGCAATATCTAAATTCATGCCTTTGGAGATATGCAGAGCACATTATACTTATGTGTTATATAATAATTTTTTATAAAAAGATATATTAGCAATGAAAAATAATACAATATCTAAATTAATAATCATCTTACAAGAATAAATTTAGAATCTTAAAATAAACCCCTATTTTCACAAAGTTAATACTTCTATTAAATGTGTACTTCCAATTGGCTCCATAGTTGCATAATGCTAGCTACATACCGTAACCGTCAACTTTAATGTGCCTTTCTAAAAAATGTACGAGCTGTAGTATAACTTTATGGAGCAAGAATCTATGTGATGTAATAGATTCAATTTGAAAGGAACATTATCATGATCAAACTATACACAATTTTACCAGTGAATTGTTCCCAGTCAAAAACAATAAATGCTGAAACGACAACAGTTAGATTTGTGTGGTTGCCAACCTCCACTTCCCTTGTCCAAGCTCAAGCATGGGGAGGGAACTTTGGCTCCCATTTCTTTTCAAAATGGAGAGGTGGAATGTGGCCCTGGTTTTGACAACCATTTCATATCCCTTGGGCCCGTTGGTCCATCAGATTTTTCCCGAGATGAGGATCCAGTGGGTTGTCCGACTTGTCAAAAATAAAAATCAAAACCAATAAATATATATAGGAGATAATAAATACATTCACTTTCTGAAAAACTATCAAACTTGCTATCTAATTGAATCAACACCCCTAATAAAACGTGTACTACAGGCAAACGAAGAAAGGGAAATAACTTACATAATAGACTAGAAACAAAGTTCTTTGTAGAGAAACCATAACTTTGACAAAATGAGATAAAACTTATTATAAGAAAATAACGATGTCACTAAATGCTAGAATTGATTAAACAATAACAATGAAATGAGCGTGCTACATGATAATCCTAAGTCTACTGTCTTTGGACCTGAATTACTATATATAGTAATTTTTTTAATTTTTAAAACCTACTTCATATTTTCATTGTCCTTTTCAAATAAATAAAGTTTCCTTGATCCAAATTACACCACATCATCAAATTTATAACTTCGAGTTTATAATTAAGGAAACTTAAATATGAATTTAAATTCACAACAAAAGAGATAAGTTTTACTTTTTAAGGCGCTAATGTTGTATTTTTAAGTATAAATGAATGTATAATTTTATTTAAATAGATTATCAAATCAATACAAATTTCACGAGCCTTCATTCACTGACATTAGGGGCAACCGCAAAACCGTTTGACATTTCTCCTCTAACTTGGCTGACTATTGAGCATGTTTCATGTTTCATCATGTTTCAACAATAAACACTAATAACTACTTCTTATAAGCTGGAAAGAACATGCATTAAATCTTAAATTGCTTGTCTTGCTCTAAACAAATAGATACTATCTGGTCTCATCAAAGTTAACTTCTTTTATGAGCTACTCAAAATTAATTACATTTACTAGGCAAATTTATTAAAGTTGACCATGATAACAAAAATAAATCAGATTTAATTCATCTGTCCCAAAAGAATTAACCAAAACAAGAGTTGTGTGGTCCAACCCAAAATCAATGCCGTAAAAATATCGTATAGATGTTAGTTAACTTAATTGGTATGATCGTTAATGATTGTTGCCAAAACATTGGGTTGAAATTTGGTCAAAATCCAATCTTCGCATCTCATTAGTGCTAAAAAAACTTGTAAATTATCCTAATCAGGTGCCTATCCCGGTGTGCGTGTGGCTCTCTTGCTAAGGCCATTCGCAGCCACTGGAATGAGTTCCAATGCGGCCTCTCAAGTTCCACATGCGAATAATTTTTTTGTTGCAACCAACTTGTTTTATGGAATGACATTCATTGAAAAATGGGGTAGAGTTCCTATATGTATTCAAAATCTTTCTTTATTTTATTATTTCTTTTGCTTCAAAATCAGTATTTCATTTTTTTGGGACTCAAAAAATATTATAAAGTGGGTCTATAATAAATATTTTATATGATAATTCAATTTAGAGTTTGATGAGTTAAAAAATTGAAAGAATATGAGTTTTTTAAAAAATAAAATTTTACAAATGTAATATGATAGAAATTCGAAATTTGAAATGTGAGTTGGAAATGCCTCAATTGAATCTCCCCTCTATATTCGTTATTTGACAGTGTTTTTCTTCCCTACTCATAAACTCTTGCGAAACAACCTTCCGACGAGCCAAAACCCTTCCCAAAAGAGAGGGAGCCCAGTTTCTATATCCTCGATTAACACAGGCGAATGCTCTAATTATGGTGACAGAATGCTCAAACTGGGGAGCAATAGCGTCCAACACATCTTCTTCAACTCCAGGTGTAGATGGGTTTTTGGATACACAACATCTGCGACAATCAACGCTGGAAGTTCTGATTTCACGGTAGATTACTTGGTGAATTCACTCGGGTTCTCCAAAGAAGAAGCCATTGTCGCTTCCTCCAAGGTTCGTTCCTTAAAATCCCCTGAAAACCCTAATTCTGTTGTGAACTTGCTCAAAACCAATGGATTCAATGAAACCCAGATTAAAAAAGTCGTCTTTTCTGTGCCCAGAATCCTATCTTGCGATGTCGACAAAACCCTAAAACCCAAAGGCTTTTCAGGATCTTGGCTTATATGGGTCTGATTTAGCAGATATCATGACTGTTCACCCTCATGTCTTTTTGAGGGCCTTAAATAGGCATATTTTGCCTACGTTTGGGCTATTAGAATCAATGTTTGAAGATAAATACATTTTGCTAGAAGCTCTGAAGAAATGCCCTCGGATGCTTGGTCCCACTGTGCCTAAAAGTCTCCCGTTAAATGTTGACTTATTGAAGAGCTATGGGCTTTCTATGGATCAAATTAAGTGTGTGTTCCTTGGAAAATCAAGGTATTTTACGATGGATCCAAAATGGTTTCAAGCTGTCCTGAAGAGGGTTGAAGAAAAACTTAGAATCCCTCGCGATTCATCCATGTTTATTCATGGAGTTTTTTCCTTGTGTGGTATGAGTGAAGAGTGCTTAGAATCAAAATTCAAAGTATTCAGGAGCTTTGGATGGAGTGAGTCAGATATCCTGACGTTGGCTAGGCGAAACCCACGTGTCCTTGCATTGTCTGAATCCAAACTTCGAAGCAGTTTGAATTTTTTCATGAATGATCTTGGCCATCAGCCTGCTGAGATTGTCTCACATGTATGTCTATTGACTGTCAGCTTAGAGAGGAGAGCAATCCCTAGAAATGCAGTTCTTGAGGTTTTAAAGGAGAAGAGGCTGATCAGGCCTAACTACAGAATTTCTTCTTGTCTAGTAATGACAGAGCAGCGATTCGTCAACAAGTTTGTGCTACCATTCAAGGATGAAGTACTTGATCTTTACACTGATTACATGAGAAGAGCGGGTTCTGCTTTGGAGACTGCTAAGTGGAGTATTGATATGTGCATCCACTCATAGTCTTTCATTTGACAGTAATTTTTCTGGAATGAATTAAGACTCCATCAGACGATACAAGTAGAAGAACCCCTCAAGAGAATGCACAAACCTTTCAGAAGAAATAATATCATATGTTTGGCTTGAAAGGCATGTTTGCATGGTTTTCTTGGGAACTATTTTTCTTCCTATAGGGGTAAGGTTGCATACATTTGGGGTTCCTTAAACTCTTGAGAGGGGTTTGTGCTGGGGGGGTTCTTGGTGTATCATCGGGAATGTGTCATTAACAAAGGCAGGGCTCTGGATACAAGAATTAGGGTTATGCGTACAGAATTTTGGTTGATAGTAAATCAAGAACGTGCCCTTTGCACCAACGTAGAATTCATATTTTCTGTTCCATAGTTGTTGGCAACTTTATGGTGCTGTGTAGTGTGCAAATTGCTTAAGTGTCGCTCTAATTTTTCTCGTGAGTAGAAGAGGTTTCTTTTTGTGTTCTATCAGAGTATATTGCTGTCATTTTTGGAGATTGTTGTACCGGGGATGTTTATTGAGATTGGAGGTGGTTTAGTGCTTGAGAATACCACTTCAGAGACTTGTTAAATGTCTTTTACTGTTTACTTAAATCAACTGGGTTTCCTCGGAGTCTTCTATCTTTGTTGTTTTTGGTCCTGCTGAGTCCCACTAAGATGACAACTATTGCTGCATTAGTTTCAAGTCCTTTTGGTTTCTTTATGCTTTGGTTTTCTTATTGCCAATTAGGCAATAAGTATACCAGAATATAATATCATTATGGTGACTTGAAAACGGGGCTATTGATGACATTTTAGCATTCTGTGAATCTAATGTCAACAGACAATTGAGCCAGACATTGATTATGAAACTGAATACTTTGGAAAGTCTATTTTATTTTGTGGTTTCTAAGTCCTTTACTTCGTTATAGCCTGGCGTGTGTTAGTTGATTATTCTCTTGCCTGCACCAAGTCAACTTGTTTTCTGGCTACTGTGTTTTTGCTTCAATTCGATGCTCTAAGGTGCCCTAGATATTTTTGGTGAAGTAGCAATCTACAGTTCTACACTTGTAACTGAGCAATGTGGGAGGTGTTCCTAGGTGGGGGACCAGGGGTAAGT